>PVHX01000917.1:61494-242689 GCA_004024805.1 Geosciurus inauris | reverse complement strand
GAAGCAACCCAGATGTCCTTCAATAGATGAATGGATAAAGAAACTGTGGTACATATACACAATGGAATATTATTCAGCAATAAAAGAGAATCAAATTATGGCATTTGCAGGCAAATGGATGGAACTGGAAAGCATTATGCTAAGTGAAGTAAGCCAATCCCAAAAAACCAAATGCCGAATGGTCTCTCTGATTAGTGGAGGCTGATGAATAAGGGAGGTGGGAATGGGAAACATAAGAGAAATAGAGAAATACTGGACGCGACATGGGGGAGGCGGGGGGGCAGGAAAGGGGAATGGGTATAGTAAAGATAGTTGATAAAAAATGTATATAAATATATAAATATATATATATACTGTTCATTGAAAGTGCATATAAAGATGTTTAATATGAAGAATATAATCTGCTTATAATTTTGTACAAAGTTAGAAAAAATTATGATTGTAACAATTTTTTTCTATTTTCCTCAACAAATGTTTTTAGTGAATAGTGTGTACAGCTTCTGAAAATTTGTTTTTTTCTGTTATGTATTAAAATTCAACTTTTGAGAAAAATAAAAAATAAAAATTAAAAAAAAAGAAATTAAACCAATAATCCATAAGTGAGATAGCATCAAATTAAAAACCTTCTGCACAGCAAAGGAAACATGAGTATGAAGAGAGAGCCCAGAGATTGGGGGATCTTTTTCAGATACTTCAACAAACTCAAAAACCTAACAAATAAACAAATGAATGAACAAATAACCCCATCAATAAATGAGCAAAAGAACTGAATAGAGACTTTAAAAAAAAATACAAATGGCCAACAAATAAATAAGAAAAGTTTCAACATCGGGCTGGGATTGTAGCTCAGTGGTAGAGTGCTTGCCTCGCATGTGTGAGGCACTGGGTTTGATCCTTAGCACCACATAAAAATAAGTAAATAAAAATATTGTGTCCATCTACAACTAAAAAAATATTTAAAAATTTTTTTCAACATCCCTGGAAATCAGGGAAATGCAAATCAAGACTGCATTGAGATTTTATCCCTCTCCTTTTAGAATGGCAATCATTAAAAATACAAATAATAAATTCTGGTGAGGATGTAAGCAAAAAGTTTCACTCATACCTTGCTGGTGGGACTGCAAATTACTATAACCACTTCATAGTGATTGTTAAATATTAATTACATGAGTTCTTATCAATAAAACATCCTTTGTGCACTTTCTTTTTGTAGTATTAATTAGTCCTACAATATTTTTAACATCATATTAACTATGTATATTATTTAAAAATAATAACTGCTTCTTTTAAAATCATGTGCTTTCTTCTAGCAATTGTTTTGTTTGCCAAATTTAAATAATGCATTCATATGACATTTATTTTGTTGATGAATATGAGAAAAGTAATCTAGTTTTATTGTTTACAGCTGACCAAGGATGTCCCAACAACATTTTCCTGTGTTACACATAGACCTTTTGACATCGCATCTCAGGGGGCTTCATCATAATTAACAGCTTATAAAACTCACTGTTGCTTTACTACTATAAAATAAAGGCTTTCTACAAGAGAATTCAGGAGGAAAATAACATGTCTCAGTAGAAGAAATTATAAGCTTTGGTAATTAATTTATGTCTATCTTATATGCATCATAATATATACTATTCAATCTCATTCTTCTTAATGACTAATAGTAAAACAAGAATAAAAATAAACAAAAAATCCTTAGAGCTAAGATTATGGCTTTATTCATTGAGAATTTCCTTATCTCATGCTATACCTTTTATAGTAATAATTCCTGCAGCACTATTGTGTGTTTGTATATATATATGTATGTGTGTGTGTCTACACATCTACATGTTCTCTGTGTGTGTGTGTTTGTGTGTGTATGAGAGAGAGAGAGAGAGAGAGAGAGAGAGAGAGAGAGAGAGAGAGAGAGAGAAAGAGAGAGAGAGAGAGAGGTTGAGAAATGTCTTCATATATTTCCAGATAACTGGATAATGCATTTTGGTTTTTCTAGAATTTACATTTTCATATTCCTGAAAATGCTGTTCAGAAACAAAGTATTGTTAGGGGAAAAAAAAGGAAATAAAATATTCTTCCACAATTTTGAATTGAAAAATCTGTCCTTAAGGTTGTATATGATAGGTGCATATATATTGGCTAAAATGCATGAGAAACTAAACACTTGAGAAGGTGCCCTATGCATTTTTCCATTCCACTATTGCACTTATTTTCTTTTATTTTATGGCAAAATAAATTAAATTATTTAAAAAATAATTAAGTTATAATATTTAGATGTGAAATTTTTACTATTTTCTTATAAAATAGAAGCTGATATACATATTAGAACAAATAGGTTCAAATACTTGATATGTTCTAAGGTATATGTATAGTGAGTTAAGAAACCTTTCTGACTTTTCCTATGTGAAAATTCACACTAAAATTAGTTTTTGGTTTTATCTCATTTGTTGATGCATCCCTGTTTATAAATAGGTTATTGTGATGATTTTCCCCTAAATTATTGTTTCTAAGTTGTATTTTTCATCTTCATATTTATGATGAGTCTTAATGTTAGTATGTATAAGTACAAAATCCCAATGTAAAAAACCTCTGTTCATACAGGTTCTAGTAAGTTGCCCTTTTGTTAGTAGTGTCCTATATTTCAGAGAAATTGCATTGCTTGAATTTGTGATCCCAGGAAGCATAGAAGCATATGCTCTACTCATAGTTCACAGTTACATATTCCACATGGGTATACCTGATATAAGGATAATAAGTTGTTGTATATTTTTATAAATAGATGTGCATTTACCCAAAGTTCAAGTCAACTTTTCTAAACTGAATGTTAACAAAAATGACAGATGTCTAAATAGTTATAGATAAAGTACAGGAAAAATAAAAATAATTTAAAAAATTTGCCCACTGGCAGGGAATGACATGTAGCTAAAACTTAAACAAGGCATCATTCATTTATTTATATTCACTGTTGAGTTTTCCACCTTGGTAGTCTCTAAGAATTGTGAATCAAACGAGCACAGGACCTGGATCCATTACAGTTTTTTAATTCATGTTCTTTGCACTTTAGATGGCAACATTTAGCTTCTCTTACACTCAGAGAAATTCACTAGTATGAACTGATGTGGAGATATATAAATATACATATATATAATATTTATATATATAAATATTATATATATAGAATACCATGACAATATAAGAAGTATTTGACAAAAGAGTTAAGATGTTTCATAAAGAATTGGAAATTACAAGTAACTCTATAGCTAGAGGAAGGAGGGAAATGGCATTAAGGGAGGTAAAGTAATAAGAGTAGATAAAAGAAAATACATGGCATGGAGATTGTGACACATGATTGTATATGCAATTCATTGGTCATAAATATTTTTTAAAGGAAAGAATAGAAGCATAGTCAAATTTTAGAACAAAAATGAGCTATTTGACAACATCTAGGGGCTAAGGCTGTAGCTCATCAGTACAGCGCTTGCCTAGCACATGTAAGACACTGGATTTGATCCTCAACACCACATAAAAATAAATAAACAAAATAAAGGTATTGTGTAAAAAAATTTAGGATCAAAGCTTATAAAATATTTAAGACATTATTGTAATCAATAAGGCAAATGATTCTGAGAGTAGTGCATAGCAGATAAATTAAAGGAGATGGATGTACTAGGATGACAAGAAAAATGTATCCATTGGGATAGCTTTTATAATGAAGTGAAATGGTGTTTGGCTGTGGTGGATGGGAGTATGGTGTTCATGACTTCTGCTGGTACTTACTGAGAAATGTTAGGTTTGGGAGAAGGGAAAATTAATTCAGTGTTGAAGTTCTGAGAGAGGGCTTCTGAAAACCAGAGACTGAGGAAAGGAGGGTTTCTAGGAGAGGGGAAATGTTCGGCAATCAGTGTAAAGTTTTAGTTAAGAGGGTGTTTTAGTCAGATTTTGTACTGCTATGACCAAAAGACCTGACAAGAACAATTAAAGGAAGAAAAGTCTATTTGGGAGCTCACAGATTCAGAAGTTTCAGTCCATAGATGACCGACTCCATTATTTGGGGCCCGATGTGAGGCAGAACACCATGGAAGAGTGTGGTAGAGGAAAACAGAACAGGGAACCAGGAAGCAGAGAAAGAAAGAGACATCCCCTCTCTGCAACATAATATAAACCCCAAAGTCACACCCTCAATGATCTATCTCCTCCAGCCACATATTACCTATCTATAGTTACCACTTAATCCCTATCAGAGGGTTAATACACTGAGTAGATTAAGGTTATTATAACCTAACCATTTCAACTCTAAACTTTTTTGCACTATCTCACACATGAGCTTTTGCGAGACACATAATATCTAACTCATAACATTAAACCCCTAACCCCTAAAGTTCATGCCCATATCATAACACAAAATAAATTTAGTCCATTTTCAAGCCACTCCACCATCTTAACAGTTTCAGGAATGCCAAAAAAACAAGTCGAAAGTCTCCTCTGAGACTTAGGACAAACTCTCAGTGTAAGCCCCTGTAAAAATCAAAGGCAAGTTACATATATTAAATGTATAAAATTTATAGAGTAAACCTTTCTATTCCACAAGGGAGAAATAAAAGCACAGAAAGAAGAGATGGGACCAAAGTAAGACCAAAATCCAACTGAGCAAACGAATCCTATAGGTCCATGTCCAGTGTCTGGGGCACATAACATCTTTATATTCTCTCCAAAGGGCTCATGTAGTTTTGCCTCAATGGATGGTTGCAGCCCGCTTGGCCTCTCTGTTTACTTGTTTGTCTCAAATCAATACCTGAAGCTTTCTTTGGCAGACAATCCATGGTACTAGCATTTCTTAATCTCCGGGGTCTCTAAGGCAGCTTTGGCTTCTTCTCACATCTCCACACATTACTCTCAGAGAGGCTGCTTACAAGGATTCTGCCCCTGCTGAATTTTTTTTTCCTGGCCTCCCAGGCCCTCCTTTGAAATCTCAGTGGAAGCCTCCATGACTCCCTAACTTTGGTATACTGTATTTGTGCAGAACTAGCACCACATAATTGACACCAAGGTCTGCTGCCATCTTGAACAGTAGCCAAGCATTGAGGGACTATAGCTACAGCAGCCTCTGAGTACCTGGGCAGCTGAGCATGGTGAAAAAACTTCTGTGGTTTCCCTGTGCCCCATAGTTCTCTTCTCAGAGGAATTTTTACTTTTACTCCCTTAAGCCTGAGATGGGTGTGATCTTGCCAATTCCTTAGACCCTCAAGCCATCTTTCCTATTGTCCCTTTGCAAAGTATTTAGTGTTTCTTTAGTGGCTGTAGTGCCTTTAACAACCTGATTTTCATTAGCCCTATTTTCACTCTCAGGTTTATGGCCAAACTAAAAATTTTTCAAATCTTTCTGCTTTGCTTTCTGCTTTTGTTTATCACAATAAACTTGGCTAAAAGTTGCCAGTAATATCCATGCCACTGCCTGAGTGCTATGCAGTCTTGAAATTTCCTCTGCCAGATTAATTAGTCTATCACCTTTAAATTCAGCCTCCTGTGAGTCCCAGGACACTGGCAAATGTAGAAAACTTAGCCAGAACATAACGTGAATGGCCTCTAGTCCAATTTCTAATAGAGCTCTTCTCCTCTGAAACCTCATGAGCCTAGTCTTTACTGTCTGCAGTTCTACCAGCATTCTGTTCTTCTGAAACCTCCATCAGAATTGCCCATTAAGTTCCACTTACAGTACTCTAAAGCTTTTCCAGCTTTCATCACTAAACTTTTCAAAATTCCTCCTACAAATTCCAAAAATCTTCCAAAGATTCTGAACCACATGATCAGTTTACTCACAGCAAGGATCTCACTCTTGGTACTCATTTCTGTTGTAGTCATGTTCTTCATTGCTGTGACCAAAGACCTGACAAGAACCATTAGAGGAGGAAAAGTTTATATGGGGGTTTATGGTTTTAGAGGTCTTAGTACATAGATAGCTGACTCCATTTTGGAGGACCTGAGGTAAAGCAGAACTTTAGAGCAGAAGATGTAGCAGAGAAAAAAGAAAAAAACAAAGCTCAGAAGATGGCATCAGGAAGCAGAGAGCTCATTTCACCACAACAAAATATAAACCCCAAGGCACATTCCAATGACCTACCTCCTCCAGCCATACCCTACCTGCCTACAGTCACAACTCAGTTAATCTCTATCAGAGGTCTAGCACACTGATTAGGTTAAGATTCTCATAACTCAATCATTTCACTTCTAAAGTTTATTGCATTATTTCACATAACCTTTTGGAAGACAATTCACATTCAAATCATAACAGTAATTTTCTTCTTAAGAGATATAAGTGCTAATGTTCTACTGCACAGTAAAGTGACCATAGTTAATAATAACACATCACATATTTCAAAATTGCTTAAAGAGATATTTTAAAATCTTCTGACCACAAAGAATGACACATTTTCGAGGTGATGGATAAACTGATTTTCCACAGTGTACACATGCATTGAAATATCACATTGTAAATCACAAATTCACATAATTATTATTTGCAAATTAAAAATAAACTAAAAATAAACAGCTAGGTAGTTTTTAAATAATGATTTGGTTTAACTTTATAGAGGAGATAATATAATCCCCATGCATAGAATAAGTAGCATGTTGACAACGAGCAAACTGAGAAGCAAAGGGGTCCCCGGAGTATCACTTTTTAGGCTACAGATAGTAACTGCTGAAAGACAGAACAAATTTTAAAAAAATTATCACAACCAGAATCAAAGCACTGACTTTCAATAAATAGCAAGATGTTAGTCCAAAGTACCAAAGACAAATGGGGTCAAATAAGTTGAGAGTGACAATCATCAATTAGAAAATTGTTATGAATTATCCACAGGAAGATTATTGGTGGCCTTTGCTGAAGAAGTTTCAATGGAGTAGAAACTAAAATATCAGACTCAAGTAACTTGAGAACAGATTCAGAAGCATGAAGGATGTGCAGACAGATTTTTTTTAACTATTACTTTGGGGATTTTGTGTGTAAGGAGAAAAAGATATTAGGACTTGTTTTGCTGGGATATTTTCTTGCTGTTATCATTGCATTAATAAAAGAGAAATCAGCGATTATGACACATTTTTCAAAAATCAGTTTCTTCCCAAATACTTGAAGATTTTGCGATTTTTATAAAATACATGGAACACTTCTGCTTTCCCATTGCATGTATTTTCAAAATTGGACTACTGCATATCTTGTTCAGTGCTCTACTGCATTAATAAACTCATTACTATATATGCATACATGTATTCATGTGCATATACATACACATCAAGTCTGTTACTTGATGCTGTTTCTTTTCTGTTTTCTTTTTTCTTTTTTTCTTTGCGACTAGGTGTTATAATTATACCTCCTTCCTCAGTGTGCATATGTGTGTGTGGGGGGGGGGGAGCGTGTAGGAAATATGAGCACAGTAGATGGATGTGTATTGGAGGGGAGTTATAGTTGTGCTGTGTGAATGTGGCTCAACAAGTTTTTGTGATTTTGAAGAAGAAAGAGTGCCAAGAGAAAGAGTATGTCAGTCACAGAGGGAAAGAGAAGGAAGTGAGTCAGAGAAGGAAAGTAGAGGAGTCCAACTGAGGGAGTCTGGTAAACCAGAATGTGTTTGCACGTGTGTGAATGAGTGTGTGTGAAAGAATGGGAAAACAACACTATGTAAATACAAATGTTCATGTCTGCAGTTGTGTGAGTGTGTGAGGTCTGGGCTTCCCGAGTTGAATGCACGAGCTACCGTGATGTGGTCTCAGTAGGTGACAGTTTGTGAGTATCAGTAAGTCTGAGTGTAATTGTGAGTGTGGAGAGGGATTGAGGTGGAGAGCAGATGGCTGGAGGAAGACTGGCAGGAGAGGATCCCTAATGACTATCATCAGGATTGACATGAAATACTCTGCTGAATTGCAGATCTGCTTTAGAGATTTTAGAAAATGTTTTCTAGCTAGAATTTCAGGAACGAATTCTCTGAAGTGATTTGGGAAGCTCAAAATTGAGAAAAGAAGAAAAATAAAATTAAACATCAAAAACATACATGCAGACTGAGTGCAAACATATTTTATGTCCTTCTAAAAGCAGAATAATTTATTCAACAACGATTACTTACACAGTTTTTGGTTTTGAGGTCACAAGATTGATGAACGGTGTAGACATGATGCCTCTCCCATCAAGTGCATATTCTAGTTGGAAAAAAAAAATGAATACAATATACAAATAAGCTATTATGATTTGGGGGGAAGTACTAGGGATTCAACTTAGGGACAGTCAGCCACTGAGCCACAGCCTCAGCCCTGTTTTTAGTATTTTATTTAGAGACAGGGTCTCACTGAGTTGCTTAGTGTGCCTCACTTTTGCTGAGACTGGCTTTGAACTCGCGATCTTCCCACCACAGCCTCCCAAGCGGCTGGGATTACAGGCATGTGCCACCATGCCCGGTGTTATGATTTATGAGGTTAATGAAGGAAAAATTTTATACACATATACAATTGTGGAACTATACAAATTTTAAATGTCAATTTTATAAATGTATAGTAAATACTTTTTTGAGGAAAAATCAGTTAAAATTTAAATTAGCTCAGTTTTCAGGGATATAGAATAAAAATGATTTTATTTATATTCATCCCACTAAATAAAACTAAAAAAAATTTATAACACATACAAAGTATCAAAACACTAAATAAATACTAAAAACAAAACAAAAAATATTCTGAAAGTCGAAGAGAAAAGAAAAGGCATCTTAGAGACAGAATTTACTGACTAAAACCTCTACTCAGGATATAACTGAATTATGAGTTTTCAGTACTTTCTTAACTGGCTCGTGTCTAGAAGCCAGCATCTGGAAATGTCTGTTGGTAAAGATAAAAATTAGTGCAAAGAGAGCTTCTTTTTCCTAACTAAAAGACCAGGAAATGGGCAACTGGGGAAGACAGAACACTTTTAGTCAATTGCTTTATTCCCACAAATAGGGCAGGAAAACTGTAGTACCACCACTGCCTAGCTGGCACCAGCCAAGTGCGCAGAAGAAACTTCAATTAAAGGATAGAATTGTACCACCTCAGTTGAATGAGTGATTTCTGCTCTTTTAAAACATGGCAGCAACTTTACCAGAAATAAACACCTGCAGTTGATACTTGCCATCAATCTGGATGCTCTTTCTTCTCCCACAAAAAAATAATTTATTATACCTATAGTACAATTTATTTTCTCACAATTGTTAAAAATGTAATAGCAACTTGATCTATTCTAACTTTGAATAGATATATGAGATTGAGGGAATATAAATGTAACTCACTATCTTTAGGAATTGGTATAAATATCAAAAACCTTTACAGAATTTAAGAAACCTTGACAAAATGTAATTTAACCTTTCATTCATTTGTTCATTAAAATGTATTTGTTGTATGTCTTATGTGCCTGGAACATTTTTAGTCTTTTGAATTTGAAAATAGTAGATAATTTTTTATAAATCTATGCTCCTGGCCCTAGGAAGAAAAATTTTCAATAAATAAATCTATAAGCTAATAGAAAATTATAGCTACATAAATGTGAATAGAGAATTATATGGGTGTTAGGGCTGGGGAAAACGGGGAGTAACAAAATAGTCAAATTAAATCTCCTTGGTAAATGATAATTGAGCAAATGTATTTGAGATATATGAGAATTAATGAAATATAGATAACTTTTGACTGGAATTTCTTATGTAAATTGATCAACATTGTACATACTTCACCAAAATTAATATATACAAATTAAATGATAGAGTTAGACAAATATTATTTTTCTCTGGACAGAAATATTAACAAGGCTTACACATCTATACACCACATATAATATGTGGTATGTAATATTATATGCATACATTTTCTAGATATGATAATAAATCACATTACAAGAGAAAAAAGCAAGTCATGAACACAGTGGTCATAAATATGCAAGAGGATTGTGAATTTGCCTAACTTGAGCTGGTTTTGAATATTCATTATGGATTTTATGATGAACAAATTGCAGCTGCCAAATGGAAGCCAAAACATACAAACAAAACAAAGCCTTGGGACTCTTAGTTGGATTGATGTAGTAATTGATGTGTTAATTGATATGAACCATACTGAAAGATTCTTCACTCAAAAAATTAATATTTATAATACCTAAAGAATTAATAAAAACACACCAGGGTTGAGCAATTCCTTTTGTTTAATTAAATAAGTTATTCTGAAAATCATTAAGACACTCAAACTTTATGGACATAATAAACTTGAGAGATTGGTCAACTAATTAGAGGTACAATTCTATGCCAAGTTTAGGAGTATACTATCACAATGTCAAAGATCTCAAAAGATTGTAAGCAAACTTAAGAGAAAAAAAGTCAATGATTTCAATGGAAAGTTTTCTATAGGATAATTATAATTTGAAGTAATATGTTATAGGCTGAGTTAGAAATACATGTGAATTAACCATTCTGCTGCAATAATTGTAGTGTTGCAGTGTACTATTGTGTATGTAACATTATCAATGAAATTCTACATATTCTATAGAGTCAAAAAATAATGAGACATACCAAGGAAGGAGGTGAGATTTAAAAGTTAAATAAATAAAACCAAGACCTGAATTTTACTGAGCTCAGAGCCTAACTAGATTTTTCTGAGAAATGGTCTTTGTGGTTGAGGGTCAGTTATATTGCTTCAAACTAATAGAGATATATAAACGTGTTCATTTTATATCATCAAGCAAAAGAAAGCTTCAATCTCATTACTCATCTGTCAGCATTTTCTCATTGGTTAATTCAGTATAACCCTGGATGATCTCTTTTCATTTCATAATATTTAAATACAACATTTCATTGCAGATTGCCCAAGTTTTATCAGTCATTTTATAATCTTTTGATTTCCAGAATCTACTAACTGCTGGGCATTTCTACTTGCCTTCCTGTACCAACGTCAAATGCAATTTATGTTAAAAAATGTGTATTAATTTATACCTGCAAGTCCCAAACCAAATCCTCAAAACTTAATGTCTTGATTATTGTAATTACCCTCTCACCCTTTTTTTTTTCTATGCCCTCTTTATTTTAGTTTCAACAAATGCAAGCTAATCCACTTTGAATTCCTCATTTTAAAGGGAACTTTCTATGGTTTTCCTTTTACATAATTTTCTCCTAGTTTAAATAATTCACTATTCAGAAGAGTGATAAATTGATTTAAACGTTTCACAGTATAACTTTACAACTATTGTCTTTGGCTTCCCATCTCAGACTCTTTGCATCTGCATCTGTCTGCATCTGATTTCTCTCTCTCTCTCTCTCTCTCTCTCTCTCTTTCTCTCTCTTGTATTTTTCAAATAGTCTTATTTAAGGCTCATCTTAAATTGAACTTTTTATTACACTTTTTTATGACTCCAAATGTGAAAGTAATTTTCCTTTACTCTAGAATCATAGAAAATGAAAAATAGGTAATTGGTTTTTATTTGCACTTTTTACAACATTGAAATTGGCAAGATTTAAATAGAACATATGGAATGAAGGCTGTTCATCATGCTGTTCTATCTATTCTCTGTCATGAAAGATGAAAAATCAGGTAGATTTTTGTGTTTCTCTAAGTTTTAAAAGAATCTAACATTCAGCTTCAGAGTGAATTAAACCAAAGCATATGGGCTCCTGGAAAGACTAAAAGATGGCAAATCTTCAAACCAATAATCCTCAAATAATTATTTTAATGGGTACAGGAAAAACTGGATTTTCTTATAAAAACTTATATTTTTCTATTATATCTAAATTAACCATTTATAAATTCATTTATTGTGGGAGTCTGAAGCCAGTAATTTTTTGAAGAAAATACATATCAATTGTTTTTAAACATTTATATAATAAAATTAAAATCTGCTTTTATAATCACATAGCATAGGTATTTCTAATATTCAGATTCTTAAATTTAACTAATAGTGATTATCTCTTGATTGTAGCAGAATATTTTTTATTAATAGATGACATCATTTTAGAATATTATAAGGTTTAAAGATAATTGAACAAAGTCTAGAGAATTTTCCTAACCCCATCCCAGTTTCCTTTAAAAGTCCTTAAACTATTCAATTGTAAAGGGAGATTTTTAAGTTTATTATATAAATGTTAAAATGCTTTGTATGTATTTTCTCTAACAAATTGCCAGCTTTGGTAAGAAACTTAACAGACTGTCTCAAAAATTATTTTATTTTGTGCCGGGCGCGGTGGCTCACGCTTGTAATCCCAGCACTTTGGGAGGCTAAGAATCGCCAGTTCAAAGCCAGCCTCAGCAAAGGCCAGGTGCTAAGCAACTCAGTGAGACCCTGTCTCTACATAAAACACACACAAAAAAATAGGGCTGGGGATGTGGCTCAGTGTTTGAGCACTTCTGAGTTCAATCCCTGGTACCAAAAAAAAAAAAAAAAAATTATTCTATTTTGTTCATTTTCTAGCTATAATAAGTGTGTAGTGATATCTCATTTGTTTCCATTTTCCATTTTTTAATTGCATCCTCTTATGTGCCATTTTCCATTTATGTTTCATCTTTAGTGAGATGTCTGTTTATGTCTTTTTGTTTTTCTTAGCTTTTTAAAAAATATTTTATTGTAAATTGATGAATTATAGTTGTATATATTTATGGGGTACCAAATGATGTAATGTTTTATGAATACAGTCTGTAATGATTAAATCATGGTAATCACTATATCACCTCAAATATTCATTTTTATAGTGAAATCATTTGAAATGTATTCTTAGCAATTTTGAAATATATATTAGTATTAACTATATTCATCATTCTGTGCAATAGATCTCAAATAATCTTTTTTTTAATTAGTTTATTTAATTGCATTTCAAGTCATAGCACATATATAGAGCTCAGTTTTTCCATTTCTCTGGTTGCAAACCAGATAAAGTCACACCAATTGTGTCTTCATACATGCACCAAGGGTAGTGATGACGATCTCAATCAACCATCTTTACTATACCCATCCCCCTTTCCTGCCCTCCACCTCCCCCATGCCACGTCCAGAGTTCTTCCATTTCTCTTATGTTTCCCATTCCCACTGCCCTTATTTATCAGCATTCACTAATCAGAGAGAACATTTGGCATTTGGCTTTTTGGGATTGGCTTACTTCACTTAGCATAATGCTTTCCAATTCCATCCATTTGCCTGCAAATGCCATAATTTTATTCTCTTTTATTGCTGAATAATATTCCATTGTGTACATGTACCACAGTTTCTTTATCCACTCATCTATTGAAGGACATCTGGGTTGCTTCCACAGTTTTGCAATTGTGAATTGAGCTGCTATAAACATTGAAGTGGCTGCTTTACTGTAGTGTGCTGTTTTTAAGTCTTTAGGGTATAGGCCAAGGAGTGGGATAGCTGGGTCAAATGGTGGTTCCATTCCAAGCTTTTAAGCAGTCTCCATACTGCTTTCCAGATTGGTTGCACCAATTTGCAATCCCACCAGCAATGTTTAAGTGTATCTTTTCCTCCACATCCTCGCCAGCACTTATTGTTATTGGTATTTTGGATAGCTGCCATTCTGACTGGGGTGAGATGAAATCGGAGGGTAGTTTTGATTTGCATTTCTCTAATGGCTAGAGACGTTGAACATTTCTTCATATATATGTTTATTGATTGTATATCATCTTCTGAGAGGTTTCTATTCAGCTCCTTAGCCCATTTATTGATTGGATTATTTTTTTTTGGTGTTAAGTTTTTTGCATTCTTTATATATCCTGGAGATCAGTGCTCTATCTGATGTGCGTGTGGCAAAAATTTGTTCCCAGAATGTAGGCTCTCTGTTCACTTCATTGATAGTTTCTCTTGCTGAGAAGAAGCTTCTTAGTTTGAGTCCATACCGTTTATTGATTCTTGCTTTTATTTCTTGTGCTATAGGCGTCTTGTTAAGGAATTCGGGGCCTAATCCCACATGATGAAGATTTGGACCTACTTTCTCCTCAGACGCAGGGTGTCTGATCTAATTCCTAGGTCCTTGATCCACTTTGAGTTGAGTTTTGTGCATGGTGAGAGATAGGGGTTTAGTTTCCTTTTACTGCATATGGATTTCCAGTTTCCCCAGCACCATTTGTTGAAAAGGTTATCTTTTCTCCAATGTATGCTTTTGGCACCTTTGCCTAGTATGAGATAGCTGTATTTCTGTGCATTACTCTCTGTGTCTTCTACTCTGTACTATTGGTCTACAATGTCTATTTTAGTGCCAGTACCATGCCGTTTTTGTTACTATTGCTTTGTAGTAAAGTTTAAGGTCTGGTATTGTGATGCCTCCTGCTTCACTCTTCTTGCTCAGGATAGCTTTGGCTATTCTGGGTCTCTTATTTTTCCAAATGAATTTCATGATTGCATTTTCTATTTCTATAAGAAAGGCCTTTGGGATTTTAATTGGGATTGCATTGAATCTGTATAGTGCTTTGAGTAGTATGGCCATTTTAATAATATTGATTCTGCCTATCCAGGAGCATGGGAGGTCTTTCCATCTTCTAAGATCTTCTTCAACTTTTTTCTTTAATGTCTTGCAATTTTCGTTGTAGAGGTCTTTCACCTCTCTTGTTAGATTGATTCCCAAGTGTTTTATTTTTTTGGAGGCTATTGCGAATGGAGTAGTTTTTCTAATTTCTCTTTCAGAGGATTCATTGCCTGATGTATAGACATGCATTTGATATATGGATATTGATTTTGTATCCTGCCATTTTACTGAATTCATTTATCAGTTCTAGAAGTTTTCTGGTGGAACTTTTTGGGTCCTATAAGTATAGAATCATGTTGTCTGCAAATAATGATAGTTTGAGTTCTTCTTCGCTATTCGTATCCCTTTAATTTCCTTCATCTGTCTGATTGCTCTGGCTAGAGTTTTCGAGT
This sequence comes from Geosciurus inauris, assembly GCA_004024805.1. Taxonomy (NCBI): domain Eukaryota; kingdom Metazoa; phylum Chordata; class Mammalia; order Rodentia; family Sciuridae; genus Geosciurus; species Geosciurus inauris. Next base: position 227,802 of record PVHX01000917.1, on the reverse strand, counting down.
AATCTTTATTCCTTGTCTAACCAAAATATTATGCACTTTGTCTCTCCATTCCCCCAACCCTAATGACGATTGGTGCTTCTATGAGCTCAGTTGTTTTAGATTCCATGTGCAAGTAGAACTTGTAATGTTTATTTCTATGTGCCTGGCTTATTTTACTTAGAGTACTATTCTCTAAATTAATTCATGTTATTGCAAATGACAGAATTTCCTACTTTTCAGAGTCATAATAATATTTTATTGTGCATACGTACTATATTTTCTTTACCCACTTGCCTTTTAATGGACAAGAGCTGTAAGTATTTGTATAGTTTGGATGCTTATCCTTTATCAGTTATGTATTTTGAAAATATGCCTTACAGATTATGGCTTGTCTCTTCTATCTTTTAACATGGAATTTCACAGAGCTAATTCACTTACATTTAATGAGTTACATTTTACTGTTTTCATGTTTCATGAATCAAGCTTTCAGTGCTATATCAAAAATATCATCAGTAAACTCAAGGTCACCAAATGTTACTTTCTTCAAATTTTATAATTGATGTGTTTTACATTTAGTTTTTTGGGGGGCCGGGGAGTTACCAAGGATTGAACTTGGCTTGGGCACTTGACTACTGAACCACATCTCCAGCTCTATTTTGTATTTTATTTAGAGACAAGGTCTCACTGAGTTGCTTAGCACCTCGCTTTTGCTGAGGCTGGCTTTGAACTTGTGATGATACTCCTGCCTTAGCCTCCTGAGCTTCTAGGGTTACAGACATGCACCACCATACCCAGCTATATTTAGTTTTATGATATACTCTTACTTACTTTTTTTGTGAAATAGTCAGGTCATTGTCTAAATATATTTTTTCATATTCAATAAGCATCTACTAACAGTTTATTACACATTTTTCAGTAGGTCTATTTTTATACTTGGATTTCCAGGTATTCTGACACTATTAGTTGAAATGAATGTTCTTTCTCCATTGAATTCTCTTTCCCCTTTTCTAAATATTGTATAGGTATCTTCTCTAGTTCTCTATTCTTTTTTTTTCAGTTAATGCATCCATGTATTCTTCTGTCAATACCACCATCATGATTTCTGTCACCTTATAGTAAGTCTTGGTTTAGGGTAGTGTCAATCCTCTATTTCTTCTTCTTCCTTTTTGAAATAAAATTGAAAGTGATCAAGGAGTACTCAGGTGGAAAGTCACTGATAGTTATTACTTGCCACTCAGGCATGTCCCATAACACCATAGCTCTAAACTTAAAATACAAGAACAAATTGACAGAAGCTGTAAAAGATCTGCTTCATTAAAGACTCCTAAGATTAACATTTTCAGAAGGACTTACATCGTAAGTGGAGAAACATCTGGTGACTGGATTGAAAACCACACACAGAAATGTATCCCTCCTAGTACAATTATGATCATGTCTGAAGGAGAAAGCTTGAACCAACTATGATGTTAATTTACTGCTGGCTCTGGATGATTTAAACAATTCAAAAATTCATTAAATAATGTTAAAGTGACTCAGTAAGTGCTGACATAAAGTTACCTCAAGAATGTTTGAATACTCTTGTCTACCTGATTGTAAAGGAAAATTACTTGCCCAAGCAGATTTTCTAGGGATCCAATGTCTCTGTTCTGGAAATGGATGCCTTACAGGACTTTAATCAGGCAAGTCAATACCATTTGTCAGAACTTTTAAGGACAGGACAACTCTCCAGTTTGGGAATAATGTTGCAGGCTCCATGTGAAAACCTCTTATTATCTGATCTAGTGAGAAGCCCCAGGCCATCAAGCATGTCAATGACTACATACTGCCAGTGTCCTATAGGCAATACAAAGTCATGGATGATCCAGTAACTCTTACAGGATGTCTTGTTAAGTTACTGCTCCACAAAAATGATGAAATACTCTTCAGAGAATGACATACCTTTCATGATTGTGCTTATTGTTGACAGTGTTTCTGCATGACCTCTATGTGATCTGTATACCCACATCAAAGTGTACTTCTAAATACTACATTTGGATCCAATCAATATTTCAAGTTTTGATTGAAGCTTTTAAGGCTTATTGTTGAAGAGAACCTTTTGCTAGACTACCTCTACAACTGAGAAAGACACTGAAAAGACACTGATACAATTCTGGAAAGACTGTAAGATCTATGACTCTATCAAAAACCTTGCTTGTCCTTGAAGTGATGTCAACACAGAGCTTATGAATGACATCTGGAAAAAGACAGTAAAGAGACTCATCCTTGACATCAAAATATTTGATGAGGATAAGGAGGTTGAAAAATATCAACAAGGCTGTGGATGAGCTTTCAAACAACTTTTATGCTTAGAGTACATGGGGATGATATTGTGGAGCTCCTAAAGTTGTTCCTAAAGAACTAATTAATAAGTTGTTGAAATATTAAAGAAGAGGTAAAAGACAGGGCAACTGCAGATAAAGAAAAAGAAGATATTTCAAGAGAATTCACAGTGCAGGGTTGAGAAGCAACTTTTGAAGACCTCTACAAGATCCCCTAAGATATTTGAAAATATGGACACCAGCACTGAAGGACTTTCATTAACAGAGAGGAATGTTATGGTACATTCTTTGCATACAAGAAAATTTGTGTGTTTTTGCCTTAGTTCTTAACCAAAAGAGAAGAAAATTAAAATAAAATAAGAATTATAAAACAAATAGTTTTGTAGAATGAGGATTAAAGAAAATATGTTTATGTAGTTGTATAATGTACTTGTGATGTAAGCTGATACTACAGAAGAGTTAAAAATTTTAAAACAAGTATAAAGTAAAAATATTATAGTAAGCTAGAGTTAATTTATTAGTCAAGTAAGAAACATATCTAAGTAAATTTAGGAAGCTGGTGATATTACTTAATGGTAGAGTATGAGCATAGTGTGCGTGAAGTCCTCCCTTTAAACCATGGTACTAAATCAAAAAATAAATTTAGTATAAGTGTACAGTTTTTATAAAGTCTAAGTAGTGTACAGCAATATCAGTTTTCACATTCACTGGCCACTTACTCACTGACTCATCCAGAATAGCTTCCTGTTCTATAAGCCACATTCCTTGTAAATACTTTTTACAAGTATACTGTTTTTCATATTTTATAATATTTTATTGTATCTTTTGTACTGTTTAAGTTCAGAAGTTCTTACTTTCATGTTACAATTGCCTATAGCATTCACTAAAATAACATACTGTACAGGTTATTAGGTTATACTACATAAACTAGATGTGGAATAAGCTACTGTTATCACCTAGACTTGTGTAAGTGCACTATCTGATGTTTGTGCATCAATGAAATTGCCTAGCAATGCATTTTTCAGAGCACCTTCTATTGCAAAGAAAGCTGACTATATCTTTGCTTTACCCTTTTTAAATTACTGGATTAGCTAGGACATCAACTATGATGTTGAACTGAAAGAGTGAAAGGAGAATTATTTGTGTTGTTCTTGATCTGAGAGAGGTGCAATCTAATTTCTCCAAATTAAACAAAACATTAGCTGTAGGATTTGTGTTCATGTTCTTCTCAAGTTGGATAAATTTTTTGATGTTCCTAGTCTTCTGAGATTTTTTCATCATAGATTTGTGTTCAATTTTATGATTTTTTTTTCTAAATTATCACTATGATCATATGACTTTTCTTATTTTACCTGATGGAAAATCTTACATTACTTTTTGGATTTCAAATAAGCTCACATACCTAGAATAAATCCTTTGTGGCTGTGAAGTATAATTCTGTTGTTTGTCTGAGAATGTCTTTATTTATTTATTATTTTTGAAGCATAATTTCACTTAAAATAGAATAGTGTGCTTTCTCTTTTTCTCTTTGAAAACTAAATATTTATTCCATTCTCTTCTTACTTTATGGTTTCTAACAAAAGTCTGCTGTAACTCTAACACTTGCTCTTCCATAGGTTGCTCTCTCATCAAACCCCCACTGTCAGCTTCTTTCAAGAGCTCTTTTTATTTAATTTATTGACATTTGAATATGATATGTCTAAGTGTTGGGATTTGGTATTTATCTTCTTTGGTATTCTTTGAAATTCCTGGCTCTCTGGTTTATTTTGTGATGCTAGTTTTGGAAGATCTTAGCTGCTATTACTTCAAATGTTTGTTCTGCTCCTTTCTTGTTTTCCCACCCATACTGTGAGCAGGAAGGCTTGGTGCTATTTTGTGTGTTTCTCTTCCCCTACTCAAACTGCCAGAGGTCTGGAGTCAGATTTCCCCTATATCCAAAGATAACTGGACTAGAACTAGGTATTTCCCTCACCGCAGGTCACTTATGCACTGATGAAATAGTTCACCTTGAGGTTAGATCTTTTAAAGAAGGACAAAATACTTTTAGAATGTTTTTAAATGATTATTTTTTTTCCTCTCCCTGCCAAAATTTTGAATGATCTTTCTCCAGGCTTCACCCTGAGAATCTGAGGAGGTTCCTGGAAATCATACTCATAGGCCCATGAGAATCCTACTCAGGGTGGACTCCCAAAAGTTTTTATATCTCATGCTGGTCCACACCGGCATGCCCGCCCTCGAGAACTTTTATTCTTTTTAGTCTTATCCAAAGTCTTCTTACCTTTTCTTATTCAATTCTGAAAATATAAACCCCTAAGCATTTAAGATCTTTATTGCTTTGACTGATACTATCTAGAACTATGCTGCTTGCTAGATTTTGGTGAGACACTGGGAAAAAGAGTATTTACTATAAAATTTTGACATTGTTTCCCACACTGCCTTCTTTTCCTCCTTACCTATTTCTATGTTTGATAGGACACTTACAAAATATATTTTCCACTTATTAAATTCAGTGTCATTAAAGTGTCCTACACCCAAATTCAGAAACAGTTCAACAATGAAGATGCTTTAATATCTTTTTGTTATTACTTAAGGATTCTAGTATGTCATTGTGTACTTTAATCATTTGATTGCTTTAGGTGTATTTTTTGGTTTTATTTTATTGTTATTACTGCAAAAAGTGGATTTTGAAAAGGAAAACATGAGATCCGCTATTTTAATCTATATTTTCTTTTAGTTTAATAATTATAAAGCTGTAAGTTTTTCATTCAAACATTCTGATACACTTGCAATTGTTTTCTAGCATTTATTCTATGATTTTGCTTTTCAATTATCTATTAAGAGAGTTTAAAAATTAAATTTCATTCCTTGTATCTATACAAGTTTACATGCACCCACACCTATACACACACATACACCACATTTCCATCTCACCGTTTTGAATATTGCGTGAAGGTCGTCACTTGCTTGTTATTATACATTTCATAATTTTACTTTTTTCTTAGGTATAATATACACAATACATTAAAAATTTTATTAAGAATTGTAAATAACAAATGGACAATAAAACTCATGAGAGTTGGAGACAAAACCTATTATATGTGTCATTCAAAATCTTTCTATGAACACTTTTTAAATTTAAATATTCTAGAAGTTTATGGAAAATGGATATGACGTGAAGCAGAAAATGCCACCCCAGAGATAGCTGGATCCTAATGCCCTGAAACTACTTTATATGGCAAAGGCAATTAAGGTTGCTGATAAAATTAAAGTTGCTAATGAACTGTGATAGAATTATCTGTGATTATACAGGTGGGTGCAGTTAATAGCAAAGAACCTTATAACTGAAGGAAGGAAACTGGAATAGAGAACAAGATGGCAATGTGAGGAAGATGACTATAAATTGTAGATGATAAGGCAGGAAGGACCAAGCACCAAGCAATTATGGGAAGTTAGAAAAAGCAAGAAAACAGGCATTCCCTGGGGCCTCCAGGAAGTATCACAAACCTCCTGACATCCTGACAATGTCCCAGCGAGACCATCTCTAACATCTTACCTTAAAAACTGCAAGATATTGTGTCACTTTAAGCAATTAAGATTATTGTAGTTGTTTGTAGTAACAATAGCACATTAAGATACATAGTTATTAGGGAGGCTGAGACAGGAGAATTGCGAGTTCAAAGCCAGCCTCAGCAACTGCGAGGTGCTAACCAACTCAGTGAGACTCTGTCTCTACATAAAACACAAAATAGGGCTGAGGATATGGCTCAGTGGTCGAGTGTCCCTGAGTTCAATCTCCAGTACCAAAAAAACCCCAAAATAAACAAAGATACATAGTTACGGTTCACATTGAGGCAATCTCTCTTGTTTTTCTCAACTGTATCTTGATTTACATATGGCAATACTATTTACATTAAATAGGAAACATGCCTGACCATTTGATTAGAAGATTAGTTTCCCACTGACTTTTCCCTTTAAATTATTAGCTGTTAATTATAATAATATTACTAATACACTATATTATTCTAGCTTTGTAGATTTTATAAATTATATGCTTTTTAATAGCTATATGCCACATTTTTCTAATCCAGCTGGTATTTTATTTTAGTTTTACTTCTTTAAAAATCACATAGCTGCAATTTTTTGTGAAAATTTAGTTTGTTGTATTTTGTTATGGTTAATATATTTATTTATTCATTTATTTTTGACATTCCATTTAATATCTTATTTATAGTATATTCTATTTTTTGAAAATGTATTCCATGATCTGTTGATATTTGCATATGAAATTTTTCAAAGTAAAAATTAAATATTAATTTAATATTTAAATTAATATTAAATTAGTATTAAATTTTAATTAAATTAGTATTAAATTTCAATTAGTATTAAATTTTAATTAGTCTATAGTAATTAAATTTGATATTTTGAAAATGCAATAACAAATATGAAAACAAAAAAGCAAGCTTATTTCCTGTTCTATTAATCTCCCATTCATGATAGATTTTGAATGTGTACTTAATTTTCTCAATTAGGATATAGACAATTTGAGAGAAAATTTACAGAAGCAATTGTCTGTAAATCTTCTTAGTCATATGCTTGTACTCGTATTGTCAATATTTCACAACTTTCCCAGGTTTCTTTAAATGTAGATTATATACTTAATAAACATTTATTCATAATGAGCATATTTTTCTTCTTTATCCCTTTCATCTGTTTTAATTGTCATAGATGTTGGCCTTCCTTTCTGCCAAATTTACTTTACTGTTCTCATAAGTTGAGTTCTAGATCAATAGAGTAGAAAATTCACAGAAATTGTTTGCTTTAGAATTTCAGCATCTTTTGTAATTCTTTATGAATCACATATGAATAAGTGTTTATTTTTTAAGCCATTCAGTTCATGGTATTTTTTTACAGCAGATCAAGCTGACTAAAACATGATAGCTTCAAAAAGACCAAATTCTGTACCAAGCAATAAATTCATACAAGTTGTGAAAGATTTGTATTTTTTTTTTTTTTTGGTACTGGGGATTAAACTCAGGGGTACTCAACCACATCCCCAGTCCTATTTTGTATTTTTTAGGTAGAGACAGGGTCTCACTGAGTTGCTTAGCACCTCACCACTGCTGAGGCTGGCTTTGAACTCGCAATTCTCCTTCATCAGCCTCCCTAAATGCTGGGAATACAGTTTGAGCCACCGAGCCTGGCTAAGATTTGTATTTTTAAAACCAGCAAACAGTCATGAGAGAAATTAAGGTAGACACAAATAAAAAGACAAAACCCCTTGTTCATGTTTTGGAGGACTTAATATTGTAATTGTTATAGTAATGCACAGATCAATGAAATCTCTCTGTAAAAAACTAATGACATTGTTTTACAGACATAGAAAAAAATTAAATTTTATGGTACCACAAATTATACCAAGTAGCCAAAACAATATGGAGGTAAGTAAAAACCTGGAGATAAACAAAATTGGTAAACAAAATTTCTGATATCAAAATTACAGCAATATGATGTTGCCACAGAAACAGACATATAGATCAATGGAAGAGAATAAGCAGCCCAAAAATATATGCTCACCATGGCTTTTACAAACTATGGGTTCCACTGATACACAGTGGGTAAGTGCAGCATTTCAGTAAATGGTGTTGAAAAACTAGTTACCTGCATGTAAAATGCTGAAATTGAATATATATTTATTATATTCAAAACCAATTCAAACTAGATAAAAGGCCAAATTACAATATCTGAAACTATATAATTTATATATTATGAGATAAAGACAAAACATTGGTCTTCCCAATGATTTCTTGGATGTAACCTCAAAAGCACAGCAGAGAAAGCAAAGATGGAAAACTGGGACATGTTCAAACTAAAAAGCTTCTGCACAGCAAAGGAAGCAATCAACAGAGTGAAAAGACAGTCTTTGTAATGGGTGACAATATTAGTAATCTGTTTATTTTATAAGGGGGCTGTATCCAAAATATCTAAGAAAATCCTACAACTCAATAGAAGGAAGGAAGAAAAAAGGAAGGAAACAAGGAAAGAAAGACTCAATAAAGCCCAATTTTAAAATGGGAAAGAACTGAGATGTAGCTCAGTGGTGAAGTGCTGGTCTAGCGTGTGCGAGGCCCTGGGTTTCAGAACCAGCACTGACAAAAACAAACAAGAAAGGGGGAGAGACTTGAATAGCCATTTCTCCAAATAATCCATAAAAAATGTCAAAAGAATATATGAAAATTTGTTCAATTTCTTTATTTATCTGGGAAGTGTAAGTCAGAATACAATGAAATAACACTCTACCTATGTTAAGATGGCTGTTATAAAATGATCAAAAAAAAAAAAAAAAAAGAAAAGAAAAGCTATCAGTGTTGCAATGATGTGTGCAAAATTGGAATCCTTTTATTCTATTGTTAGGAATTCCAAGTGGTACAGTCACCAGGCAAAACAATATGAATGTCTTTTAAAGTTTTCAGTGGTCCAGCAATCCCACTTCTAGATATTCATGCAAAAAAATGGAAAACAGGATCTTCAAGAGATGCCTGCACATCCATGTACATTGTGGCATTATTCACAACAGCCAAAATATGGATACAATTTAAATGTCCACTCATGGATGAATGAATAAAAAAAAGAGGTATTGTATACATAAAATGTAATATTCTTTGGCATTTAAAAACAAATAAATCCTTCTATAAGTTCATTATGAATATGAAAAAAGGAGGATGTGCTAAGAGAAATAAGCCAATTACAGTAGCAAAAATGATTTCACTCATAAGAACTATCTAAAATGATCAAACTCATAGAAGCAGAGAGTAGAATGGTGGTTGCCAGGGAAGGTGACATGGGGAATTTCTACTTAACAAGTAAAAGTTTCAGATATACATATAAGTAATTCTAGGGATTTCTTGTACAATGCTGTAACTATAGATAATGATATTCTATCGTGCACTTAAAATTTATTAATAGGGTATGTCTCATGTTAAGTGTTCTGACCTCTAGAATATACATGTAATGAATTTGGGAAAAATTATCACAGACAGTTTGAATAGTTATATTTTAGATATTTTTAGCTGAACAGATTTGTCTGTATCTCATGCATATTTACCCAATCCACAAAGATTCCGATTCCTTTTCATTTTATATACAATCCTATACTACATAAATTTCCACATGGAAACCCTGTAAGTACAGTAAGAAAATATTGGTAGTTGCTTCTTTGCAGGAAATTCTGAGTTACAGATTATTCAGCCATATGTTTTTATGAAAAGTTACCAAAATAAATGAACATGATTCTTTATATAATTCTTCATTTTGAAGTTACTTCCTCGGTGAATGTGAACATTAGTGAAATATAGAAGATGGTATATATGATGTTCTTATAGTACAGATGTGACAGTACTTGTCAGCAACAGAAAAGCATGATGAGCCTTAGCAATAGTATGGTGTTGGCCTTTGGGAAACCTCAATCTACCTCATTTACTTAGATTTCTCTTTCCCGCCACAAAGGCCATCCTTGAGTTACAAATCTGTCTCTGAATCACACTCCAACAAGCATGTGGAAATTCTTAGGTTCAGAACCTTGAAGCATTGTTAGCTTAGTTTGAAGCTAATTTCTTCTTAGCTATAATGAGTTCAACATCTCTATAGATTATTTGGCATGTGAGTTTGCACACACCAAGTATCATTGACACAATAATCCAGGCTCTCAGCTCTCAACAGCTCTGAATTGCCTCTTTGAACTTGTGACCTAGAGCAGCATATGGACAAGCTATTTAGCTGTCATTCAAAGGAGACTGTGTTCTGATGAGTGATACCCACTTTGTCTTTGTTTTCTAAGAACACATTAATTGTCCAAGTATGATTTCCTGATCAAACTGAAATCAAATACACTATTAAGTGTTATTTTCATTTACAACTATACTGATATATTAAAAATTCAGGTATTTCTTGTGCTAGTCAGGCATAAATGGACTTTCAATTCATTATCTCCTTTGAAATCATTTTTGCTACTTTTCTGACAAAAAGATCAAAAGGCCATTCCAAAAAACAGTCAGCTTTTCCCAATTAAAACACTTTGTATATGTCACAATTACTACATTACATCTTCTTTTTTTCCCCTATATCCTCCATGAGCCTAAATGGCAGTATCTAGATCTGAGTTATATTGGAAAAGAGGTTTGATGGATTTTACAAATTTTTGGTTTATACCCATTCAAGGGAAATCATGAAAATAGTTTCTGTTGATCTGCTGAAGTTCATGTATAATGACTATTAAAAAGTAGTCTATAGACTTGGAATTTTGGCATTGTCTTATCTTTTCTCTTCTATCATGATAAATATTAAAATCCACTTTTTTGGAAAAAGAAAATACTTCATTTTTTTGAGAGCAAAAAGTTGAAGATGTTGTCAAATAATGAAATTTTCTGAAGAAAAAGACACTATGCCATTTTTAAATGATAAAAGAATCAATTATTCACTCAGAAATATGATGGAAAAAGGATTTCACAGTATAAAAAGATGGACTTCTGTGATAAGTACCTGTAGTAGTTAATTTGTTTATGATCCACTGATACAGGTTTTTTTCTAACTCTGAATACACATTTGAAAATATTTATTAAAGAATCAAAACTATACTTCTAGTTCCAACCCCCTTAATTTCTAGGTAATTGGGGAATATTCCAAGTTTCCTATTTTAACTTTTCTTATACTCTCTTTAGAAGTTTTCAAAGACTGGAACCCCTCCATTTGACCACTTAATGATATTTTAAAATGAATGTGAGTAAAATTTATTTAAAACACAATTATATTTTAAAGGTAGCACTACTAGGGAATGCATTTACCACATACGATGGCTTATCAAGTCTGATAAAAAGTGGACTAAACATATTTTATATATTTTTGACCATTTATATTTATTCTTCTGTGAAGTGGCCATTTATTGATTTTTTTTGGTGTTTTTTTAGTTCTTTGTACATGCTAGAGATTAATGCTGTATCTGAGATGCAGGTGGTAAAAATTTTCTCCAATTTGGTAGGCTCTCTGTTCATATTCTTGATTGTTTCCTTTGCGGTGAAGAAGCTTTTTAGTTTGATGGCATTACATTTATTAATTCTTGATTTTACTTCTTGTGCTTTAGGAGTCTTATTGAGGAAGTCTATTCTTGAGCAGTATGATGGAGAGTTGTGCTTACTTTTTCTTTTAGTAGGCACAGGGTCTCTGGTCTAATGTCAAGGTCTTTGATCTTGAAATACAAATGATATAATAATATATGAAAGAATGTTCAACATCTCTATCAATTACAGAAATGCAAATTAAAACTACACTGAGAGTGTATTTCACTTCAGTAAGAATGACAATTATCAAGAATAAAAGTAAAAATAAACATTGGAAAGAATGTGGGGAAAAAGGCTCTCTCATACATTGCTGATGGGACTGTAAATTGGTGTAACCACTCTTGAAAGCAGTATAGAGATTTCTTAGAAAACTTGGAATGGAACCATTTTTCAATTATCCCATTCCTCAGCTTATACCCAAAGTACTTAAAATCAGCATATTACAGTGATACAGCCACATCAATGTTTATAGCAGCTTAATTCACAATAGCCAAACAATGGAACCAACCTAGGTGCCCTTCAACAGATAAACGAATAAAGAAAATGTGATATATATACATAATGGAATGTTACTCAAATATAAAGAATAAAATTATGGCATTTACTGGAAATGGATGGAACTAGAGAACATCACGCTAAATGAAATAAGCCAGTTCAAAAAGCCAAAGGTCAAATGTTTTATATGTTATGTGGATGCTAGCCCATAATGAGAGAAAGTAGGATGGGGGAGTATAAATTTCATTGGATTAGACAAAGAAAATGAAGAGAAGTGGGGAAGGGAATAGGAAAGACAGTAGAATAATCAGACATGACTTTTCTATGCTCAAATATGAATACATGACTAGTTTAACCACATGTTTAACCACAAGAATGGGATCAAAATTGTAATGGGTTGCACTACATGTATATATAATATGTCAAAATACACCCTGCTGTCATATATATCTAAAAACAAAAGAAAAAAAAAGTGGGCTAAAAAGAGATCTAAAGCTGAGTAAGACATGTACATGCAATCCATAGGAATCTAGTCAGAAACATAATAAACAATATCTGGTAATTAAAGTATATGTTCTAAGTGTAAATGCATGCTTCATTTTTACTTGATTTTCTAGGGGTCATAAATCCAAAAGAGAAGGGCCTAGTGGGGATATTCTAGATCATAATCTCTTACAGAATTGCAGGCAGTTGTTATAGCTGAAACCGCTCAAGACTGGCCCATATCTTTGTCTACTTACGTTGCCATGAGCATCCCCTATGCTCTTTCTAGATGAGCTAGTTTAGGTTTCCTCACCACATGTTGCTTCAGGCAGTAGTCTTACTTATATGACAATTAAAGTTTTCAAATACAATGTTCCACTGAACAAGGACTTACGAATAATATTTTCTAAGCTCATCTGATATGCACATATGGTGTCTATATGTATATTTGTGTGTGCAAACACAGAAGGAGACAAGAGAGAGAACATTATACATTCCTACATGTAATTTGTTTTTGCAGGTGAGGGAAATATTAAAGAAATAATGCTTTAGTCAAATCTTCAGAAGTTATCATACTGTTTGAGTCAGCTCTTTGGCTGGTGTGACTAAAAGATCTGACCAGAGTAATTATAGAGGAGGAAAGGTTTATTTGAGGGCTCATGGTTTCAGAGGTCTTAGTCTGTAGAAGGCTAGCTCCATTCCTTGGGACTCGAAGTGAGGCAGAACATCATGGCAGAAGAGTGTGGTAGAAGGAAGCATCTCACATGATGATCAGATAGCAGAGAGAGACTCCACTCTCCAGGTATGAAATGTATACCCTATAGCCACACCCCCAATGCCCCAATTCCTTCAGCCACACCCCACCTGTCTCGTAGTTATCACTACATTAATCCTACCAGGAATTAATTTAATGATTAGGTTAAGGCTATAACCCAATTATTTCTCCTCCAAAACTATCTTACATTGTCTCACATGTGAGCCTTTGGGGGACACCTCATATCCAAACCATAAAACACACTCGTTCCTTTCTTTGATAATTACTCTTTTTTCCTAGTAACTTAGGCACTCTAATACTAGAATGGAAAAAAAAAGACTTTTGCTAAGCAACTCAGGTGTGCTTGTAGTAGGCATCCATGCAGAGTTAATATGTAATATGATGAAGGACAAATGTCATATTAATAAAGCTCATCTAAAATCATTTACATTCTCTCAGAAAATGTCTATGGGCTTATAGTTTAGGGCATAAATCTTGATAACATGATTTTTGTTTATTACCAAAATATTATTCAATTCAGTGAAAAGTATTTGAGAAAATGCTGAAATTTTTTTTCTTTTTAAAATTTATTCTAATTAGCTATATATGACAGTAGAATGCATTTGACACACATATATAGATGGAGTAGAACTTCTCATTCTTCTGGTTGTACATGATGTAGAATCATACCAGTCATGTAATCATATATGAACATAGGTTCATAATGTCCAATTATTCTATTATCCTTCCTACCTTCATAGCCATCCCTTCCCTTCACTCCCCTCTGTCTAATCCAAAGTACCTCTATTTTTTCCTAGTCAATCCCCACCCTTATTGTGAATTGGCATCAGCATATCAGAGAAAACATTCTGCCTTTGGTTCTTTGGGATTGGCTTATTTCACTTAGCATGATGTTTCTCTAGCTCCATCCATTTACCTGCAAATACCATAATTTCATTCTTTAAGGCTGAGTAATATTTCATTGTGCATATATATCACATTTTCTTTATCCATTCATTTTTGGAGGGCACCTAGGTTGGTTGCATAGTTTACCTATTATAAACTGAGCTTCTATAAACATTAATGTGGCCACATCACAGTAGTAAGCTGATTTTAAGTCTTTTGGGTATAAACCGAGCAGTGGGAAGGTTGGGTCAAATGGATTCCTGAGCTTTTTGAGGAATCTCCATACTACTTTCCAGAATGGTTACACCAATTTGCAGTCCCACCAGCAATGTATGAGTGTACCCTTTTACCCACATCCTCACCAACATTTATTATTGATTGTATTCTTGACAATTGCCATTCTGACTGGAGTGAGATTAAATCTATGAATAGTTTGATTTTCATTTCTCAAATTGCTAGAGATTGTTAAACATTTTTTTCAGGTATTTATTCATTGATCATATTTCTTCTGTGAAGTGTCTGTTCAATTCATTAGCTCATTTATTGATTGGGTTATTTGTTTATTTGGTGTTGACTTTTTCGAGTTCTTTACATATCCTGGAGATTAATGTTGTATCTGAGGTGCAGGTGGTAAAGATTTTCTCTCATTCTGTAGGATCTCTCTTCACATTATTGATTGTTTCTTTTGCTGAGAAGAAGCTTTTTAGTTTGATGGCACCCCATTTATTGATTCTTGATTTTACTTCTTGTGCTTTAGAAGTCTTGCTAAGGAAGTCAATTCCTAAGTAGATGTGGTGAAAATTTGGGACTCCTTTTCCTTCTATTGGTGCAGGGTCTTTGTTCTAGTGCTTAAGTCTTTGATCTACTTTGAGTTGAATTTTGTGCAGGATGAGAAATAAGGGTTTAATTTCATTTTGTTACATGGTAATTAGTTTTAATTGAAGATAGTTGTAAATATGCAGTTAGTTGTAAGAAATAACAGAGATCTGTGTACTCTTCACTCAATTACCTAAAATGGTAAGTTCTTATGAAAAGTACCACTATCACAAATTTGTAGACATTGTTGAAGTCAAAATATAGAACATTTCCATAAAATATTCATTCCTATTGTATAGAAATAAAACTAATTTTTATGTGTTATTGTGAAATCCCCTACTTTAATGAACCCACTTATCAGGTATATATGTCTTTACTATAGATTCTTTGGGTTTATTTCCTAGAAATAAACTCATTTTCTCCTTGTGTTCTACCTATGAATTTTATTCTCTCTTGTCTTGTTCCACTGGCAAGAGCTTCCAGCAATATGTTGCCTGAGAATGTAGTTGATTGCACACTCTAGTTCCAGCACTTAACAACAATCCATTATCTTCTACCATTAAATATTATGTAAACTGTAGGTTTTTTGTGCACATTTTTAAAAAATCAGGTTGAAGACACTGCCTTTGATATTCCCCTAAATATAATTTTTCTGTCATGAATTTTTGTTGAAATTTTTATTTTGGCCTGGAGTGATGTGGAAATGTGAACTTCCTTATTTAGTGTGTTTATATGATAGATTGCATTGATTGATTCTATAATATCAAACCTGCCTTTTCCTCCTGGTATGACTATTACTTGGTCATAGTGTATAACTCTTGACATATATATTAGTGAGCTTTGTTTGCTAATATTTTAATAAAAACTTAGAATCCATTTGCATAGGAGATATTGGCTCACATTGTTATTTTCACATTGTCTTGTAGTTTTATACCTGCTCTATTCTGACCTAAAGAATAAATTGATTGATTTTCCCTGTATGTGTGTGATACTGAAATGATAATCCAAGTGTGGATGAATTTGCTTTGGATCCAAAAGAACAGTTTAATTCTGACAGAAATAATTCTATTTGGATTTGTTTCAGGAGGTCCCTAAAATGAAGAATTCAAAATTGAACAGGTTCATATACTACTTTTACACATTCCTGAAAGTATAAATTAACACTGTGTTGCTTAGCTTAGCCAAATACTTTCTTTAGCAATTTTATTTCAGTTTATAGATGATTTTCAAAGTTCCAAAGATGGCATTCCCATGCTTTTAAAAACATAGCTTATTGAGGTTTAGTTGCTACACAAAGAAACACAAGAGTTTTAATGTGTAAGATTCAAAGAGTTTGGAAATGTGCTAACACCCAAGATGCTCTTGCCACAATGTAATAAATATACCAAATGGCTTCCACTTTTCCTTCTTGTATCCGTGTAGGTTCTTTTTCGTTTTGTTTTGGTTTGGTTTTGTGGTAAGAGCACACGTTAGATTGACCTTGTTAACAAAATATAAAACGTATAATAGCATAGTCTTAATTATAGGTCCAGTGTTTTGTACAGCAGCTCTCTGTTGTTAATCTAGCATACCTGAAATATTATACTCACCAAACAAATCCCTATTTCTTCACCCTCCCCTGACCCAAGAAATTGTTATTGTTTGTATTTCTATGAATTTGACTATTAACAGGTATCTCATATAAGTAGAATCTTGTAGTTATTTTTCTTCTGTTACTTACTGCTATTCAACTTAGCACAGCATAGTGCCCTCCAAGTTAAACCATGTTGTCAAAAAACACCTTAATAAAACGCTTATCAGAATTTGACATTTTCCCCATTCTGCTATAATACAAAGTTCTTTAAAAATCACTAACACTAAATAAAGCTAATTTTTATTGATTCATTTTAGTTCTACAAAACATCACATAAATTACATGTAGTTAATATACATGAAACTCATATTAATTCGTCAGATAACAAATATCTCCTCTTTGCTATTCTCTTCTTAGCTACTTTACTAATTATATTTTAATATATATGTTCAATTTAAAAAATAACTAATATATTTAATGTAGCTACAAAGTAATCTATAGTTAACTTTTTTATTACACTATTGACAGCTAAGCAAGAGACATTTAAAAAATATATGAACATAAAAATTAGTATTTGTGCTTTTACAATAATTATATATCATCACATTTGGACGACTACTATTACAAATATTTCAATAAACCTAACTGCAAAATCATATTTACTTCATAAGTTTAAATAAAGTTTTCCTACATTATTATCTTTTTCATAGACTTTTATATTCCAAAAGATTAGTAAAATTATAAATATTTTTCTCTTTTTGGTATTCATAGCTTTTAATTCCAAAAATGTTTAACATGAACATAAATGAGATGGGTTTAATATATTTAAATTTCATGAATGTTTCATTTGTTAAAAGGGAAACAATCACTAGGATTTAAGAAAACCATCAAAACAAGTTAAGAGCCAAAACCATGTTGCAGTAAATCATTCCCTTTGGACTTCCTATGTAGAGGCATTTTCCAATGACTGGATATGAATTTTGCTCATAGCCAAATAGGAGAAATCCTGCAAGGCTTCCATGCTAAAACATGCAGATACCAAATTCTTTCAAATACAGTATATACCAGATACACTTCAGAAAATGAGAAACAGTACTTTCCATCATCATGAAAGTGGATTATTTGATATAAACATTAGCCTATTTCTCTATGATTCCTACTGTGGCTCATTTTTAATTCAGCACCATAAATTAATGATTTTAAAATTTTGCTATACATGGCTGCTTATAAACATGTTCCCCAATTTATGTTCTTCATTGGAACCATAGCACTTTGAATTTGAGTTTAAAGCATAACTCTGAACTTCTCATTTAATATCACCTAAGAAGAAAAAAAAACAGACAATAAAAAAATGTATGAGGGAAAGCATGTGATATCTAATACTTCATTTCAGTAATTTTAATATTTTTTGTTGGATTTAATTTTTGGTGTGACAAATCTAATTCTAGAAATTTTCCTCAAAGAAATAGTACAATATGCAAATATATATTATAAATTTATAAATGATATAAGGTATATTTATGACTTTTCTTTTACATGTTGGTGTTTTCTTTAAAAGTCATCAATTTAGTATAATTTGCTAATACACTAATAGGCTTTCTTTCTTTTACAATGATGCTAGATTGAAGAATAAAGTCATTTAAATTTGTTACCATAATAATTTTGAGATTCCTTTGAAACTTTTTATCCTTTATATGACATGAACTTTATTTTGCTTGGATATATTCAAAGCAGATGTATTAAACACTATTTAAATATTGTTTTCAATGCCTTTTACATTGGAAAAAAACATGATTTATTTTTTATTTATAGATAATTAATTCATGAATTAGCCAAATAATAATATAGTTAATAAGAGCAAGGGCCTGTGTTAATTTAATATGCCCATGATTACCTGGTGCAGTGGCACACACCTGTAATCCTAGCAGCTTAGGAGGCCGAGGCACAAGAATCATGAGTTCAAAGCCAGCTTCAGCAAAAGAGAGGTACAAAGCAACTCAGTGAAACCTTGTCTCTAAATAAAATACAAAATAGGGCTGGGGATGTGGCTCAGTGGTCGAGTGACCCTGAGTTCAATTCCTGGTACCCACTGCCAAAATGCCCATTATAAACAATCCTAGTGCATCATTAATATTACAAACATATTGAATATATTTGAAAAATGCAGTTTCACAAATGTTTAAATCCAAAACTCAATTATATAAATTAATTTTACATAAGAAGATAAACTTTGTATTCAAAAGATAAAGACGAATATTTTTGGTCAGTTTTCCACATGGTATTATTTCCCTCCAATTATAATTATATAAGATCCACAAAGCTGATAGTTTTTCACATTTTGAAAACTTTGATACATTCTTATGAAAATTGATAATTATTTTGAAAATTTAGCTATAGGGAATAGATAAAATAAGAATAAACACACAGGGAATACAGTGTTATATTTAAGTATTGATAAAAGGTAATAAGCTCCTTTTTCTGAGAAATTCATACAAAAATATAATAGAACTATCATAGCATAAAATAGTCTTGAATTAATCACAGGATTCCACAAAAACTTTTCATCTTTTAATAATTGAATGAATTATGAGCCTTCAACTACAGATGGTCAAGTTTCTCTAAATAACAAATATGAAGATAAAATGCCTAAGAAGGTGAAGACAGATTCTTTGATTTTAAAAATGGCTTATTAAGCTATTTTCCCTTGTAAAAGAAATACTGAACGTATATGGCAAGATATTTAAAGCTGAACAATTTTCCAATATTTTAACATCAAGTTCTATTACTCTACTTGATATACGCAATTTTATGAGATGTAAAATAAAAATTCTGTTCCAACAAATCCCCATCTGTGTCAAAGGATAAATCTCAGAAATTTTATCTCAACATGAATATTGCTTTTATTACAATAATAACTAACACTGTTCTCAAACCTTGAGGCATAGACAGATATATATGCAGAAATGTCATAAATTGAATTAGCCCAATATATGTTCAAGAACAAAAGAATTCTCTAAAGATCATCAGAGCATGCTAATGCAACAAAAAAGCTACCTGTGTATAAGTTGATTTCGCTCACATATCTCCAATTGGGTAAGAAATCTTTTGTTGATATTGCAAATGCAAAACAACTTGATGTTTTGGAATTCTTTTACTTGTACCCATTGTGTTAGCTTATAAAACTATAATCGGTGACTTGCTATTGTTGGATTTATTAGGAAACATATTGACGTTATTTCAGTGTATGTGGACGATTCATTTCTCAAAATTTTAATGTTTAGAAAACTAGTATTTTCTCTTTAACTTTGATCATAGCAAGTCACTGGGAAACAAAAAAAATTGATTTCAATTATTCAATAACATTTTATTCAAGTTCAGGAGTCAAAAAGACTCTTGCTGGTCTACAGTCTTCTTTTTTTCACAAAATGTAGACATTTAATTCATTATTAAAAGCTTGAATGGGTGATTTATGGTAACCATATTCCTTTGTGAACCAGTTCTTTTTATTTTTGACATTAGGGATTTTTATAACACATGGTTAAGAAAAAGAGGAGAGCTCATCAATTTTAAGCAGTAGCACAGTAAATGTAGAAATTGTTTTGTAATAGCTTTGAAAATTAAGATTCACCTAACAGTGAAGATAACCTTTTCATCTGGAAACTCTAATCACTTTAAGTGTCAGGAGATATGATATCTCCTCTTCTATAGTGCATTCTCAGTCATCCAAAACAAGTCAAACATGACCTTCCTTCTTCTCTTCCAGAACACACACATATACACACACACAACACATGCACACATTAATAAAGGTAAATGCAAATTAAAAATAAGCAGCTTAATTCTCTCTGACTTCCCCCCTCCTTTTTCTTATAGCAATTACTTTAGAAAGTTTGTTAATTGTAAATTACTTCTCTGTTGATTTGATATGTATGTAAATCCTTTTGAAAGGCAAATATGACTATTGCCATTTAAGACCAAGGCATGTCTTTCCCAAGGACCCTAGAACCTTTTCCTAAAATGCTATCATTCCAGGAAGCTATCTCCCCTACCTGTTAGTTTCTGGAAGAGTTTAAAAGCCTAATTTCAGTTTCAAAAATTATAATCTGTCATAAAGATATGAGAAGTTTATTTTCCCTTTGGATAAGCCAATTAGCTAACACAGATGGTCACCCCAATTACAAAGTGAATTGAAGATGAAGTATGTGTGAAAAAGATGCTGTGAAGTCCTCTTTCTTGAACCCTAGTGTTGTTTATTTAAAGTACATGTATGTAGTTGCATTCTATTGGCTTATATAGAAGCTTGACATTTCTTTTTGAATTTGCAATGTCTTATTCTGGTTTAAAATTTATTTGATAACAAACTGGTTTTCTTTCTCTTTTACTTTTGTGTGGAGTTTTCCCGGGTTGGAAAATTTGGTTTTCATTATATCGTTCCAACATTTCACACACAAACACATTCATGTACGTATACATGTGCATGCACATAGTGTACCCACAAAGTCTATCTCTTTTTATGAACTTGAGTTTCTTTGGGGGAAGTCACACATTTGCTAAACATAAATTCTTAAAATTTTATTATAAGATTGACATATCCTATGTATTTTGGATATGGAAATATGAGTTGTGATCTCTAAGACACATGATTGCAGTGAATAGAAGATTGAAACAAAATTCATTACCATAATGCACAATTGTGTGTCTTTCTAATACATCGATCCTTTTCTGAAGACTCAGTATATCATAAGTAGGTGGCCCCAATCCCATTTATACCTAACTGGACAAAGTGCATACTTTAAATCCACACTTTTTTTAGACATTTGTCCCAATACTTTGTGTAGCCAATTAAATACTTTGCTCTTGTGCTATTTGTCTTTATAAAACTAACCCTTTCCGTTTGGGCTAGTCAGTCGATCATCTTTCCTTAAAACACAGTGATTCCTGGCTAAGTTGAATAAAATATTACTTCTATAAAGAAGAACATGCAAAGTGCACTAAAGAATGAGATGTCTGAGGCATGTATCTCTTGGAGTGTATGCTCAGAGAGGACTCGGGAAGATCCAACAGTTAATGCCTTTCTATAGAAATCACATGTGAGAAATCCTGTCTCCAATGGAGTAGGGCTAGACTTTTCTTTATTATTAAATGTATGAATAGATTCAGCACTCAGTACTTCCTAGAAGTACTTGGGTATAATAATTTTGTTGTTTCAAAGGTTTTTGCAAAATGTAAACAAAAGTATCTTCATTACATGCATACAATAAGTGCTTAATAAATGCAAGGATATTTTAAAACAATAAAAGTAAATATGAGGAAGCAGGCAGCATGTATTATACATACATTGTGATAAGATTTTCAAATCTTTTAATTTTTTTTTTGTATTCTGAAATGCAAAATGTTTGAAAACATTTTTGGTTTGGTTTTGTATTTTGCTTTTTGCATTATTTTCCATGAAGTGATAGATTCAACAACCAAGGTGATTCTAAACTCAAGAAGCTTGACCTACAATTAAGCATTTTCTAAGCTTGCGCTTAGAAAATGTTTACTCCCTTCTCACACAAGACAATAGTGGAAATTCTAGGTCTGTGCTTAGATGAGAACTGCAACCAGCTCAAGCCTGATGCTAAAGCCAGATTAAATGTGAGGGTCGTTGGTGTGGAAAGGTTGGACAGAGAAATATCATGAAAAGAAAAAGGACTTTAAAAAGGACAATCCGATTTTATTATCAAAAAAGATGTCCTTAACGAAAGAGAAGTCACTTACAAGAAAAACATTTCCAGGAAAATCAAGTTCTCTATAAAAGATGCTAATGGGGAGCAATAAAAGATGTCCTGAAATACATTTTAGGAGCTAGGTAACCTAGCCATTGCAACTTTCTAGGGCACTGTGCCCTAAAGTACTGTGGAGAATGAAAATAGGGACAATCTGAAGTATCATTCCTGTGGATGAGTTAAAACAAAACAAAAGATTAAATAACTTCAGTAGGCATTTGAATTCCTTGCAGTGGTTTTCTAATCTCAGCCATTCAGACATCTCTAATGATCTACAGTTAAGGGGCAAGATCATTTTTCCTTTTGTCTTTTGCAAACGTTGTTTTATCATTATCATACCGTAAACTCCAAGAGAAGGCAAGTACCCAGTCTCTTCTGTTCACCAAAACACTCTATGCACTGGCTGGCAGAGCTTATATGTCCATTAAATACATGAGAATAAGAATGAATGGTTTCTAAACCCTGCAACAACTAAAACAATTAAAAAAATTTCTCTTTGTTCCTCTATTTATATGTCCTGCTGCTTGTATAATTTTTTCTTTTCTTTTTTTGCGTTCTTGTGATAGTAAATTATAGCTGCAAGTTGAGCTGCTGAATGGTAAATTGTAAGTTAAACATCAACTGTGAAAATAAAGAAGGAAGAAATTCATAGTTATATCTTGATTGGGACTCACTGAGGGTGAGTGAGAGAAGACAGAAATGTGTCCGTAACATAAAATAGAGTTATAGCCAATTCAGTTCAGTTTCTAGGTTGACATGGAAGTTATCACTGCTGAATCATAGTAAAAAGACAACTATGTATCCAAGACTTTAGGAAAACAAGAAATTGAATAATATTGCTAGCACAATTTGAACTTATCAGATGCTTAACTGAACATTTAAATGTATAAAAGAAATTATTTTAGAATTTTAGTGTAGATAAATACAAATGTAGGACAAAGGGAGAACAATGTGTTCTATTGAAGACAATGAGGGTATCTTAAATATTATCTTGAAAACATACTATTTCCTAAATGGATTTTTACTATACGGAAAGTTTGAAGACTGCTAGTGTTTTTCTTCTACACACCTTGGAACTTCCATTGGTGATCTTTTCTTCTTCAGGCTTGTTAAAATTTTCAGGTGTTTACTAGAAATGGTAAAACAAACCCTGCGGAAAGGAAAATATATATGTTTTTAGGCTATGGCTAAATACTATGGCTTTACTCTGGAGATACTGTGCCACTCTAAGGTTAATATATTTAAAATGAGGACTTAAATGAGGACTTAATATATTTAAAATGAGGACTTTAATTTGTGAATAAAATTGAGTTGTATGCATAAAATTTTAAGATGTTTATCAGTCTAGGAAAATGTAACTACCAAACCATTTTAATTAAGTTGTGGTAAAATAGTTATTTATGTAATCAACACACAATATATTTATATTGACTCTCAAAATAAATTTTGACAAATACTGAAGATTTGCCATTCTGTAATATCTATTATAATACCCTCCCTCTCCTCTGCTCCCTTCTCTCTCTCTGTCTTTAAAAACAGTCTGGAAAATTTGTATAGTATATAGTAGGGTATCATTTGATGCACAATTAGGATGTAAATAAATGTTAAAATTTAGCTATATTCTGTTTTTTTTTTGTTACTAGGTAATGGTAGCTATGTTCTCTCTTCCTTGCTGCTATTAGATACAATTATTATGAAAGTGTGCATGTCCTTCAAATAACAGTAACAGTTCTGGAGTTGGAAGTTTGCAAACCACAATTCATGGTTACTAGCTGCCAACTCTTTTTTTTTTTTTTTTAATATTTTGTTTTGTTGTAGATGAACACAATATCTTTATTTATTTTTATGTGGTGCTGAGGATCGAACCCAGTGCCTCACGTATGCGAGGCAGGCGCTCAACCGCTGAGCCATAGCCTCAGCCCCACTAGCTGCCAACTCTTTGATTACAAAGATGTGCTTTACTAAACATATTTTGGAGCAGCTTCTCTAGCATCTATGCATTTTTCCTAAGAGGACAAACTCTTAAGAAGAAACAATGGTATGAATTTAAACCCCACCACTGCCGTTGGCATCAAGTCAACGAACCATAGCCCTCTTCTTTTACTACTCTATTCATTGCATACTTCTTTCACCCTCAGTGCCATCTTGGCGGAATTTCAGTTAATGATGCTCTGTGCAGCACAGCACCTGCCATTGTGGCAACTACTCTGGAGACCAGGGCATAAGCAGCTTTGGGAGTCATTATCATACTACTATTCTCTTGTAATATTTTTTATTTTGAGCTATTCTAATTGGGTGAATAGTAATATATCGATTGTAGTTTTTAAATGGATTTCCTTAAGGGCTAGAGCTATTGAAAATATTTGCATGTGCTTGCTTCAGGTCTTTCAAGTTGTGTCATGAAATTTCGGTTCAAATTCTTTGTATGTGTTTTATTTGGATTGCTTGTTTTCATACGGCTTTAGCTTGATCATAGCCAGATATTTGGTTTGCAAATGTTCTCTTCAACTCAGTAGTTTGTAATTTTATTCTCTCAATGGGCTATTCACAGTGTCATTCTTTTAAAAAAATTCCATGCGTCATAACTTTTTAATGGATTGTACTTATGGTGTCATGTAAGACACCTTTGCCTTTCCATAGACCCTGAAGATATTCTCTCGTGACTTCTAAAAGTTTCATTTCTCTATGTCTTACATTTAAAACTATGATTCATTTTGATGTAAATTTGTGCAGTGTTGAGTTTAGAACAAGATTTTTATTTTTCATGTATGAATATTCAATCACTCTAGCATCATTTTTAAGAAGATTATAATCCCTCCATTGTAATGATTTTGCCCATGATTCAAAACTTAGTGGGGAAATTTGTGTTGGTCTATTTCTCTATTCCATTTATCTATGTGTCTACTCTCTACTGCTGTTACACTGTGTCACTAGTGTTACAAAGCACTGCAGTCAGTCTCAATCTTGGATAGGATGATTTCTCCTACTTTATTTTTCTTTATTAATTTTTAGCTAATTTTGTTCTTTTATGATTTATATAAATGCAAGATTAGCGTGTCTCCAAAAGTATTTTTATATTAAGACAATATATTATTTTGTGAAGAATCAGTATTAATTCTTCAAATATTTGGTGTGATTTTCCTTCACAACTCTCTAGCCCAGGGACTATTTTTTCACAGGCTTTTGCAAATACAGATGCAATTTCTTTAACTGTTACGGGACTACACAGCTTATCCAATCGGATCAGGTGTTTTGATGGTTGTGTATCTTGAGTGATTGGATTATTTTATATGAATTGTCAATTTTGTTTATAATCTTTCACAGCATTCTCCTATTATCCATTAATGTCTGCAGGTTTGTTAAAGGTTTTTGAATTATTTCATGTTTCATTCCCATTGCTCATAACTGGTGTCCTTATTTACTATCAGTCTTGCTAGATTTTTTCTATCTTTTATCTTTTCTATTTTTTATTTATTTTTATCTTTTCAAAGACCAGCTTTTAGTTTCTTCAATTTCTTTTATTGTACACTGTTTTTCATATTGGTTCATTCATTAGATTTTTCTTTTTGCCTATTTTGGGATTTATTTTGCTTTAAAAAGAGCAAAATAAAAATATATCGTAAGAATATGTCTCTTGATGTGGGAGCTAAGACAACTGATTTGATAGCTATCATAAATAAATACTTCAAATGTGAGCCTTTATCGCTATAAATCACTCAACACTACTTCAACTATGTAACACAAATTATAATATGTTGCATGCACTCTACTTACTAAAATTTCCTTTGGGACTTTCTCTTTGAGGTTATTTGTAAATGTGCTGTTTACAATCACTTTATTTGAAATATTGCTTATAGATGTTAATGATGGGGCATAGAATTTCCCAACAATAATTACAATTTGTTATTTTCTCTGGTCACTTCTATACATTTGTGGTCCTTCCTTTTCAAAGCTGTCTTTTTGGTTACCGGTCATTGTCATTATGTAATGTACTTCTGCTCCTTGTAATGTAGTCTGCATTTTGTAATATTAATTTCCCCACTGTGGCTTTCTAAAACTAAAATTTGTGTAATATGTTTTTTTCTATTCCTCTATTTTAAAATACTCAGATTGCTATATTTCAAGTGAGTTTCTTACAGACAATACATATTTGGGGTATAATAGTTGTTGCCGTTCTTTCTCTATGAACTCTTCAAATTTTAGTTTTTGGAATATTCATCTAGATTGTTTACATTTATACTAATTATTGTTATGTTTCAGTTAGACTGTCATTTGTTATTTGTTTTTACCATCCTCTGTATCTTGTTCTTTCTTTTCCCCCTTTACTTGCTTTTATGTGGGCTACTGAAATATTTTTAGAATTCAATCTTGATGTCTCTATAGTGTGTTGGAGTAGAAGTCATATTTGCAAATTCCTTTTTTATTTGTTTGTTTTGGTTAGTCTAGCTACTAAAATATGTATTTATAGTTTATGGAAGTTTATGAGTGTCGGCATTTTGCAACTTTTTTTCCTTTTGGTACTGGGGATTATTGAACCCAGAGGAGCTTAACCACTGAGCAAACAGCTCTCTCTTTTAGTTTTCTTTTGCTTTTTGTTGTTGTTGATGTTGTTGTTGTTGTTGTTAGACAGAATTTCACTAAGTTGCTTACGGCCATTCTAAGATGCTGAGCCTGGCCTTGAACTTGTGACCTCCTGTCTCAGCTTCTCTAGTCATTGGGATTACAGGCTATGCCAATTCTTTAAATTGCTGGAATTACTGGTGTGTGCCACCACACCTGACTGCATTTTAAAACTTTTGAGTAAATTGAGAGCTTTGTTTAGTTTTTACTAATTTTCAACTGTTAAAAAATTTTGTTTTACAAATTCTTCGTTTATGTTGACAAATTACATGAGACGTAGTGTTTTTGCCCAAGTCACAAATTGTTCAAATGTCTCAAAAATGGACAGTTTGTTACATTCATTCCTATTTTTACCTATTCATTTATCTTTTTTACTTCTTGAAATCCCAAAGTTTTATACTTTTTCTGTCTTTTTTTGTTTGTACAACATCTTATTTTTTTAAGCATAAGTCATCTAGTAACAAAATCGTATTTTAATGCAAAAAGAATGTTCATGTTCTCTTTGTTCCTTTTCTGTTTTTTTCCTTAGTATAACTGTCATTTAGTACTTGATTTTCTCTGAGTTTATTTGTCCTTATTTCCTTAGTTTTTCATTTGGTTGCTTTAGCTAAATCTTGATGTTACCACAATGTATTTCTAGATCTTTAAGGATAAATACACTATAATCTTGAAAGTACTTTATATAATGCATTGCAATTTTCAGCAAGTTACTTCTAAGTAGTGTCTTCAAGACTTTGTATTCACAAAGCTAATCACATTTGCTACTTAAGTAGAATTAATCTGTAAAATACTAAATAACTGTATTTCATTGTGGCTACAAAGCAGTAAGCTAGATTTGGAAGTAAAATAAATAAATAAATTATGCAAGTTAAAAGGCCAGGTGTTAATTCTGTTGAGTTTCACTAATTAGTAGTGGCTTGCTTCCAGCTACAAGTAACCATTAAATTTAAATTAAAGAGGACAAAGCTGGCAAGTATTTTTGCTTAGAGCAAGTGAGGTTCAAACAGAAAATGGTCATTAGTTCAGTGCTGATGACAAGATATTTCACTATAGCTGCCAGGCATCTTAAAGCTTTTACAAATTCTTGAGTATCTTTCACTGCTATTTGGGGATGAAATTGCTACTTTGACAAAAGCCCACAGTATCTGTTCTATTTTTAGTTCCAAATCAGTTGATGCATTTGGATATTGTGGTCACTAATTTTTCCTAAATATTTGTATACATCTAATGTATTTGTTGGAAAATTTACAAAATTATGCTATCTTCAACATTATTCAGTTGTTTGAAATATTCATAGCATAGCAACATACATATTTAGTGAAGTAGCTTCAGAAATTTTAAAGCCCTAGTAACAGCTGGGTGTGAAACAGAAGAATCACCAAGTTGGAGGCCAGTTTCAGAAATTTGGTAAGACTCTGTCTCAAAATTAAAAAAAAAAAAAAATGCGGGGTGAGGGGCAGCGTGAGGAATGTAGTTCAGTGCTAAAGCATCCCTGAATTCAATCACCAATACTGCAAATAATAAAAGTAACAATAATAATAAAAAATTAGTAAATAAGGACCTAATAACAAATAACTTTATACTTTCAGGTTTCTTTCTTTCTCAAATTAACTTTGAAACTACATCCTGTTAAAATTCCTTCCTATTATTAGGCTCTTTATTTAAGGAGATAGACAAATACATGTTCTCTTTCTTCTCTCTCTTTCCTAATATAACTGTATCATTCAACACTTGATTTTCTCACTGTATTATGTTTATTTCCTTTGATTTCTGTTTGGTTTTGCTCCATTTTGATGTATTCAAAATGTATTTCTATATCTTTAGGGATAAATTCACTATCATCTTGATTGTAATTTATATAGAGCATTGCCATTTTTAGCAAGTTGCTTCTCTAAGACTTTGCATTTATTAAGTCAATGGCATTTGCTACTTAAATAGAATTTAATACACATCTAAGTTTGCATGATAATTGATTGTCATGGGTAAGTGCTTTCAAGTACAAAGTTTGGCTAGTCTCCTGGTTTCATTATATGTCAGATTGCTTTTAATAGAAATGTGCATGTGTTAAATTGCAAATATAACCAATAACTTATTGGTTATATTTAACACTGTATTTAGCAAATTGTTTGAAGTAATTACAAATCAACATTGATATATCAGTGTACTTTCTAAATTAGTGGTATTTATTACAAGGGGGAGAATGAGAAAACCTGTATTATTATTATATTTTTTTACTTTTGGATAAGGTATCAACAGACAAATTTCAAAAATTTTAGGACTTCTTATATTTGAAATTCAATTTATTATCATTGTATGCTAACTCAAATAACTTTGAGTACAGTATTTATAATGTTAACATTAAACTGACATAACTATATCTTTTTCTAAATAATAACATTACTTTCCATCATTAAATTGATATTGGTGAAGATGTACTTTAATATCATACTTCATCTTTGGCTCAGTGTTCCATTTGATATAGACACTAATTAAATCATAAAAATATGTGGTGTGTTCAGAATAAAGAACTACAATTAAAATAGCCAAAATGACTATCAAAGGGAAAGAAATATAGTTAAACATTTTTTAAAAAGGAATATACAAAAATATTTGGAGAGTTCTTACTAGTGTTTCATGGTTTGAAATGCAGAGATCTTCGTATTCTTATTAGGTTTTCCTGGTTTATTTAATGATTTGTATGATTGAGAAAGAATTTTTCTATTTATGTACAAATATAACAATGTTAAATTAAAAGTGCTGGCAAGATATTTTTGAAGGCACGCATAACTTGACATTACAATTCTGTGATATAAGAAACAGGCAACTACATCAGAAATATTTTTAAGGAGGTTATGATAGAAAACTAGCTTTACCAGAAAGTAGACAAAATAAAGCAAGCAAAAGCTTAATAATTTCCAATGTAGAAATGAATGTGAATTTTAATTCAAGAAAGTTCTGCTAAGCAATATTGACCTTATTGACATTCAATGCTCACTTTGTGCCATTTATAGAAATTTCAATAATTCATCTTGTATTTATACATAAGCTAAATTATACATACATGTATGGAGATATAAGAATTTATGTATAGATAGATGATATAATTTCAACAATTTTTAGTAGCAAAGATTAGACAAAAGATAAATATCCAGCAGTTGGAAAAATATTTTAAAAGTAAAGTACATTATGCATAGCAAAATAAAATAATACGGTTATTACATAGATGGCGAAATTCATGAAATATCAGTTATTGTATTTACGTGTTTTGACAGATTTTAATAACAAAATTCAAAGCCTCAGTTCTTATTGGAAATTTATTTATGTGTAGATATGTACATAAATTATATGGATACAATTTTAATTGAAAAAATGCAGAAAGCTTAGCCAGGTGCGGTGGCGCAAGCCTGTAATCCCAGCACTTTGGGAGGCTGAGACAGGAGAATCACGAGTTCAAAGCCAGCCTCAGCAACAGCGAGGTGCTAAGCAACTCAGTGAGACCTGGTCTCTACATAAAACACAAAATAGGGCTGGGGATGTGGCTCAGTGGTCGAGTGCCCCTGAATTCAATCTCTAGTACTGAAAAAAAAAATGCAGAAAACTTTTATCATTGTGAGGCATTAATATTTGCCTGGAATGTCTTTTAAAAGATACACAAGTGACTACTAACTGCCTGGGGCGATAACCTACATGACTCTGGGACTAAGATAAAAAAGAAAATGTGCAGCTGTTTTCCTCTCTCAGAAGTGGCCTGCTCCATGCTGCTTGAAGCAAACTTCCATTTCACTATATGAACTCTTGATGAAAAATGTAAATGTATTATATTAAATATTTTGATATTAAAAAACAGTTCATACTTAGAAAGTATATAGCATGTCTTTAAAAAGTATAAAATGAATCAATCATACCATCATCAAAAAAAATCTGCCTTTAGTGTACTCCATATAATTCTCTCAAATTACATTTCCTTCAAGCACTTAGGTGTTACCTCTTACCTGGAATTTGTATTTTTCACATCTTTCTTTTATTTTACAGGCTTATCATGCATATGATTCCCCAGAAAATAAAATTTCCATATTTTTAAAAAACAGAATGAAAAAACACTACGTGTATTCATCAGAACATTTTTTAACTTCAATGCTTTCTTATGCCACTGTGTGCAGGTAAATTTTGTCTAACTATATTTCAATTTTCTTTTAGATTTTTACTATTGCAACTTCTCTAAATTGTTGTTTTGATCATTTTCTTTTGTATCTGAGATTGAACACAGAAGCACTTAACCACTGAGCCACATCCTCAGCCCTTTTTTGTTTTAATATTTTATTTGGACACAGGGTCTCAGTAGATTGATTAGGACTTCTCTAAATTCCTGAGGGTGAATTTGAACTCCTGATCCTCCTGCCTCAGCCTCCTGAGCTGCTAGGATTATAGGCATGTGCCACTGTGCTTGGATTTGTTTTGATCATTTTCGTATGTGTCTTTTGAGGAACATATTTGTGATGCATATTTTATAGAAGAGTTTGATCCTAATTATAAGCCAACTAATGAGATCTTTTAGCAAGTCGAATAGTTTTCTTAATGAGATTCTATTAATGTATACACCATTTATGGTTTTAAATTATAATTTGGTACACAATTCCAATAAAACTTATAATTGATAGACTTTTGAAACTTGTCAACATGGTGATTATAATATATCAAATGATTTTGTTTCTATTTCTGTTTTTAGAGGTTGAGTATGTTTTCATATGTTTTGTGTTGCTACATATGTACTTTGTAATTTTGGGAAATATATTTTTCCCAATGTGATGGTTAACGTGGAATGTTAACTTGGTTGGATTAAGAGATGTCTAGGATTAAGACATTTTTGGATGTGTTATTAAGGGCATATCCACAGATGGATGGCTATGGGACAGCAAATTGAGACTGGGAGACCCACCTTGAATGTGGGCAGCAGTCCAAAAGGGTGGATACCCAGATGGAACAAAAGGTGGAAAAGCAAGGAAGCATAGGCAGACGCAAGCTCAATTCTTAAGAAGATATGTCCATCATCCAAGGACATCAAACTCTGCTCCTTCAGTCTTTCAGTGTGGACTCTGACAATATTCCGAGCTGTTCCCAGGTTTTCAGTCTCAGTGAAGAGCTACACATTTGTCCCACTTATTTGAAGGCTTCAGTCTCTTGGATTGAACATTACTGCTACTTTAGGCTCTCTGGTGAGTAGTTGACCACTATGGGACTTTCATGCTGATTATTCTGTAAGTCAATCTAATAAATCCACTTTTTTAATCATAAATATATTTATCCTTTAGGTTCTGTTCTTCTAGAGAACTCTGAATAATTAATATATTGTGTGTTAAACTGGTCTCCATTTTATGGATTTTTTGATCATGATTTTAAAAAATAAAATATGATATCTTCTCAAGTTCTCCCCCGCCCCTTTAAATTTATGGCATATTTTTCTTTATAAACCAAATTCCACATTTTAATGAAGTCAGCTTTACAATATTTTCTAGAGCAGGTAACACTAATTTTATCTGAAAGTAATCATAACCAAAGTGATATTACTCAGCCTTAAAGAAAAATAAAATTATGGCATTTGCAAGTAAATGGACCGAGCTGGAGAATACATGCTAAGTGAAATAAACCAATCCCTAAAAATCAAAGGCCAAATGTTTTCTCTGATATGCAGATGCTAATTCACAATAAGGGTGAATTATTTATCCCTGGGATAAACAGAGTTGCTTTTTGTTAGAAAGAGGGAAGTGAAGTGAGGCAGAAGGTATGGGAGTAGGAAGGATAGTAGAATGAATGGGATATTATTATCCTACGTACATATATGATTACACAACTGGTGTGATATTATGTCATGTACAGAAGAATGAGAAGTTATACTCCATTTATGTATGATGCATCAAAGTGCATTCTTTGTCACGTGTAACTAATTAGAACAAAAAAAAATATACAGTCACATAACAGAACTAAAGAATGAGCCCTTCTATATAAACAGAACTTGAGATCATTTACCTGCATTAGAATTTCATTAAGGGATGTTTTAGAACTGTCCAAGCAAGCCCCTAATTAAGATTGGTCGATTTTATAAGAAGCACAGAAGCAATCACAATTAATAGAAACTTTAGTTCACATTTTTTTGTTTTGACCTTTACCTGGTCTAGTGATATGCAATAAGATCTCCTCTTGTGATGATGGGCAGTGGCAGTGAGCCACATCTTTCTGCCAGTCACACAGTCATGATGGTGGACCACTAATACTTAACAGTGTTCTGTGTTGATAAGCTGTTGTTCCCAGGGTGGGTGTAGCAAATGCATTTTTGACTTAGGATGTTTTCACTTTATAATGGATTTATCAGGATATAACTCAAGTATAAGTTGATCGTCTGTATTTCAGAAGTAATAAAAATAGGACTAAATTCAAGATTAAATTTAAAAAAAGTAGACCAAGAAGTATGAGCCCCAAGGATGAAGATAAATAATTGATGACTTAAAATATCTTTAATTTTAATAACATCTCCATATATTCTATTCTGTTGAAAAATGACAGACTTGGGTGCATAGATGTTGTATAAATTGAGAGGTAGTTGATCTGAAGCATCTTTGGTTTATTTTATTTTTCAGGAGGAATTCAAAGATGATATTTTATTTTGCATTTTTTTTTAGAAATCAAAGGTAATATTGAGGTTGACCACTGAAGCATGGCAACATTCAAATTTGTATAGTAAAAGATAAATAAATAGATTGCCTACCAAAAGATCACACAAGATGATGTAAAATGTATCATAATTAATTGGAGAGAATAGATAATGCAAAAGTAGATAGTATAAGAAAATCACACAGTGTTTAATATGTAGAGGCCTTTCAGTTTCATGATTAAAAGCCTAATCTTTTTTCAACTCCTTATTGATTGTTAATCTCTAAGAAAGAAGTCACTGGAACTAGTTCTGCAGCCCATCATTCCATAATTTTAAACATAATAATAAACCACCAGCTTCAGTTTTCGTTGACCACTTCACATACGCAGCAGAGCTATCAGGGACTGAAAGAGCATTAAAACTGAATAACACTGGCTCCTAGAATTGCTCCCTCAGGTTTAGGGTTGACTGAGCTTTAAATTGTCTGCTTCTATTGACTGTTCAATTCTCTCAGTCAATTGATAAATAAAATACTTCAATCATCAGAGCTGTTAATCCACTTTCATTACACTTCCTTTTCTTGAAACCTTAGATTAGCTCTTTTTGTTTTTTGAATTTAAGATTCAGGTCAAGTCAAATGGGGTTTATGTCATTACAAAGTGTCAGGCATGACTCCCCCTGGGAAATCTGAGGATTTTTGTGTAATAAACAGCTCTTTCTAATATCAACAGAGAACAGTATGATTTATGTCATCGTGTTGGAAGAGTTACTTGCATCTTCTGAATATAATCATACCAAAATAAAAGAGTTTAAAATTGCTATTTCATTATTATAAATTTTGTATTTCCTATAACTGGGCCATATTTTTTTATTGGCCTGAGTGTTACTTATGTAATATTTGTACATATTTATAGATTATTTGTTTTTAGAATGCATAAGGGCACATTTTAGTTTATGTAATTTTTCTATTTTCTGTAGTAATTTAACATGGAGGATCTAGAAATCAAAATGAAGATAAAAATTTAAATTATTTTTATTTGCTTATACTAACATTTCTATATGATATTTGCATGGTGAATGTAACAGGTAAACATTAAATATTTAGGAAATAGTAATTATGTAGAAGAAACACTTATACCTAGTACTAACATACAAATAAATATATTAACGTTTTCACGTGTTTTATTCTAAATATTTCTTCTAAGTTTATATTTGAATATTATGTCTCCATATTTTCATCTACTCTATTATGTTCATACATTACCATTTTCCCATGGTCCTTATTTTGTATATATATTTTTATGGCTATGTGGTATTGTGCATAATAGGCACAAGTATTTTCTTTATTTTTGTTGTTTCAGTTGTTGTCTTAGCTATTAATTATTCTATCAAACATTGATCCAAGTTTTGCTGTGAAATTATTTTGCAGATAGATATGAACACAGTCCCTGTCATTGAGAATGAGGGACTATTCTAGATAATTTAGGTGACCCTAATTCTATCAGTTAAGCACTTTTAGGAGCAGAAACATGACTCCCCAGGAAGTAGAACAGTTGTTTCTGTATACATTCTATTTATGCAAGAGAGTTCAGGTCACGCTTTCAGATATCCTGCTTTGTGGATATTGAATTTGCCTTGCTAACCCCCAATTCACATAAATGAATTCACAGTAAATCTCTTAATATGTATCTCCCGCAGATTCAGCTTCTCCTGTTGAGTCCTGATAGATCGGTTATCCTTTAAATATAATGGTCAACATAGAGTTTACAAGGAATGCCTGTAATTAGTCTGTCTGCATCTTCAAATAACTTTATCCTACTTCACAGATATTAGAGGAACCAAGAAAATTCCTAGTTCAAGCTTCCCATGGCGTGTGATATTGCTGTCATTTCTGTCATATAACTGTATGCCACCTGCTGGGATCACCCAATATGTTGCTACTATTGTAACATAAAAGTTTCCCCAGAAAGAATGTTCATCTTATAAATTTTTCAGCTATGACCCACCATCATTATACTAGAGCCCTACTGTTTATTTTTAAGAAAGGAAATGGTCTATATTTTTATTGTTAAATCTTGATCTTCTAGCGGGCCTGTTTCCCCGAGCTTGAATTTCACAAATGTTCATTAGCCAGTTTTTCCCTTAACTGAGACAGAAAGATTAGAGTGGCCCTAAGGTGAAAAAATGCCTTGTTTCCAGTTGGTTTGAAGTTCTAGAAAAGTCTTTCTCACTGGAGTGTAAACTTTTGTTATCAAGAAGGTTCTGGGTATATTTTACAAAGTTTGCTCCTCTACTATGCTTGTTAGAATGGGCCATGAATGTCCCTTCTGGCTTCTTCAAAATGAGAGCCTGGTAGGGTCAATTCATCAAAATTTCTAGTGTATTTCTTGCTATGATTTGTATGATTCCCCAAAAGTTCATGTGTTGGAAACTCACTTCAAATTGATTTGTTACTTGAGATGCTTTGGGAAGTAGAGATTTTAGGAGGTTATTAGGACTAGATGAGATTACGAGCATGGGTCCCCCATTGTAACATAATGTCTTTATAAGAAGAGAAAGAGAGACTTGATCTGGAACATTTGTTCTGTCTTGCCATGTGATGCCCTGTTATAAAGATCAGACAGAAGGACATCACCAGATACTGGAGCCATGCCCTTGGAACTCCCAGCCTCCTGAAACCTGAGCTAAATAAAACTCTATTTTTCATAAAAACTGGTTTTCAAATGTTCTCATAGCAAGAGGAAACTGGTTAAATTAATGCTTCTCTCAATGTATAGCTTCTCCAGCTTCTCCAAGTAAACAAATCTCTGCTGTGATCTGGATTCTCTTGCTTCTCCAATTTGGAAGATTATGATTTGCCATGTAACTTGGGTTCTGTGTTGCTTTCAAGAAATGTTGTTGACTTTTTCTTTCCTAGATTTTTTCTTATTGAAAGGAGAGAAGTATTGACTCACAAAAATTTGTACGCATTGACCTAGAACCCAAAGACTCTTATTTTTTTAATGTTTTCAAAATTTTGTGAAATTCTGTGGCAGTATCCCATTTCCATCCTAATGCTGTTGATTTCAATCTTCTCTTTAATCTTAATGAAACTACCAAGGAGTTTCTCAATTTTATTGGCATTTTTGAAGATGAATTCTGTTATAGCTTAGATGTGAGATGTCCCCCCACAAGCTCATGTGTGAGATAATCCAAGAAGGTTCCAAGGAGAAATGATTGGGTTGCAAGAATCTTAATCCAATCAGTGATTTAATTCCCTGATATGGATTAACTGAGTGATAACTGAAGTGGTAGGGTGTGGCTGGAGAAGGTGGGACTTAGGGCATGGCTTTGGTGTATATATTTGTATCTGGAGAGTGGAGTTTCTTTCTTTGCTTATCACTGTGACTTGAGCTGCTTCACTCTGCTATCCTCTCCTATCATGATGTACAGCCTCACCTCAAGCCCTAAGGAATGGAGCCAGCCTTCTATGGACTAAGACCTCTGAAACTGTGAGCCCTCAAATAAACTTATCCTCCTCTATAATTGTGCTGGTCAGGTCCTTTAGTCACAGCAGTATAAAAGCTGACTAAAACAAATTCAAAATCAGTTTTCATTGATCTGGCTATTGTTTTTCTGATTTCAATTTTATTGAGATCTGTTCTTTAATATTCCCTACTTTTACTTGCTTTATATTAATTCTTCTTTTATTTTTCTTATTTCTTGAGGTAGGAAATTAGATTATTGATTTGAATTTTTTTCTATTTGAAATTAGTTCTATCCCACAAACTTCATTGTGTTTTTATTTTTCATTCAGTTTTGTGTACTTTCTATCTTCTAAAATGATCTCATTGATCTATGTACTATTCAAAAGTGTGTTGTTGCATATCCAAGTGTTCAGAGGTTTTCCTGTTGTTTATCTGGCATTGATTTCCAGTTAGATTCAATTATTTTCAAATATAAAAGAAATATATGGTCAGAGAAAATATATTTTGTAGTATTAATTACTTAAAACTCATAAGACTTACTTTGTGAGTCAGGAGATTTCCTATCTTGGTCAGTGTTCAAATACACTTGAAAAAATTGTGTTCTGCTATTGTTGGGTGGAGAGATCTATAAATGTCAGTTTAATTTTGTTGGTTGATGGTATAGGTCTTTTCCACTGTGAAACTGAATTTCTGTTCAGTAGTTCTGTCCTTTGTTGAGAATAAGGTGCTAAAATCCTCCAGTATAATTTATTCATGTAATGCAGCTGGAATGTTGTATAAGTTGAAGAGCAATGCCCTGTTTCAATTTATTTTTTAAATTATACATTCTCTTTGTTGCTCAGATTTATTATCCTTATTATGCTGTCTTTGATTTCACTGATTTTTCTATCTGTTCTTTCAGCTGTTGTGTCCTTCTATTGTTTTTATTTTGGCTAATAAATTTTTAATTTGTAAGATTTCTGTTGGAATCTTCTTTATATTTTCTATTTCCTTGCTGAGATTCTCTATTTGCTTCATTTATTTCATGCATTCTTATTAAAACAGGTTTGTGATAGCTACTTTAAAATGTTTCAGATTATTCAAATATATTTGCTATCTTGCTGTTAACATCTATTTATTTCCTTTTTTCACTCAGATTGAGATCCACTTGGAGATC
This sequence comes from Geosciurus inauris, assembly GCA_004024805.1. Taxonomy (NCBI): domain Eukaryota; kingdom Metazoa; phylum Chordata; class Mammalia; order Rodentia; family Sciuridae; genus Geosciurus; species Geosciurus inauris. The sequence continues at coordinate 189,711 of PVHX01000917.1, read as the reverse complement.
TTCCTGGTTCTTGGTATGTTGAGTGATTTTCAGTTGAAACCTAGACACTTTGTGTATTATGTGGTGAACATCTGAAGGACATTCTTGTAGTTTTAACTTGATTTCTTATGATGTGGTTACAAAAAACAAGCAACTTCATACAGATAGAAACTCAGGCTTTCTACTGATTCTCCATGGATGTGTCCATGTACATGTGTACTTAGGGGATTCTTTCTTATTGTTGGGCAGGAGTTGTACTTCTGGCTCCTCACCAGGCCTCCAGAGATACTTCCCTATAGAGAGCAGTGTTTCACTACTGCTTCCCTACTTGGACTCTCTTGTCACTCCTGCAGGGAGAGGGGCTGGCCTTATTCTCAGTGGTTAATAGAGGAAGTCCTGACTTTCCCTAAGCCTCTACTGATACTGGCAGCATTTGGAAAGGTGGGCATTAAGCTTCTCCTGTGGTCTTCACTGACAGTGTGTACAGGAGCTCTCTAGTGTCTCTCAGGAGAAAAGTACCTCTTCGTTACTCTACTTATTCTATTGTTATCTCAATTTGGGGGGGATGAGTTCAGGAACTTCACAGAAAACTTGTGAGGGTGGACGTTTAACCTCTATATCCACACTGTGCTTACAAGGATGGAGAAAGGGAAACATTTTTATTCTGGGTGGTTTTGGCTTTTATTTTCTAAGGATTTTTTTTTCTTGTCAGGTTCCTCGTTTTGTTTTTTCTTCTTTTTTTTTTCTTTTTTCTGTTTTGTGTTTTTGCAAACAGAGGCTTTTGTTGGGGCATTTGCTATTTTTACTTATTGACATTTTAGGTTGCTGGATACTTCAGCATCCAGTCTTAGATATGTGGAGCAATAAGAAAATCCTGGAACTTACCACCATGGCATTTTTCAGCTTCATGAGCCCTAGCTGGTGTGTCCACTTTTCAACAGCTTTCAGTGTTGTAATATATTTTTTATATATAATGTCCATAGTTTGTTGTATTTAGGGAAGGAATAGAAAAACTAATAAACCATTTTCCTAGATGTCCCTTGTTAATTTGTTCTTTTAATAACTTGTTTTTCTTTGGTGCAACTTTCTATATTTAATTTGATTCAAAAAAATGAGCAATCAATTGCTGAAGCATTTTTATGATACCTGATTTTAAATCCTCATCAAATTATGCCCGTATATTCTTCTTGGTATTGATGTCAGTTTATCTTCCTCATACAAATTGAAGTATTTTTTCTGGCCTTCATAAAACAAATTATTTTCAGTTGTACCTTGGACATTTTGCTTATTATTTTAGGAAACTCCTGATCTTATTGAACTCATCTATTTTAGTCGACGGTCACCCTATTTAGGTTCAGCATGTTGGTTCTAGTCAGATTTGTGTGCTATTTAAAAACACTGGCAATGCTATTTTTCTTCCCCTGGCAATGCCATTCTTCTATGCTTCATTTGTTTGGTGCTCCAAGGACTCCTGCTATATCACTGCTGGTGCTATCCGCAGAACCAGAGAGGGGAAAAAAAAAAGAAGCTTCCATGAGCCTCCTGTAGACACTGGGCAGACTTCAGGGGAAGAAGATCTGAGCCATTGCATTTTTTGTCTCCTCATGACAACCAGTAGTGAGGAAGGAGATGCAGGGATTTACAGCTGCTTACTGCTGGTGTCAGCAGACTGTGCTATCTGCTGGTACCCTAGCTATAGAACAAGGGTGAGGATGGCTTGTAACACTTCGTTGCTACAGCTGCTTATGGACTGATACAGACTGTGGGCCAGGATGGCCAGGGCTTACTGTGACTTCAGCTGCTGGCAGATTAGGCTGTCCGCTGGTGTCCTGAATGTTGAGGAGTGACTGGAATAAATTTAGTATTTGCTGTTTACCACTGCTACCAATGGATCAGGCTGTCAGCAGAGTCCAGGTTTGGGGTTCCAACTGGACCTCTCAACTAAGACTCAGTTGAACTTTTGCTTTTCAGGTTTTTTGGCTAGATGAATAGGCTATTCTTATTATTTATTCCCTTATTGTTATTTTTTGGTTATATCTGTCAGGAGTTTGATTTTGCAGGCCTCTTACCATACAGTTCAGAGCTATACAGGGGATGAAAGAAAACCCACTGAATTTACTACATTATTGTTCCCCAGGTCCTGAGATCTAAGCCAGTCTGCCAGCTTTCAGTGATTTCTGTTTTGTTTTTATCATTGACTTAATAATTTTTTACATATTCAGTTGTATTTAGCAAAGAAGGCAGTGACCAAGTATACACTATCTTGTTTAGTACATGAAGTAGACCAAAATATATTTTCATATATGTTTTTGGGTAGCATAATACCTTCCATTCTCATAAAATATTCACATTCTTATAAAATATTTTCACATAGATTTAACCTGTAGTATATAAAATTGGATATTTCATGCTCTGAAAAGGAAGTCTGAAGAGATTAGTCCACTAATGTTTTTATTTTGCATGTTCTTCTGATTGTTTAAAATCCCTGTGTATGAGACCAACTAGTTTTCATTGGAATTACATCCTATGCTGTGATGGGAGCCTCTGCAATTTTCAGTCGTGTGTTTTAGAGATAAGATAGTAACTATAGTAAGAAGACTGTTAGTATAAAATACAACTTGAATGAATTTCCTCAATTTTCTCAATTATAACAACATACTATAAACTGGATATCTTAAAAGTTAAATAGTATATGTTTATTTCTCATAGGTCTGGAAGCTGGAAAATATGAGATATGGTTGCCAGCATGGTCAAGTTCCTGTTGAAGATTCTTTCTTATTTGCAGATGACTATTTTCTGCCTATATCCTTGCATGATAAAGAGACAGAGAATGAGAGAGAATAGCTATTTTTATATAAAAGCACAGATTCCTCTAACACATGACTTAATATCTTCAAAGAAGCCTAATATCCAAATATCATCACATTGGGGTTTATGGCTTTAACATATGCATTTGGTGAGAGGGGACACAATTTAATCCACACCACATATTATCATATATGTATGTATATATATATATATTTTTTTACATAAGCTTACTTTTATAAGTAGATTGACAACTCTCTCAAGATTTAATTTCTACTTTTTATAAAATGGGAACAGAGAGAGCAAACCAGAAATTTTGATTAGAAAGGAGTTAATTTTTTATCTATTATTACCTTTCCTTTTTCCAAAGCAAGCTCTATTCTAAGGTGAATAAATCTGTTGTATTTGGCCATTCATGTTCATAATTCTTTTCCCCTTTCAATCTAGGCAATGTAATTGAGGCCATGTGAGATTTCTCCAACTAGTTCTTTGTTTTTTTTCCCCCTTTCAATCTAGGCAATGTAATTGAGGCCATGTGCGATTTCTCCAACTATTCTATCAATACTGCACACTTATCACAAACTGGAAAATATTTTTAAGCTACTGGTATTGTCTTTTGTTTGGAGAGAGCAAGTATAAAATATCTCCTGTTAATTTGAATATTTATAATTCTTGAAACCAGTTCACTTGATTGTAGATACTGATTTGCATTTTATTGCAGGTGTTTCTGCTCTCCATATCATGATGACGCTCATTTTGTGACAATGTGTAAAAAGTACAATGTGGCATTCAACCCTTAATTTGCAACAAGTATTTACTCACCATCTTTGTGTTCATCACTCATCTATAATAATGAAATGATAAAAGATAAAACAATTCTTTGAGAGAAACAAATAATAAGTTAGCAGTAGATTGTATTTTTCAATTATGGGAATCTTAAGCATTATTTAGGGTAAAATAATAATGAAAAAGGAGAGAGATACCTGCATTAATGACAATGATTTGGGAAGGCTCTCTGGAAAGGCTAAGCATGTATCTGGCATGTGAAGACTTGGGGCAGGATCCCAGGGAGTAGTTAGAGTATGTGTAGAGTCTCTACGTTAGGAAAGACCATGGCCAGTGCCACATTCAATGTGAGAGTCAGCGGGAATGAGTCAGTGGAGCAGTGGAGGGAAGGATGGCTTTAAAGGTGGCCTGTAACAGGGCAGGTAGGCTATAGTGAAGATTTTTAATTTATTTTACAAGAAATTCCTATTAGCTTATTTTTGTGTTCTTTTATTCTTTGTGTATTATATGGGTTACATTAAAATATTTCCTAAAAGAAGGCAGAATTTTTTAAATGGCTAAAATTTGTTAACTCATGTCACCCTCTATGATACACAATAAGTCAATATGTCCCTTATGCTACCTGAATATAAGTGAGTTTTTCTCCCAGATTGATATTTCTATGAAAAGAGCTATGTCATATTCCAGAGGTCACTACACTGGCAATAAACATGGGCATTTGAATACAATTAAGGGTGTTAAATATCAATAAAATACTAATAAATATTTAAAAATTTATTGTTAGATGGATGCTGGGGTGGATAGAATAGAAAAAGATAGGATTTAATTTGCACAAAAATGTGAGCTATGAATTGAACATATTATATCTGTTTCTGGCAGTATGGTTTGAATTTATGTTAAAAACACACATAAATGCAAAATAGAACATTAAAAAAAGAACTTTTTAAATTGCGTCTATCTATGAGCTAGAAAAAAGAAAAAAAGAAAAAGAAGTACCAAGGCTGGAATCTAAAAGAAAGTGATAACTCAGAGGTGTAAAATAAGCCATGAAGCTGACATTCACCTTGAAGGCATTTGTCAAATTTAGTGAACTCATGAGCTATTTCTCACAGGGTCTCTAGTCTTGGCAACTGGCAGACAGGGCGTAAGTCCCGAGCACAGTGGAATGACTCTAAACCGGGAAAATCCAGAATTCAAAGACTATTTTCTCATAAATTTGAATTAACTGTGTATATAAACCCCTGATCTTTACTCTTTCAACTATCATTAGATTACTAGCATTTTATTTCTTTACTGACAGTGAGATGGAAAACAAATGGGAAAAATCATAAAAATTTTCAACTCAACCAACTATAAAAAGTGTTTTTACACTAAATTCATATATAACACATGTAGCCCAGAAAAATAGTCTGAACTTGATAATTTAATATAATCTCAGCCTGGTTACATTACATACAAATACAAATTGGTTTTGGAAGAAAACATCCTCAACCCAGGGCTCAGGGTAAAGAATGACAGATATTATGTAAATAAAGTAGCTAACCTAAATAACTCTGTATGCAGAGCTGTATAAACAAGGGGAAACAAAATAACTATAACTGAAAGCACAGTCTTATTCTACATGTAAATTTATAAATGAATCCATGATCAAAATTAAACTTCATATTATATCCCTTAGTAGCTAATTCAAACCAGTTAAGTAAACAAACAAGCCAAAATAACAGAAACATGCAACAGTTCTTTAAAATATGACAAATGTTTTTTGATCTTTAAGTATAAATAAAATTCCAAATACAACAATCACAGAAGAACACAAGGAGCATTTGTGAAAATTATCTGAGCAATGTTTAGAACTTGTTTTTTTGAACACATTCCTTTTTCATTATGCAATTAAGTTATATATTAAATATATAATAAGAATGGCATGAACATTATAGATTATCCTTATCATCTATGGGTCAAATAGAAAATTATTATGGAAATTAGAAAATATATAAAATTAAACAATCACAAAAATATTCCACATTAAAGCTAGATAAATAGCAACATAATCTAGTGTATGTGGTCATTAGTACTTGAATTTATAAAAATGAAAAAGTATAAATTAGTCAATAAAGCTTACACCTCATTAGGAGGCTAATAAATGGAGCAAAAAATTTCTTAGATAAAAAAAGAGGAAACCCCTCACAATTAACAGATTTTTGGTTCTGAGTTAGTAGGATGCTTCCTGCCTGATAGTGGCTCCAGAATTCCCTTGATGTAGTTACTGCCTGCATCAAGCCAGGGAACAGCAAAAAAATGCACACAGAGAAAATACCTTTATTAACTACTTTGGCCTCAGAGGAACACAAATATTTGTTCAGATGCTGCTGACAAAAATCAGTCACACTGGCCAGGCACCATGGTGCACCCCTATAATCCCAATAACTTGGGAAGCTAAGGCAGGAGGACTGCAAGTTCAAGGCCAGCCTCAGCAACCTTAGTAAGACATCTCAGCAACTTAGTGAGACCCTGTCTCAAAATTTTAAAAAAAGCACTAGGGATGTGGCTCAATGAATTGAAACCACCTCTGGGTTCAATTCTTAGTACCCCCAAAACAAACAAAAAAAATTAAAAAAAAAGAGAAAAACAAAGAAACAGTCACATGTCTTATCTGCCTGGGCAAATGCTTAGATTTAACTCTGTACTTTGGTATTTGTTTACCCTTTCTGTCACATTCAATGAATGCAAGGCGCTCTCTCGCTCTCTCTCTCTCTTATTGCTTCTCAGTACAAAACCAATTAAGGGACAAGATTCACAGTTTACAAATGTTTATATTATGAACTCTGGGTTACTGTAAAAAGAATTTGGAAACATAGGGACAGGAGAAAGAGTTTGCTACAGCATCATGGTTAGTGGCAGGTGTTCACCCAGAGATGTGACTGCAAAAAGTTGAACAGTGTCTGCTTTACTTAGAGACTAAATTAGTGAAGATTCTGGTACATGCTTAATTAAGTACTACCATGGGAAAAGATCTAGCAATCTTTTAAGATTTATAAGTTTAATTTCTGTGTTAGTCAGCTTTTAGTCACTGTGACCAAAATAACAGACAGACAAGAACAACTCAGAGGAGAAAATTTTACTTTGGATCCCTATTCCAGAATTTTAACCCATGATAGACTTAGTTCATTGTATAATGGCAAGAGGGTGTGGCAGAAGATGGCTACTCTCTTCAGGCAACCAGGAAGCAGATAGGGCAAAGGGGAAGGGGCTGCAGGGAAGATGCAACCTTCCAGGGTATCCTTCCAGTGACTCATTTCCTCTAGCCACACCCTATCTGCCTAGTTTCCAACCAGACTAGTGGATGGACTGACCAGGATGGACTGATTAGGATCTAGCTCTCACAGTCCAATCATTTCACCTCCAAACTTTCCTGCATTGATAGAGCAGCTTTAGGGGACATTTTTTATCAAATCATAACATTAATATGCAAGTTATTCTTTTTTTATTTATTTTCTGATACCAGAGATTGAACCTAGGAATTCTTTACCATTGACTACAGGCCCAGCTCTTTTTATTTTTAATTTAGAAACAGGGTCTCATTAAGTTGCTTAGGGCCTCTTTAAGTTACTCACACTGGCCTTGAACTTGTGATCCTTCTATCTCAGCCTCCTGAGCAGTTGGGATTACAAGCATGTGCCGCTTGGCCCATCTATGTGCAAGTTACTCTTGAAGAAGAAAAACTGGAATGCTTACACACTGGATGTTGGTGCTTATTTGTAAAACTATGGTTTTTAAAGTGATTTGGGGTACTGTAAAAAATGATTGAAAGGAAATAAAGAGAAGATTGAAATAGAATGTAATCAAAACAGATAAATATATATGAAGACACTGGATTTATAACAAACTTGAACTTCAAAAGAAAAAGAACAAACTTCTCAAAGTATGATATTAAATAAGTTGTTCATAAATATGGGTGAAAATACACAAAGAAAATTAAAAAATGTATTGATTCCTACATTGCACAACATGCAAAAAATTAATTTGAGCAAGACTGAACTAAATAAGAAAAATAAATCAATGATTCTTTTAGAAAATAATTGTGGATATTATCTTCATGACCTCATATTAAGGAAACATTATTTTAAAAAGACATGAAAGACAATAAAAATGATTCATTTACACATTTTTAAAAAATTATGAACGTTGTTCTTCAGGAAAAAAGTTTAAAAGAATGGAAAATTGTCAAAGAAATCCACAAATATTAAAGCACCTGTGACACTTGTAATAATAATTATCTGTCAATAGATGGACAGTAGAATGGATAAGTTAGTTTATAGCAATCAGAAATGGAATAATTTATAATAGTGAAAATGAATGAATTACTGCTTCATGTTAATAATTCCATAGGATAATTTTAAAGGAAAGAAGATAGACACAAATTAATGCAAAGTGTACGAATTTAGAAACAAGGAATTAGAAAGCATACAAAGCCAATCACAGATGTGAAAATGCAGTATAATTTTGCCTCTGTATAAGAAGGAAGTAAAGGAGAGTGATTGACAGAAGGCATCAGTGAGCTTTGAAGATACCATGTTTCTTGAACTGGAAAGTGTTTTTATGAATGTTAATTTGTATTGTCTTACATGTCATGCTATATATATTTTCATTTGTAAATATCTTAATTAATTCAGATACAATTGATTTGATTTATGCAACTGAAAATTAGATAAGAACTGGCTACAGGCAACTTTGGATTATTTGATAAACAATGTTCAGAAAGAAAACATTTCCTTTTTGGTCTCTATGTATTAATTGCTACTGTATCTAAAAATACATGTGTCATTTAATGGAATGCATGAACCACATATTATTTAATGATGAGGACATATTTTGAGGTATGTTGTTTATATTATTTGAAATTTGTGAGAACATTTTAGAGAGTACTCACAGAAACCACAATGGATGTAATATCACTAGGCGATATAATTTATGGCTCCGTCAACATATATGGCAGACTTGTTGACTGAAGCATTATGTGGTGCAGGACTGTTTCTTTTAACAGTTCACAGAACTATGTATTTTGTGCTCCATGTTGGAAAGAATGAGAGTGTCTTTCTCCCAACTTACACAGAGCAAGTCCTGTTCTTCTGGGTAAATTCTTCATTGTGCCACATGCCTACCTCTGGGCCAAAATATATATTAAAAATGGAAAATAAAATGACTGGCTTCACAAAGCAATAGGTCTGGACATATAAATAATTTCACCAAAATCACTTGATGCGTTGTTACAAAGAGAATAAAGGGATCATTTAATGCAAAGTTTCTAGAATTCAGTTAACAAATGTGTCATTTGTGAAATTACAAAAAGAAAACAAATAGGATATAGATTGTAGTGATTATAGTCTTAAAGTTAAAATGAATAAAATGATAATTATTTTAATATATTTAATATTATGATCTCAGCTACTTAAAAGTGAGATTCTAAGCATGTATAGAATGGAAAATGGAGCAAACTAACATGTAAGAAATCCCATTATTCTCTTAAATGACTCTTAAAAATATATATAACAGTATTTATCCATGAACAATGCCATTAAATGGAAACTATCACTATGAAAAAATTAAATGTGAGGTTAACAAAGTTAATTCACATAGGGAGTACTTAGATTCTTCCAAATTAATGTAAGATTCAACACTTGGAGGAAAACGTAACCACATTAGAGGCATTAATGAACTGTGTGTAACTAAGCACTCTTTTCACACTGGAAAGTACTTCATTTATTAAGGTCTTAGGAATTAAGCAGGAGTCACATTTTGAGTAAATAGGCAAGAAAAAACTAGTTGTGCTATTAAATTTCAGAATTCACACTACAAATCATTATTATTGGTTTCTACCTTATGAAAGAATGGTCACACAAAATAAGATCACAGTTTTAAAATAATACATGCCATATATATTTAAAACACTCATTACATTCAAAAACATTTAAAAATAGCATATAAGAACAGTGTCAATACAATTTCCAAGTACTTAAAGGGTTTTATTCTAGCTTAATTGAGGTATGATTGACAAAATTGTATCTATTTAAGCTGTACAATATAATGATTTGATATATACATTATGAAATAAATGCCAGAATCAAGTTCATTAAATACATAATAGTTATTGTTTTGCACCTCAAAATACTTAATATTTACTCAGCATAATTAAACTATTCAATGTACTATTGTAAACTCTAGTAACTGTTGTACGTTAAATCCTCAGAACTTATTCACTTATAATTAGAAGTCTGTGCTCTCTGATAAAAATTTATTTATATTTCCCAAACCCCAGTTGCTGGCAATCACATTCTACTGCCTATTACCTTGAGTTCAACTTTTTTTCTTTTTCTTAGATCCCACATATAAGTGAGACTATCCACTGTGTCTTTCTGTGCCTGACTTACTTCACCTAGCATAATGTCCTCCTCAGGATCATCCATTATGTTGCACATGGTAGGATTTTCTCCTTTGTAAGGACTGAATAATATTACATTTTGGGTATGCAAGTGTCCTTACTATTATAGGGAAGTTGGTTCCAAGAACTTCACATAGAGCAAAGTCTCAAGTCTCTTATATACATGGTATTTGCATATAACCTATGCACATCATCCTTTATATTTTAAATCATCTCTAGATTGCTTATCATATCTAGTATGAAGTAAATAGTATGTAAATTACTTTTCTACTATTATTTAGGGAATAACAACAGGGGGGAAAAAGTCTGTACTTGCTGAGTACCAACAATTTTTTTCCTGAATGTTTTTGATCCAAAGTTAAGTTGAATTTTCAGATGTAGAACCCAGAGACAGAGAGGGCAGACTTTATGCTTTTTTTTTTCATTTGTTTATCTTAGGTGGACAGAAACTGAGGTTGTTACCACATCTTTGCTATTGTTAGTAACACAGTCTCAAACCAGGAGTGCAGATATTCTGTGAAATGGTTATTTTTTTGCCTTCTTACAATCCCAGTAAGAAAAATGGCTACCAAAGGATGCATGCACATACATACAGGAGAGAAGAACAAAGCTAATTGGGAGGAGAGTAAACAACTATTTAATTTTATCAAAATATAGGAATTTCTCAAACCACTCTCAAAAGTTTAAAAAATAAATTTAAATAGTTAACTCCCCAAGCAATCTGAAACAAAACAATCATAGAAATGGGTGTCCATGTTGTAGAAGATTCAGTTTACTTTAATATTCTTTAATAAAGATCATATATTAAATAATTTTAAGTTATTCACTTGAATACCTAAAATGTTTAGTGATTTTTAGGCTCTAAAGTCAATAATAAGGTTTTGAAAATATGCAGGAAATTAAATATGTATAAAAAATTCTATATTTTTCTATATCTTATAGTTTTAACTACATGTATTAAATTTTATGCATCATAATATTTTAAATTTATAAGTACAACATATAGCAATAATGTAGAGCAATAATGTACACATCTTCAGGGAGATATAGAGAGTTCAAATATTCTAAGGGTTTTCATTATTTGGAAGCATGGTCAAGCTCTCTGTAAAGTAAGCACTAAATCTTTTCCTCAATATATCTTATTAGACTGAAATTTTAAAATATATTTTCCTGATTACTATCTATAGAGATTGTCTTGATATTTAAAATTTTTTTTTGCAGCACAATTTTTTTCTAATCAGATATTGCATTTGTTCCAACACTAATTTGTGTATAATTTGTGCTTCCTACAAGGGCACCTAGAATAGGAGGTAAAGCCCACTGTACCATTAGATCTTAACGAGGAACTACAGAGAGGGCTTGATTATACAGAAGACCATGAGCTTCCTTGGACTGAAAAGCAGATTTGCATCTCCCTTAGACAAGTTTTGCTTTCTCAGCATCCATCCCTCCCTACCTCACCCCACACTGCTTCCTGATGTTCTGCTCTAAATATGGCATGAGAAAACCATCTCGACCCCTCTGGGAAGGATATTCCTGGGGCATTAAGTAAAAACAGGGAAGCAGCCACTGTGGCAATAACATGCAATCCCACCTCCAGGCACAAGAATTTCAAAGGTGGACTCTAGTTCCATTTCTAGGAGAAAACAATAAAAAATGGCCCTCTTTCCCAGACTAGTTCCATGCTTTCCTGAGATGTACTTGATCAGAGGCTATTTCTTTCCTTCTGTTATTTGCACAGTCTAGATATGGCTGCTCTGGAAACATCCTTTGGATGCTTTTGGAAACATCCTTTTCCAAAAATAGAGAAGTTACATATGCTGAGGAGATGGAAAAAAAAATTGGCTCACCATGTCCAGCAGCTGCAGTGTGCAGCAATTCTTTCCATTTCCTGTGTGAGTGAGGAGGGCTGGGTAGGGGTGTTTGTAGAAGTAAGGGGGTTATAATATTAAGATGATAACAAATTCATGCTCTAGTCTGAAAAGGGTTACTATATAGCAGCCATTCATGAGCAAGCTCATTGTTTTTATCCATTCAGGCAACTACACCAAAACACCTTAGACTGAATCATATAAAAAAAAGATCAAGAAAACAGCAGAGTAAATGTGTTAGGTCAGCTCGAGATCTTGCATGAGGCGGAAGCAGAGCATACAATGTGGCGAGTTCCACATGGCAGCAGCAGACGCAGGACAATCAGCGTGGTGGATTCCGCGAGCAGCTACGGGTGTAGGGCATTGGTTTGGAGCAGCTGCGGGGAAGGAAGCATCAAGCAGCCCGCATGCGCAAAGGAACAGCCTACCAGACGCTGATATGTAAGCAGTAAAGGCACCTCTTACCAATCCGCGGACTTTTCCTGACTCATCCCGGAAGAACTCTGACCTCGGCAGGATCCCCTGACCAATCCTAGGGGATGCAGGACTCTAGATACCTCCTCTTCCTATCTCATAGCCCCTTCATTCCTGCCTTAATCCCTCCCCTTCCTGACCCGGCACTTTAAATTTTCTTTACCACAAAACACTTGTGCCACTCTCCCAGACACACTCTGATGGATGGGAGAGTTCAGCCTGAGAGTGTGTATTTCCAATAAAGCCTTGCCCAGCGGTTTTAATTCACTGCCTTTTGATCATCTGGCTTTACAAAATGTGTAATGATTTCTTACTCTCTGCTTTAAAGATAGTATCTTACTACTTCAGCCTCATGCTGAAGAAGCAATCATCTCCCTTGAACCTTTTTAATAAGGGACTTGATTTTATTAATAACAACCGGGCTCTCATAACCTAATCACTCCCAAAGATCTTCCCTCTAAAAACTATTTCTTTCTGAATTAGAATTTTGAAGGGATACAAAATTTCTGACCATAATACCTGTCTTTAACCCCTTTTCTTTCTTTTATCAAGGACTGGAGAAAAAAGCCAGTCAAATGGCAACGAATGCATATGGGGGAGCGGATGGTCTTACTTCAAGTTCAAGCCCTGTGTTAAACATGACATACACTATAACAATCTGTCTTTACAAGGTTCCATTTTTGTTTTTTCCTTTCCTTCACTCCCAGGATTAGCTTGATGCCCAGCATTATAGAGACTCTTAAAGCATTCTTGGTATAGACTTAAAATGCATGAAGTCTTTTGAATTATGAAGTTCTGTTTTTACCCTACATGATTGGAATATGTTATAGATTTTTAAAAATAAATCTCCCTTTAAAAAATTGATCATTATATTCCTAAATTCATTCAAAATGACTTTCACAAGGCAATAATTTGACATTTTAATAAGATTCTCAATAACTAATTTCTCAAGGAACAAATTTTTAAAGATGTTAATAAAGTAACATAATGATAATATAAATACCATATAATAAAGTAACATATAACTAGTGTCCAAGTCCCTTACAGTAATCCTCACCTGCTACTATGTTCATAAAAATCACAATGACTTTTTGATTCATTTTATATGAGATGAATTTTTATTTATCCTCTATTTCACAACATACTTTTGGTTTTTGATGTTGTCAACAGTCATTTCAGAGAATACTGTAAATAAAATTCTGGCTAATAACTTCTTGATGGATATAAATGCATGTTACCAGATAAAAATACAGATGTTCAAATCCATAGCAAATCACCGGATTTAGGTCTCTCATGGCTTTACCTAAGCAAACAAAAGTTTCTTGGTAATAGGAGAGGAAAGGAGAGCCAAGAGAGGATTAACTAAGAAGGATTTCTTCAGCTAAAGCTCTTCTGAAAGGCCTACTCATAGCTCCCCTGTGGGGCAGTCTACTCTGATTTCTCATGCCTAAATCCAGATGGATTGGTTTAACAGGATTATTAGAAAACATATTTGTCCTTTAGAGCCTGTGGTCTGATATCTAGTCTAGAAAATCTGGAAAATATCACTCAAGGGCCTGTTGAGATTTTTGGGAAGTAGAATCAGAATGAGATGATAGTGTGTTTGACAGGTGGTCAATGGATGCAATGAGAGTTTCTTTTGAACAGGGAGCGGATCACAACAGGAGAGAGTTGATGAGCACTGTGTGAGATTCTGTTTAAGAAAGCTACCTGGAAAGCAATAGAATTCTAACATTTAATCATCAGAGAAAAGAACTCTTGGAAACCCTTGGGCAGAAAAAGTGGCAGGCTGAATGAGTCTTGCCCATGCCCATTTGCAATAAAGCACTCTGCAAACAGATGTAAATAACTCAACATTATACAGCACCTATTTTGCTCCTGCAAGACTCAAAACTATTTTCTTAGTCACTTGTTCCAATGGGCCTCACTAGAAAAAGGCTAGGCACCAATAACTAGAAAATGAAGGGCCTCTGATTGGAAATAAGATAATGAGTATTTGAGAACTATTGAGACCTCTTGAGAGTTTTGATTTTTTTTTTTTTTTTTGTATTTGTGGAAGAAATGTAGTTAGCAAATGAGACTTCTTGGGGGGAGTCTCTTGTGTAGGTGTAGTTCTATCTCTTGGTCTATCTACTAGATCAATGTGTTTGCTTTCTGAATATTCATGAATCAGGCTGTGCATTTTCATATGTGTAGAACATTAAATAGTAGCTTTTTTTTAAATTAATAATTTAAAGTCCCAAGGCATTGTTATTTTATGTTCTTTCAAGTATGTATACGCTTATATTTGTAAGAGGAACCTATATATATTCTTTGGGCTATTGCTCAGAGATGTATTTGTTAGTTATTTTTTTTTCTCATAGGAAGAATAATTTCCTTTGTACCATTGGTCCTGATGTATTTGTACATAGTAGTGCATATAATTTATGTTTCTTAGAGTTGAAATGGTATCTAAAATTATCCCTAATATCTATAGGAACTGTCTGCTCTCTATGTAGTGTCACTTCATGGTCCTTATGTCCCACATATCTGGCTTCCTTTGCTTCTATGAGCTTCTTAACTCATTAATGCTGTTGGGTTCTTTCTTTCCTCTACCTTTATTTCTCCTTGGAATTTAGCTACTGGTACAAAGCTGAAGTAATCATTGGGTTCCTCTTATTGGTTTCACTAGCTACCAAGTCCCCAGGCATGTGCTGTGCTGCCCTTTTTTCCAATGGCCAAAATCATTCCTTTATATATATATATATATAAATTAAAAATTAAAAATTATATATATATACATATATATATAATTTTTTAGTTGCTTAAGATAGGAGGGTAAAATTTTCTCATTATTCCATCTTGGCTTGTAGCAAAGTCAAAGATATAGTTTTTTTTTTTTTAGTAATTTTAATACAGAATTTAATTTTAGAATCCAATTTTTATGTAATATTTGCACTAAAAACATTTGATTATTTGACTTTTCTTTTTCACTATGTTAACCTTTTATTTTCCTTAATCATTGTTAGCTATAATTAAAATCTCATTATATATTAAATGTAAAATTGATCATCTATCAAAATACTGCACATTGTTTTTGGTATGATGGATTTTCCATTTTTCAATAAGAAGTTTGTTTTATTATTTGTAAATCTCATTTTGCAATACAATGTTAATTTGGTAACATGCCTAGTGAAGGAAATGGAGACTTACAAAACCCCCAGGGAAAAAGGGAGCTCAGGAATCTGACCTGTGGTAGTCAATCTCCCTTGTCTGCAAAAGTCCTCCTACCCACCAAAAGTAAGCTCCCCGAAAGTAACTAACCAACTCCTCCCGTGACCTGACCCTGCTAAGCCCTATAAAACTCAGACCCTTCTTGTAGGCTATTGCCATTTTTCCTCTTGAATATGTGTCCCTTTGCTGATCCATTGAGGTCTGTCTCTATTTCTTTTTCTTTTTGTGTTCTCTTTCATTTGCTTTCATTTGGTGCCAAAACCCAGGACAGGATTTGGGGCTCTCTACCCTTCCCCATCCTAATGAAACTCTACCACCTTTTCTCTTCTCCTTTCCATTTCATTCCTTCTTTCCTCTTGATAGAAGGAGGCCCTTCACACTCTCCAAGTGTACTATAGCTTAATGGTGGGCAATACATGACCTGAAATAGACCCCAATCCTGAGCTAGTTTTTGGCTACCTTACTGCCATGTGGACATAGCAAGGATCTGTATTGGGTCCTTTATTGGTATTGGAGGCATTCTCTTTCTAATCCTATCCTCTCCAATTCCTTTCTTATCTTATGTATTCAGATGTCAGGATCACAGGCCACTTTCTGCCTTTTTTTTTTCCTGCATGCAATACTGGCCTTCTCAGTCTTGGGATAGGTAATATCTCTTCTAGTCTCTTGCAGAGGCACCCTGCCAAAGACCTTCACCTTTTGGCTCATCTGAATTCTGAGTGTCCCCCACTATTGGGATTGCAGGAGAGGATGTCCTTTCATTCCCTGATGGAACTCTGTCAGGTGACAGGAGACATCAAGGGACACTTTCATTTCAACCGCCACCCTGGTCAAACCTCTCCAACATGGAGGCTGACCAGTCCATCTCATGAAATGCTCCCTTACGTTGTCTCATTAAAAATTTCAAAATCCTCCACCTCCAATCTGACCTCAAAAGGAATTTCCTTATTAGGCAGAGTACCAAGATCCGGCCACAATCTAAATTAGACAGCCTAAGACAATGGCCTGAATTTAGAATTCATGATTACCAAATTCTTCAAGATTTACACAATTTGCTTTTACAAAATGACAAATGGCCTGGCGTTCCTTCTACCAAGCTTTCTTTTACCTTTGTTCAAGACCCTCATTATGCCAACCTTGCTTTGCTCTACAACTAATTCTCACTGACTTTCTGCTCCATAACCCCCACTAGATCAGGTCCTGACCCTCAGTCTTCTTCTTCATTTACTACTCTTGAAATAGCAGATGAGCCCCCATCTAAAGTAAGTAAAGCCGGAGGCTACAAAGGAAAGTTTCATAGAGGAGAGTGACTGGCTGGTAACTATCAAAAGAGACCATCAAAGTCACAAACTCTTTTCTGAGTCAATTTGAGACCTATAAATCTTCCTAACCTCTTACAAGCTTGATCTGTGTTTCTGTGTTTGTTAGTATGATTATTTAGCCCCAATATTTATCCTTCATATTGGTCTGCAAGATGTAATATGGTAGATAAAATTCCTAATTAACTTTACCAAGAAAGCCCTAACACAGAAAAAATGGATCTCTACTTTTAAGCACAAAGGTAGTATCAAAATAGGCATTTTGCAAAAATAGACATTAGACATCTTAGATTCAGCTGTTGAAGACATCTGTGACATTGTATTTATAAAAGCTAAATGTTGTGTTTAGTGATTCTATCAAATGGGTCCACTGTGATGATCCCCATATGCTTCATTTTCCAAGAATCATTTATCTGCAGCCCTTTCATGGGCTCTGTGAACAGAAAATGCCACATTCCTTAGCAAAGTACCTGTTCATTGCAGGAGAAATACAGGCCCAAAATAATGTTGATAAGAGGAGCTCAGGTTTCCTTGAAAGAGGAGACATTCATGACCAGATTCTGAAGCTCTGGGAGATAAAGATAGTTCTTTCTAGCCATAAAATTCATAAGAATGTATGGTTAGGAATCTAGCTAGAACTGGTCAGCATGGGCCACGGTGACATAGAATTACTATGAATGACAGTGGGGACTTGAAAGTCTGATGTCACCCTGCTGTCAGTCAAAAGTCAAAAGGTGGGTTGGATCTCCCTTCACCTAGATGTTGGGAATCAGTCCTGACTTGCTTCAACTTCTTTTCTATGGGAGAAGTTTGGTGCATGGGACAGAAGAAGGTCTGAGGCAAATAAAGTCAGCTGGCCCAGGCCACTCCCCAGTGATGCATGATCTCATGTTCTGAGTCTGACCCTCAAAGCCCTCTGGGGTACCAAATATTGACTACTGTCTGTCTCTGTTTCTGATTGACTTGGTTTAATGTTGGGGAACACTCTCATCCAATGAATCTTAGATCCTGAGATTAAATCTCGATCTGATCTGAGGTCTTTGGGAAAAGGTGACCCATTTAGTCTCCAGAGCATGAGCCAAGAAATCTCTACCTCTTCAGAAATACTTCTACCTCAATTCTATCCACACTGTCTGCCTCTTAAACAGGGATCCATTATGAGAGATTCTCAAGGTAGAGCTCCCCTAGCTTTAAAATTAGACTCTTTTCTCTGGACTCTCATAAGACATATTTTCTTCTGTAATCCCCTCATCTGGCAAAAAAAAAAAAAAAAAAAAAAAAAAGACCAAAAAACCTGTTTCAGTTATTTACAGTAAAATTATGCCTAATCTTCCCTAGTTCAGGAATCCAAATATTTATTTTCTTTAGTAGAGACATCACCCAGAGCACTAACAGGCTTGCCTCTTCTTGAAATTGAGGAACATAATATGAAATCAGGGTCCTGTGAGTATGAGAACCCAACAGGACAAAGGAAACAAATAAGAAATTTAAAGGGCAAAACTAGCTGGCAAATGTCCTCCCTTAAATTAAAACATTTATCAAGAATTTAGTTAGTATCTTCCATTCTGAGTGAGGCCCCAGCCAGAGTCATGGAGGAAAGGTAGAAACTGCTGGCCCCTAGAGGCTCTGGGATTGGTGAGATGTCCCCTAGCCACAGACAGTTTTCTCAACACAGACACCTATGTTCTGTTCTTCTTTCCTTTTCTTTCCTTTCCTTTTCTTTTCTTTTCCTTTTCTCTTCTGTTCTTCCTTCCTTCCTTCCTTCCTTTCTTCCTTCTTTTTTGGTTTAGAAGAAGCCTTGTTCTCAAAAGTAGGGGATGACCTTGACCTAATCTCAGTTGAGATAAGGAGATGCTTAATAATTCCCTGCATCCAAACCTGCCTGATTACCAACCGGGGAAATGAAAAATGGTTAAAATGACCTATGAAGCCGGGCGTGGTGGCTCAAGCCTGTAATCCCAGCACTTAGGGAGGCTGAGACAGGAGAATCGTGAGTTTAAAACCAACCCTAGCAATGGCAAGGCACAAAGCAACTCAGCAATACCTTGTCTCTACATAAAACACAAAATAGAGCTGGGGATGTGGCTCAGTGGTCGAGTGCCCCTGAGTTCAATTCCCAGTACCAAAAAAAAAAAAAAAATGACCTATAAATGAAACAGCAGCTTTATTTACTTCTTAGCTTCTGCTGGATCACTATCTCTCTAAGGCTTAAAGAGCCTGCAAAGCTTGAAATATTTATAAGCCTTGCAGAGAACTGGTTGAGACCAAAAGAACAACAAAAAAAAAGTGTCACTTTTAAATCCAAGCTGCTTGTGGGACCTAAATGGCTGGCTATCTTATCTTCTCTTAGCAGTCTACCATGCTGCTTTTTTAACAAGTTCCTCCTTAAACACCACAGCATAGGGAAGACAGATGGAATCATCTCATATACAAAAGGCTTCTTTACCTTAAGAATCTCTACAAAAGGATTTCAGGACTCTCTAATTCTTTCAATATCAGAACTGTCTCTAATCAGACCCAAAATGTCCTCTGGTCTGATAAAGATGTTCCACATGCTCCTTTACTAATTATGACTGTCATTTTTTTTTAGAATGCCTGTTTTGTTTTTAATTCTATTTTTTTTTTTTGAGCTCATGGTTTTATGGTGAAATCACATTTGATCCTGCATGCCTAAATTAAAATATTTTTCTGCTCAGTCTTATTTTATCTAACTTAGAGGTTTTTACACACTTTGTTCAGAGGTCAAACTTTCAAGGGTTAGCCCTCAATATCTCAGAGTCCACCATGGAGACTAGACTTAATTCTTCATATTTCCAACTGCACAAGCCTCTATATTTGAGTAATAATGTGACAGTCTGATAAACTCTATTTTAATTTCTAACAGTTTAAATATAATAGAGGCTTTAATAAACATCTGTAGTATTGCCTCTTACCTGTGGATATCTACCTAAAAAAATCTATAACATCTCCATTTCCTGTTTTATGTATGTGTACAGATGTGTATTGTGTTATTTTGTCTACATATGTGCTGTTTCTATATATCATGTTCATGATATCAAAAATGGCATATAGATAAATGAGCATTCATAAATTAAAATTTAAAAGAGAAATGGATCCAAATACCTGTTAGTTCACAAGGCTTAAAATGGTCAACTTAAATAAACAGATGAGTGTAAAAACTTCTTTAAAATTACTAATTCATGAGTTTTTTTTTAGGTAGTCAGACAATTAATAGATTTTGGTTTCTATAAAAAGTCAAGAATGTAATATAAATATTTCTAGGATTTTTCTTCAACAGAGAAAGATAGCTATTATTATTAACAACACTTATCTGATATCTTGGATTTTATAGTTAAAAATAAGTAACATTAACATCAATGGCATCAGTCAAATGTGTTTATTAGCATTGACATCTGATTACTTTACAAAGATAAATTCCTAAAACATCACCTCAACTGCTAAATATAAAATCAAATGCTCTTGACTTCTTAAGTTCCTTAAGGTAATATAATTTAAACATTAAATGTGTTTTTAAAAATTGGCAAATTAAAAAAAGAGTTAAAGATTGTTTTGTTTTTTGGCCTTTACTAAAGCAAGGTTACTAAAAGTTAAAGTTCTAAGAGGTGTAATTCTATATAAAAAGAGTCCAAAGAGTTTCAGCTGTGTTTCAATTAAAGTAATGGAAATATCATAAACTATTTCATCTTATTAAGAGGAGTAATTGGAAAAAAATAGGAATTTTATAAGGATTGCTTAATGTGAATTTAAAAAGGGATCAATAGCTAAGAAAGGGATATAAGAAGTTTCTAGGTATGAAAGTTTGTCTGGATGAGACAGTCTTTTGTGTAGTAAAGTAAAAAGTTGTAGAATGTCTAAGTAAGTTGCAGAAGGTTTGTGGATGTTAAATTCCAAAAAAAATTTGAGTGTAACTAAATTGATTATATATAATTGGCACAGTTAAAATTATTTAAGGCTTTTTCCTAAGGTCAAATATTAATGTACTGATGTAAACCAAAATTTAATCCTCCATTGGTTGAAGTAACAAGAATTTCTTAAAATATTAATCTGCTCTTATCTATCAAGATAATTTCTTATGTCTGTTATATTTTATTACTTAAAAAAACTAGTCATAAAGGAATTAGAGTTTGTACAACTCTGGCTAAACAACTACTACTATTTTAGAGTATTACACTACATAGCAGAGGTCTGAATTTTTCTTTAAATCTAAACTTGATTAATATAAGAACATCAATGTAATTGTGGTGCTGTTACTGGCTTCTGTGTATAGTAGATGAATTCATATCTTCCAAGTATAAAAATATTTTAAATATAAGGTTTAGAAGAACATTCCACCAAGCTGATGATCCTCAAATCAAAGTTTAAAATAAAGATTTGGTGTTATAAAAATTATGTTTCTTGGCTTATAGTTATTATTCAAACTAAATATGTTCTTTCTCTTGTTAATTTTATTTTTCTTATGAATTTTTAGTGCTGCATCAATTCCACATCCCACATGGATGATGGGGATGAGATTCCCTAACTGGTAGAATACTAGCTAAAAGAAATAAGATGGCAAAAAAACCACAGAACACAGAAAATAGTTTCAAAATGCAAGAGTTGGATGGGTCCACAGCCAGATCATTCTTCTAACTTTCAGCAACTGGCAAAATGGCAAAATGGCAAACAGAAAAATTGTAAAATGGGAAAAGGGCAAATGGACATTCCATTTGGAGAACTTCAGAGACCTTCCATTGAACATTCTTTCTTAGGATAGTAAGAAGGTAGTCTTGCAGTCAGCAGGTTGATTGACATCTTGACAGGTCATACCCATCTCAGAAGGGCTGTGGCTATAGCAGGTAATCTCTATCTCAGGTGCTGTGTGGGACTCTTGTGTGGTGGTCCACACACAGCCCACAGATTGCTGTCTATAGTGCTGTACAGTAGTACAACTTGTAATATACAAATCTCAGTTAATTTGAGATAAAAGACCATCATATACAATACAGACAAGATGTAAGGCTGACTTCCAGTAGTAATACTGATCCCAATTATATAGAAGTGATAAAATAACTGCAAAGATATAGACATTAAAGTTAAAACACCATACTCTTTAAGACTGGTGAAATTGACTTGCTGGATATTTAAGACCAAAACTTAGAAACTAAAGTTAAGGGAATAAAAGGAACAAGATGGGGGCAGAACAACAATATTTGGCTCTTGCTTTCTGAGGTCAGCTGAGATGCAGAGAATGACAGGACTTCTCTAAGGGCTTTGTAACTCTGGGCCACATTACCTTCTGATTAGGGGTATCAATGAGAACTTGAACAACAGTGCACACACTGCAAAGAGGAGGGTTACGTAAGACAGAGATGTTCATGATGCCTCCAAGGGAAGCCACATGGTCAATAAGACCCTCACCTATCCTGGCAGATGGCACTAGAGGAGCTAAGAGGCTTCTCTCAAGTTCCCAAGAGTGACCTCCTGAGCAATCTCAGCTGACTCTAAACAATAGATAAGAACAAGGTCAGTTTGACCAGCTTGGTCTTAAAAACCTAGCAAAAAGAGTTATAACCAAAGTACAGCCATACCTGGGCATTTAAACAAGAAACAATGATTGTTTTAATGAAACTTAAGATGTACACTTGTGCCAATCCCAAAACCATGGTGCCTCCACCCCAAATTCTGAGACATTTTTCCATTTCCAGGATCATATTTCCCCCTGCCTTCCAAAAAATTGAACTGGCCTCTGTACCTTGGTCTTTCTTACATTTCAAATGGATGTTTCCTCTAACCAAAGTTTGACTTTTCCAATAATGGCACATACGAGACACAAGAAAGCCCTGCAGTTTATTCCCTTACTCATATGGCTAGAGATTGGCAGAGGAGCAGTGGGATTATGAACTTGTATTCACTGCTATAAAAACTGTCAGTACAGGATATTGAAGATATCCAACAGGTCACCTATTTGATACTGACTTTAAAAAACCAATTGGATTCCCTGGCATCAGTCATCAAAATCTTCAGGGCCTAGATCTCCTTACTGCAGAATAAGGTGGCCTCTGCCTCTTCCTTATGGAATAATGTTGCTTCTATGTTAATAAGTCAGGAATAGTGAGGGAGAAGTTACGAAAGCTAAAGGAATAAGCTGCTAACCTAGCAACCTACATGATGGGGAATATTTCCAACCTGTATTGCCCTATTATGACCCCATTCTCCTGATTATCTTATTTCTCTCCTTTCTTCCATGTTTCATTTATTTTTTCAAGAGGTTTCTAACAGAATAGGTAGAGAACTAGCCATCTCCAAGGCCATGACCCAAGAACATATGAAAGCTATGTTCTCTCTTCAGACTCTAGGTGTCCCAGTAAACACCTCTTCTCATTAGTAGGTAACTAAATATGATGACATTGCCCCAACTTTAGAGTCCAGAATGAAGGAAATGGAGACTTATAAAACCCCCATGGAAATAGGGAGCTCAGGAATCTGACCTGTTGCAATTTCCCTTGTCTGCCAAAATTTCCCTGCCCACTGAAAGTAAGCTCATCCGAACACTGAACAACTCCTCCAATGACCTGGCCCTGCTAAACTCTATAAAACTCAGACTCTTGTTGTAGCCCATTGACATTTTTCCTCTTGAAAATGTGATCCTATGCTGCTTAATAAAGCATCACTGATCCATTGAAGTCTGTCTCCATTTCTTTTGCTTTTTGTATTCTCATTCATTTGCTTTTACCTAGTAATTATACTATTTAAAAAATAATTATAAGCACATATAATAGCAGTAGTAGTGCAGTAGTAAGAATAGGAAGAGGAAGAGGAGGAAAAAAGAATAAAATGTAGAGTATTTATTTCTTTAGATATTGAATATAAGTTTGCATGCCCGGATTTAAAATCTTCAGAAAAGCTGAAGCAAATGATAGACTCTTGAGTAGAACTTCAAAGTGGCCTCTTCTGTACTATAAAATGTAAATACTTATTTGAGATACTTCACAGCTTTTCCTGAGAGAGTAGTTTCAAGCCTTTAGAGTCATTTTCTTCAATTTTTCCATCTCTCTAAAATACAAGGAACATTTAAATTTAAACCTTTTACAGAGATTTTTGTGACATATTTCATCATATAGTATTGCTATTTAAAGTAGAAAGTATTGGCATATACACATGTTCTTAAAGTTATATTTGCCAGGTAAGAGATTATGTCAGATCAAATCATTACTTTTTAAAAGTCTTATATAATAGGAATAAAAGTACTGTGCTTTGAATCTGTCCTCTTTGATTTAAAACTAGCCCATAGTTAGAAGTTTAGCAAATTTCAAATACAACCAAATAAGAGAATTACAATTAAAATAAGTTGTATTACTATTGTATATGTAATAATTAAATTCATATATATATATGTATATATATATATACACATATATATATACACATATATATACATGTGTATATATATATATATATATATATAAAATAATTTGTTTGCCTTGAGTATTATGGTTTGGATTGTAAATGTCCCCCAAAGGCCATATGTTCAAGGCTTGTTCCCAGATGATGCTGATGCTGGGAATCAGTAGGACCTTTAAGAGGTAAAAGCTATCTGGAGGAGGTTAGGGCATTGAAGCTGTGCTCTTGAGAAGTGTGTTGAGACAACGGCCAATTCTCCTCTCTTTTTTTTGCTTCCTGGGGACCATCAGCTGAGCCTCTCTGCTCCATGTGTTCCATGGGCTCCCTGCAATGATGTACTATATTGCCACAGGCCCAGTGGGCCAATCAACAATTAACTAAAAACTATGAAACAAACCATCAGCTAAAATCAATCTTACTTCTTTGTATGTTGTTTATCTCAGGTATTTTGTCTCAGTGACAAAAAAACTAGCACATTAAGAAAAATGAGACTTAGAAAATTGGAGCAACAGGTATTTTAAATTGACAATTTTTTTTTTTATTTAAGACATTGCCTAGTTGCAATTATGTTCTCAAATAATCTAAAAACTATTACTCGGCTCAATTAATGTATTTGTAAGTAATTATTTCCTTCCTTTAGCCAAGATATGCTGGTTTGAGGATTTTTCAGACAAAGTATTCTTTATATATATTTTTTTGATGTGTGTGTGTGTGTGTGTGTTTGTAGGAGGTAAAGTGGTATTATGGAGTTCAAGGATAGAATTTGCTTCCATTTTTATGCATTATTTCTAAATTAATTCAAAGCATTAGTAAAATCTGATTCTTGTCCATTGCCTCCTAATTTATCTTTTCTGCTTTTCTTTCTATGCTAACCAATTAATCTGTCCTGTTATGCAATACTCATTTGCCACTTCAAGCTATCAGAATGTTCCTTTTTATATCAGATAATACTTCTATAAAGTATTCCTAAGGCCTTCTGCTGATTATAGACTACACTGTCTCAGGGTTCTCTTTGTTCCCAACCTACTAGCATAATTTCGAACATTACAGCTTGCAGCTCTTTGAAAATAAAGAAAACACAGTGACATTGACTGCTACTTGAGGAAATCCAAATGTACAAACTTGCAATATTTTTAAAAATTTGACTTACCATGGACTGTTATTCTCAGGCCAGCCTGCTACAGGAATCTTGAAGTTGGCTTTTTAAGCTTTCTATCCTTGAGGTATATTTTTTAAAAAGTCCCCACACTAAAAATGTAATATATGAGTAAAGAGATAGATGTAAAAGAGATAGCTATAAATAAGATATATACAGAGTAATAAATGAGCACATAAATAAATGGGGTAATGGGCATTAGCTACTTAGAATATCTTCTCCAGAGATTCAGACAGACCTACCATTTAAAATCACATAAGAGATTTTCTATAGATTGGATCTGGAATGTCCCACAAAAGTCCATGTTTTAAAGGATTAATCCCCAGAGTGGTACTATTAGAAGGTGGTAGAATCCTTAGGAGGTAGAGCCTAGGGGGAGGTCTTACATCACTGGGGCACGATGGAAGAGCATAATGGGATACTAGTTGTCTTCTTTATTTTATCCCCAGCCATGAGTTGAATGGGCTTCCTTTGCCGTGTGTTCCTGATGTGATGATCTTGTAATTATTGGGCTGCTGCTGGATGAGCTGAGGCCTGAGTTCTTACCTTTATCTGGACTGTTAGGGTACTAAGACACACTCTTAAATATAACTCACCCTCCTTAACCTTTTCTTTTGTAAATTTCCATTCCTATCATGACCTGGATTTCTGTCTTATGGCAAAATTCTTTTAGCTATTTTTTGATTAATAGGCTTGCAATGATTACAGAGTCAGGTAATAAAAAAGGATGCACAAGTCCTCATGGTATATCCCTATGAAGTTCTAATAGAGTTGAAGACTATGTTACAGCAGGAGAGTGAAAGTGAATGGAAGCAACCAGAATATGAGAATATTCTCAGAACAGCTCCCTCAGGCCCTTCTTTGTTCCAATGGCTGTGGATTTTTTTTTTCCTTTAGTTTCTTGTAGTTCAGCCCAAACTTTATAGCAAGAACTTTGAGCTTCCTCAGATCACATGGTTAAATAGATTCAGTAAGTTTCAACCAGGAGTAGGCTGTTTATCTATACATCCCTTAAAAGAGTGAACAAAGTAGCCCCAGTTATGTTCAGGGTTATTTTAAACTTTAAATAAGATATTATCAATCACTAACTAGTTCATATTGTCTTTATATTGGACAAAGGTCAGTACCAGGCATCTAGATGTTCCCAGAGGCAAGCATAAGACTATACCAGTCAATCTGTTAGAAACCCTACTTATGCAAAACACTACTATATTATCAAGTTTTGCAAGGACACTGTTTGGGACCCATGTTCTATTGACAGATTACGTGCTTTTCTAAACCCATTGTCTGTCTTGCAGCCCTTTGAAGGACAGCCATCTTGAGATATGGAATTCCTGCAACCTCAGGTTAAGGTACTTGTAATTATCACAGTGGATTTCCACATTCAATCTTGACATCTTCACAACCCCTTTTCCAACCATAAATAGTGATTGTTCACAGTGTGCATCAATTATGTCAAATCCCTATTGACTTGCTTCAAATTATAAATACAACTAATGTTACAAGCATATTTCTTATAAAGGAGATAGTGTACCTACATAACATTATCTAATTCATAATGAAGAAAATTAACACACAAGTTCAAACATGTGGCACATTAAATAAGAAAAAATTATATTACTCCTTGAAGATATCTTTCATTCAAATTATTAAGAATAAAATATATAATTTAGAGGAAAATAGAGGAAGTAGTATGTGATTATCAAAATAAAGCTAAAGAACTACTGTATAAATAGTGAATAAAAATTACATAAAATAGGTAACTAAAAGGCACATGTTTAGTCACTTTGGGCAGGAAAACTCATCTATTTTAGACTTTTAGACTTATTTTCTTCAAAGAATTCATAAAACTCATGGGAGACTGTAAAATATCCCATTGAAATGATACTATTTCAAGTGAACATGAAAGAAGTTCTCAAAATGGTATTTATTGAAAAACTGTGTGATGGACAGTGAGACTTTCCATGGCACATGTGGGAAAATCATTTTTAGTATTTAAAACCATTTGATTTTGAACAATAAACAATTTATGAAAATTTCATAAATTTACAAAATATGTAAATTTATGAAAGATAATGCTTTTGTAAGCTCACTACTATGTACATATCAATACTTAAAGAAAATGAAATTATATGTTAAAGCTACAATTCCATTCCTGAATGCTAGAGAAGCTGGTGATCTTATTGAGAGGATTCAATTAAAGTTTTAGTATTGATTTTAAAAAAATGTATGCATGAGAAGTCCAGGCAAAGACCCTTCTCAAATGAGTTTCCTTTGCTATCACTTTATGAGGATCAGTTCTGAGAACTGAGTGAATGAAATCACAAATTGATATCTGGGGATAAAAGTACCTGGAAGGATAAATAAATCAGAAAAAAACCTGAAGCAACATTTGCAAAACACCAGTCCTCATACATGGAATTTTAAAATGTGTAACATCCTACTACAACATTCAAGTTAAAGTGGATTTAAAACATACACTGACACAACTAGCCAAGTGATAAATCTTGGATTATCAACTGAATGTAATAGCCTGCATAGGGACTATATTGCCTTAATATGATATGCACAATAAACAGTGGTCATCTCTATCACACTACACTCTAAAGGCCTTAGCAAGTGTTTAATCAATTATTTTAAAAATATATTGGGCAAAACCATTGTTTGTGCCTCTATTTGTTGGGGCAAGTAGTAATTGTCATGTCCTTCAACCAGAATCAAACATGGATTTTTATCCTAGTTCTTCCAATAGCATGATATGTACACCATTATTTTTCTTCTTGTATGAAAATGTTGAAATCAGCTCAAAATGTGCATTCAGATAGAACACCAAAAATATATTTTGGAGAAAATTCACAAGCAGAGATGCAGCCAATCTATTTTTATCCAGTGCTTGATTTGGACGATGGTTAGGCAATTTGGAAAGCTGCATTAAGTGTTTTAGGATTTATGGGTCCCACACTAATGCTGTAATGTGCCAAATAGCACTTCAGTGACCTGGAATAACTGGTCTGACTTCCAAAATTGGAATATATTCTTCACAGGTCTAACAGAAAATGTTTCCTTAATTTCACTTTTTTAAGTATATGAAATGTTTCTGCAGTTATCAATTTTTGGTAGGGATAGAAACAAAGACAATATAGTATTATTGTTTTAATTATAGTAGTAATATTTAGTAAGGAAAAACATAATTTTCATTTTAAGCTAACTACATTTTTAAAATTCTAATGTATTTTTCAATTTTTAGGAATCATTATTGGACCACACTACTGTACATAGAGTTTACTTTTAGTATTTTCCCTGTAAATCAGGAATACCTTCTGCAATGGATGAAATTATTATCCTGACTTTTAATTCTATCAAATATATATCATTTGTTTTATATGTAAGATTTTAAAGAATATATCTACTGCACATAAACTTGAAACCCAAACTATATTATTAAAATATACTGTGCTTTTAATTTAATTTGATACATATATTCATATTTACATAATTGTATCTATAGCTACATAGTTATGTAAGTACTCATGAATTTCAAGTAGTCAAAATTTAAATTTGTAAACTTAATGTTATTTATGTGAAATAATATTTTTTAGTTGTTTTAACATGATAAACATTCATTCAATAGATTAGTATTATTTATGCATCCTAGGAAATTGAATACATAATAAATCGGTAGGTGACATAATTTTAGTAGTCCATTATACCTCAGAAATATCTCTACAATTTCTTTATGATCAAACTTTCAATATTTTAAATTGAAGGCATTCTAATTTATATAAAATATGTTATTTTATACATTGGCTATGTTATTGAAAATTATTCTTTTATGAAATAACTCTTGCATATGTCAAATTTCAAAAACATGATTATCCGGGGCTTACCATTCACATATATAATATGTGTGTATTATCCATTATAATGTTTGTGGATAAAGTAATGATTGTTATTAAGCCATAAGGTGTACCCTCGCAAACAGAACAGTGTGAAGTATACTGAAAATTGAAAGCTGTTGGGATGGATAAACAGAATTTGCACAATGCACAACCCAAGTAATTCACAGAAGAAAACTGGAACTGTTGTACCAACCACTGGGTCCAACATAGGCACTTCTAGTGGACCCTGATTACCTACAGGCAGTCCAAATTATTACAGTCATCATTCTGCCTTCCAAAAATGGAAGGCACTTGATAGGATTGCTCTTTGGAGTAAGTCCATGAAGCTAATTATTTGAAAAAAATCATTCTTTCATTCAAAGGGAATGAATGAAAACCAAATATAAACCAACATCAAAGTGTTACCTTAGACAGGGTAGTAATTTACATTTGTCCATATTTTCATTCCTGTGGATTCAAACAATCTTGGCCATTGTTTAGGTAAATAAGTAATTTACTATGTAAATGAAGCAACACAGTAACTAAACAACTAGCCCTGTAGACATAGCAATAATTCAGACATTAGAAGAAATCATTTAAATTTCATCTGGTGGATTTGACAACACTTAGAAAATGCACATGTAAAGATAGCTTTTGAAATCTAAAGTTATGATTGCTATAATAAAAATGAAAGTGTTCAACAAGGAATAAAAATGACTAAAAAAACTAATTAATTTGGCAATCAGTAAGATAAGGTTGAAACCACTTCTGGATATAAAAAAGCATATTTTTAGAATATATGAGAATAAAGTTAAAGCTGAAAGACATCCAGTGCTAGCTAGCATATTAAGGATCATCTAAATTCACCAATACCAACAAGGAGATTGGACAAGAGAACCATTGAGTGTTGCATCTCCATGTACTAATTTTTCTGTTCTGATACCACAAATATTGGTTTCCTAAGAAAGACACACTTTAAAGTGAACTGCATGAAGAATATTTATCAGATATATTCTCAAACTATACAAGATTATGAAGATGAAGAAACTGACATGAATTTTGGTGGCAAATGAGTATTGGGTTGATCCAATGGGGACTGTAGAGTTAGGATGGTTGTTCAGAGTTTTACCAAAATGAAGTAATTAATATTCTCACAGTACCTTGCCCAAGGTTTATGCACACAGGTGTTCTACTACACCATATATTCAGGAGAAAGTAAAAAATATGCTAAGATTTTGTATGGCCAATTTAAAGCTATTACAAGTTTAACAACATGTTAGCAAAATCTCAACATTTAGAAATATGATCTTAGTTATCAAGTGCTTACTCCAACATCACTGACCTAACCTGGAGTGAGCTAGACCTTTGTAACCTGGGGCAAGTTCTTTGAAGGATGCAGTTGCAAGTCATCTGGCTACAATATTCCCCTGCACCTGGAATATGGATATATCAACAGTGAAGAAGGAATTAGATTCTGTTACCATAACACCCACTGCAATCCCAACTGCTCACCCTTCTCAGAACTTTGTATTCATAAACTCTTTTGAGGTACACTTATATTATAAGGTTTTTAATATTTCTATAATGAAGAGAATACACATGAAGACTTCACACTGGGCAGAGTTCTATGCAAAGATTGTGGGCAATAATATAAACACAAATCTCAGGTAACTGGAGAGTCATACTAGATGAAAAGACAATATTGAAGCATGCAAGCTTAGTGTAGGATATAAAATTATTGTAAGTTTTCAAACAGTGACTGATTTACAACTTTGTGGAATTTTATAATGAATGTTAGCATATGGAATGGATAATTTCTAAAAAATCTACCATGAAGCCAACCTTTCAACAACATGTAAAATTTCTCTTTGCTGTTAGATTCATCCCTATGTGTCATCTATCAAATAAAAGCAAGAAAAAACTCCAATATTTCTTATTTTCATTATTTACATTATTAAAACTAAATTTACTTGCATGAAAAAGGTGGAATAAATTTTATCACTTCCATATTCTGAGATGAGCCAAGCATTGTAAAATGAAATATATCAAAGTTATCATTTTATATGAACAACTTTTGACTTTGTAATTTTTACATTCTTAGAGCATGGTTATTAGTTGGGATTAGAGAGTGTTTATGATTAAATTATATATGTAAATATTTACTAGATTTGTGATTTACTTTGAAGTAATTCAAGTTTATCCGATTCATTACTGAGTCATCAGACCCATTAAGAATTTGTAAGTAAATCATGAACCTGAAGTAATTATTATGTTGTATATGACAAATGTGTTACTAGAAATACTTGCATATTATCAAGAGATTTCTGAGACAAATATTTTAAATGCTTTTACTTTATAACATGAAAATTTAAATGAAATATGTAAATTATTTGTCAAACAATTTAATGAGAAACATGTCAATATTGCTGGGGAGATAAATATTAACTGAAACGTGTAAGACAATAATTATATACATGAATAGTCCACATAATTTTGAAAAATTATGTTGAAAGCAAAATACTATGGAAGATACACAACTAATTACATACTAATGAATTTTTCTTAAATTGTTGCCCATAGGTGTAAGGAACATTAAAACAGAGCATCATAAATGAAGGAAGAGGAAAACAAATAAGAAAAAATCAATATGCTCATCATTGTTAATTGTAGACATAAAAGAAAAGTACAATTATACTGCTTGATAAAAGAACAAGTGGTTCAATAAAGAAATTATAAAAGTGGTTAAAAAGAAATGTGAAAGCCTATCAATAATCATTGAAAAAATGGTAAAATGAATAAATTAGTAAATATTTGTTTATTTATAAATTTACTTACGAATAAAATAAAAGATGAAATAGTCAACCCATAATTCTTTCAACACAAATAGAAATAAATTGTATAAAACATGTAATTGTAATTCAACATCAAGTATTTTATGTTTTTAGTTTCCTTTAAAAATAAAATATAAATTTTGTATTATTCTAAAGAAATATATAAGAACACATTAAATGGCATAATTGAATAAATCCATATTAAAGAGTAATCAAGTAAATTTATTGAATATATTGCTACTTTTTATTCTATAACTTTCGGGAAATGTCTTTAGTTGTGGCTGAATATCACACATGGTAACTGTCTGACTGTGAAGAGAATTAGCTTGTTCTCAGATCATGCACTTAAAGCCTTTACCTTTGAGAAACATATTTCCTTCATGTGTCTGTGTAGCCTTTATTCCTATAATTCTTATCATTGAGAAAATAAGTTGTGTGAGGATGAAAAATTTTTATATTTTTCCAACACGTGGAATAACATCTTTTTTGGTCCCTGTTTGATGAATTACTTGGTTGCTCTATAGCCATAGAACAACCATTAAATATATTTTCATAAACATTTACTTAAAATAGACCAACAAAAATGAAGCTTCTATTTTATTCTATAGAATTTAAATAAACAAGCATATGTGTTGCCTGAATTTATATTTCTCTTCCCTAATTAAATTAAGATATTAATTGAGAGTGTAAGATAATGCAAAAATATGGATTTTCATTTCTATAATCACTTGCTAACTAAGTCTCTTCTATCAAAATGAAAGTTAAGAGGTTGTACATTCACTTACATTTCCTATTACACACACATGTGTTCTGTAAAACAAGTATCTCACTTAGAAGTGATTATATTTAATAAATAAGTGTGTATTTGGAATCACTTATATACAATATGAGAATTAGGTACAGATTATAAGAAAGGATAAAAATAGGCACATACACTCCGAAGTTTTCTATTTCTTTTGTGTGGAATAATAGCAGAGATAGGTCATTTGAAATTATGAGTTAGCCAATTTTCTGGACACTAAACAACAAATAACAAGTCATAGATTTAGCTGAATGAAGGAAAATGATAAGATTACTCTCTCTTCAAGAAAGATATTTTACAGAGGCAAGTTGAAGTGGAAAGCAGAAGAATCATGTCAAATATGATCAATACAGATAATAAATCTATGTAATTACAGCACAGCATCTAACATTTACCAGATGATTGGTGTATTCCTTTTTCTATTGAACTGTCTAAACAATTGCTTAAACTCTTCAATTTAATTTTCCTTCTCAGAAACTCTAAGTATAATTTTCAATGCATGTATTTACTACTGATCAATATATTTAAAGAAATTCATTCCTCAATGGTTAAAAATTGTAATTAGACACACACAAAAATGTGAAAGTATTGAATTTTTAAACTTACATTATAGTAAAGACATGTTCTTACCACCAAGCCTCTGCAGAATTTCAATTAAAATATTTTCATTAATTTAAAATATTCTTTTTAAAAATTTTTATTTGTTCTTTTTAGATATATATGACAATAGAGCGTATTTTGACATATCATACACACATGGGGTATAAATTCCCATTCTTTAAATTGTATATGATGTAGACTTACACTGGTAGTGTATTCATACATGAACTCAGGAAAGTTACATCTCATTCATTTTCCTGTCTTTCCTATTCCCATCTCCCCTCCCTTCCCTTCATTCCCCTTTGTCTAATCCAAAGGAATTCTGTTCTTCCTTCCCCCAGCCATTATGTGTTAACATCAGTATATACAAGAGAACATTTACTTTTTATCTAACTAAACAAGTTGACAGTGTACACCTTTTATTTCAAATATTAAAAACAGAAATTTCAGGGAGAATGTATCAATACATATCAAGAGATTGTATATAGTCATTTTTTAAAATTCTGTAATTTTTTTTATAATTCATCCCTTAGTAAACTATGCCAAAAGGATTGCAATATTAATAATGTGAAGATGTTATGATATTGCTTATAATGAAGAAAAATATAGTCATCTTATTACTATATGGAATATAATATGTAAAATTTTGAGTATAATATAGTAGTTAGATTAAGAAGAAGAATAAATTGAGACAAAAGCAGTTCCAGAAGGTTATGCAGATTGTCATTTTGTTTCCTGTTGATAATAAGCTATGTAGACATTTACACCACCCTACTAGGTAAAGTATTTAGATGTACTAAATATGTATTTACATGCTGTGAAATAAATACATTAATCATAATTACAATCTACTCCACTAGCAATTTAATTTAAATCTCATATGTATTATCATGACATAAAATTCTGAAATCGTAGGAAAAAGTTTAAACCCTAGTATGAGATCAAGTTTGGCAGAGTTTTTTTTTTTTTTAAATATTGTGGGGGAG
The DNA here is from genome assembly GCA_004024805.1 of Geosciurus inauris. Lineage (NCBI taxonomy): Eukaryota > Metazoa > Chordata > Mammalia > Rodentia > Sciuridae > Geosciurus > Geosciurus inauris. Next base: position 155,171 of record PVHX01000917.1, on the reverse strand, counting down.
GAAGGGTATACTAAAACAATCATTAGCTTTAAGTTAAATCACCTACATAAGAACCAACTGCATGTCTTTCTTGATTCTTAGGACATATGGTGAAGAAAGAATGGACTGTTCCTCAGAAATCTTGCAAGGGTTTAAAGGTTGTTTTATTTCTTGTAAGATTTTAGCTAACTCACTCATGGAGAGTCCTTGACCTACTTCAATGTCTCAAGCTTTCATGTAGTCCAAGAATACTTCCCATGCCCATGTATCATTTCAGGAATTCCCTCAGAGTTTCAATGACTAAATAGAGGCCAGTCTTGTGTTTTAAATTTCTCTCTTTCATCTTTATTAAATATTAATATGCTTTATATTTACTTTCTTAGATGAAAACCATAAAAAGTATGTTTTCCTTGAAATATGAACTGTCCATATAAAAAAGAAAGGATAACAAAAGTATTTATTTTTCTAACTAAAGTACCAATTACTTTATTTTCCATGGGGAGGAACTTTTTGAAGTGAAGGTAATAAAAATGGATTTAATTCTTAATAGAAAGATACAATGACTTTGGGGCTTTTTTATTCTTTTCTCTTTTTTCTTCTTTTTTGGGTATTTTTTTCTATGATCTCTGAAAATTCTTTTTCATAATTTTATATTACAACAATACCTTAACATACACACATACTAAGGGATATTCAAACACGGGATCTATAAGATGTGAAATGGAAATCTTTATGGTACTTCTGAACCAGTCTTAGTCCTCAAATACATGCAATCTAAATTATTTTGTCTGATTGCTGTTTTCTTCTGGAAATTCATTCAACCCCTTTTTTCTCCATTTGTGTGTCCACAGATTTCCTTGGTCAAAGAAAAATTGTGTCAGACACTTGTTGAATACGGCAGGATAGATTTCATCCAAGCGTCTATAGGAGAAAGATATCAGCACAGAACTGAGATTAACTCAGCAAGTAGAGCTGGGATTTATGGCCAAAGGCAAGAGTGAAGGGGTCAGTGGAAAATGGCTTAGAGAAACTTAAGTCATCAGAAGTCAAAAAGGCAAGAAATTGACTGGATATCAAGGGTGAGAAATTGTATTAGATAGCAAAGGTGGAGTTAGTCTCAGTAAAGCAAGCACAGGAGACCACCGACATGGTCTAGTGAAAAAGGAGTCTCAAAGGAGTTTGACCAAAATATCATCAAAGAAGAGTTCTTGCTCCTTTTTCACCTTATTGAAGACATATTAAGAGGCTGTGAATGATGCAAATTATAATACAATTTATCAAAACCTTCCACTGGCAATGTTTGGTACTTTGAGGAAGGGTGGCAAGAAGTAAGTAGACCCAAGGCTGGAATCTGCTGATTATCTCAGTATCAGATAGAAATGTGGCAGGATGCCCTTTCACTTGCGCATAATTTCACCTTGCAAATTTAGTGGTAAGTGAGGACAACTAATGTCTGCTTCCTTAAAATGGAGTCAGAATTCCTTCCCTGAATAGATGTTTCAGTCTTTTTCCTCCTTTGGAAGGCCACAGATAACACTATCTGATAATTTTGTTTGTGTGTACTTCATGGGTAAAAAGACAAATATTTTAATTGGTGTTACCCACCTTCTTGAGTCCTACTTTCATGTAAATTTTTCATTAAATTTTACTTTAACCTTAAAGTTTTGAACTTAGTTTGTGAATCTGCTCTTTTCTTAGAAATACTAACCTCATCATTCTGGCCTAATGTCTGGAGTTTATTATCTTGACATTTAATCAATTGACATTATTTTTTTAAGAGTGTTTATTGTTTCATGAAGTTCAGGTCTTAGTTCAAAAATCTGTGGCTAGAACAGAGCTTGTTGATAATTATACTCAAGCTCTGACAACTCCTTCTGGGTAGTCTCTTCTCACTTGTGGCAGTTTTCATTTTGTAGATGTTTACAAGTGTGAATACATGACTTACCATTTTTAGTAAGATAAACTTGCAAAACGGCTTCTAACTATTTTTTGTCCTTAACTCTTTTATTCTCCAATAGATTCATGAGTGTTTTGAGATCCCTTAAGGACCTCTAAGATATTAGTTCATTTAGGTTTCTCAGATCAAAGACAGGTATCTCTGGTTCCAGTAATACTTGGGTTGGGTTGATATACATCAGAAAATTCCAGAGAGTAAATACAAAAGAAAAATGACCTTGAATTGGTCTATAACTTTCTCTCTTTCCTTTCATGAGTTGGGGACATGATACAGGATGACATGGAGTTTGTGTTAAGACCAAGGTTGAATTCTTTCTTCAGTTGATGGTCTTGATTGAAAATGAGTGGGAGGATGGGCTTGAGTGTCATCTCCAGAAGGTCAAGATCCAACAAACTTAGTCAAGGGATTCTGAGGCATAGGAGAGTATCCTGGGAGGGGAAGGTAAAGGGAAAGTCAGAGGGCAGTACAGGAGTCCTGTAGTATTCAGTATAGGGAGTTGTTGTGTTTGGGGAAGGTAGAAAGAGGCATCTGAGTGTGAAAAGTTCTGGAGATTGTCTGAAGAATATTGGTTGAGATGGTGAGCAGCTGAGTTGCTTTTTAGCTTCTAGTAACAGGTAATTGAAGCACACCATTTTGAAGCAGTGGTCTTGTAATTTCCTTATTGTAGCATTTTTTTAAGTTGATTGAGTTTGGCAACCCTCCAGGAGCTCCAGAGAGGACCTTGTAATTTGAGAAGATCTTTAATAAAGTCATTCGGGCAAGAAAGATAGTGAAGAAAATGGGTATTTGAATAACAAAGCATAAAGCTCAGGGGAGATTTTTAGTTCACTGGGTAATTTCTTTTTCCTTCTTTTTTTCCTTGGTACTGGGGATTGAATTCAGGGGCACTTGACCACTAAGCCACATCCCTAGCCCTATTTTATGTTTTTTTTATTTTATTTTTATTTTTTTATTTAGAGACAAGGTCGCACTGAGTTGCATAGCACCTCACTGTTGCTGAGTCTGGCTTTGAACTCACGGTTCTCCTGGTTCCTCCTCCCAAAATGCTGGAATTACAGGCATGTGCCATCGTGCCCAGCTCACTGGGTAATTCCATTACCTAAACCAGTGGTACATTTAGAACTAAATAACCTAGAACTCTAACCTAGCCTTGCAAGTACATTCAGAATCCTAAAACAAGACTCAAAATCTGACCTTATCAGAACAACCAGGAGTTATCCAAAGCTGGATTCTCAGAAGCTTAAGGATGATGAAGAAAAGTCCTTCATGCAATTGGAGCACCCAGTTGTCACATTTGAGGGTCCAGTTGTGGTCAAAATCCAGATTGGTTATATGGCACTAGATTGTTCAAAAAGAGACTATATTGGACAAGTAACTCTTACAGTAATATTAGGACTAATTCAAAATATTATAAGAAATAGTGTTATTAAGTAATTCCATATTAGAGCTCTGGAAAAAGAAGTCTTTCAAGGCTTTCTGTATTATTTGGGGTGTGCAATTAGAATAAAAGTAGATTTATTGCTAACAGTGAATCGGTAATCACTTCCCTGGTCAAAACTAAGTCAAAAACATGAAAACACATTAAATTCTTCAATATTAATTTAAATTTAATTTCCTGGTGGTTTGAAGTTTGATTTTTTTTTACTCTTTAATATTTGTTTGAAATATTTTTATATATTTTCTCTTCACTCTTATGTACTAAATGAAAATTATATTTTGGCAATACAAGTGTTAATTCACATTTGGCAGAGACTACTATTGTTTCCCATTTTTTCCTTGACTTTAAAAATTTCTTTTCTTCCTCATACAGGTGAAGAATGTGTGACAGAGGAAGTCTGCTCTAGGGACATTTTCCCCCAAGATTGTTAACCTTAAATGTCTTCTTAATTATAATTATTAGTACATACTTGTTTTACATGATAGGCTTCACAATCATGTTTCTGAATATGTATATATCTGTTTTTGATTGCATCATTATTTGTAAAAGTGCTAGAATCTATAAGAACTAAAAATGAAGAGAAACTGTCTGTTTTCTAGTCTTTTTCTACTTTATAAATTTTGTTCTATAGAAGTATGGACTTACGTACACAGTATAATTACAGAAAGATTTAAAGGATCATGATAGACAAGGAAAAATTATTTTATTATAGTTTATGTAAAAATATTAAAATTTCACCTCAATTAGATTATATATCAGCCAGGCACAGTGGTGCATGCCCATAATCCCAGAGGTGGAGGAGGCTGAGTCAGGAGGATTGTGAGTTCAAAGCCTGTAGGAGCATTCTGCGAACTTCAACCCCTCCCTTCCCTCTTTCCCCATTCTGTGCTGATGGACTGCACTGCCTGACAGTGGTACTCTATTGTTTGTAACTTTGGGGCCATGATTGGTCCGGAGGACCCTATGTAAACTGTTGCACTTCCTGAAATAAACAGGCTCTGCATCTTGTTCTGGCGGGCAGGGAAGTCTTACCATCCCCTGGAGTCTGGGTGGAGTGACTGGCAGACCTTCATTCACCCCCAAAACCTCATCCTGTGGGACCTCATTCCATCCTTCCTGAGGACCCCCTCGGTACTTTCATCCCACAGGACCCCAACTTGTCAAACCAGACCCACGAGGCATGAAAGTAAAACTACAAAAGCCAGCCTCAGCAAAAGTGAAGTGTTAAGCAACTCAGTGAGATCCTGTCTCTCAAATACAAACTAGGGCTGGGGATGTGGCTCAGTGGTCAAGTGCCCCTGAATTCAATCCCAGGTACCAATAATAATAATCATTATTGTTATATATCAAGTATGTCAGAATTTTGGTGGCAACTCAAATACAGATGAATTAACTATTTTACAGTTTTAAAAGTTCAGCCACCTTTTGTTGTCAAAATAAAAAATGTTACACTGCATATGAGTATTTTATGTGTAAACAGTTTCCCATTATCATGACTACATATTGAAAACAAGCTTATTTCACACAGTGTTCACAGGTATGAAAATGGCATTTTACTCACACCCTAATAATAAGTATTCCTATATATCAGCACAAATACAGTTAGTAGGCACTAACCCACATTTATTTTTGGTTCCACTGTGAACGATGTATTTCTTTGTACAGACTGCCTTAGAGATTAAGCTTCATTTAAGTTTGATTTACTGTTTGGCAGCTCCATTTATTTCAGTTCATTCCCATACACCCATAGTTTTACTCTTGCTAAGTGTTGCCTTCACATCTCTGTAGGATTTAGAAATGATCATCAATACCTAAAACCAGAAAACACTTTATCATATCCCCACAAAGTGGCATTGTGTATCAACCATTGTTTAGCAATGCCCGAGACTACCATTTTCCTCCCACTCTAAACATTTTCTTTGTGAAATTTTTTCACTTCATTGGCTTGAAATACCTCCTCCAGTGGAAGACAAAGTAATAAGAAGATGACAAATTCGTTTCCCTCAGGGAATGTACATTTCAATGGGGTTGATTGCTGAGGAAATTATCAGTGTGATCATTTAACTGGCGTTGTGAAAAGTAACATAAGATATAATTACCAAATTTCTAAATCTTATATTTTCCAGTATAGATTGTTGGAAAGAGACAAGATCTGAAAGAATCTCTTGGAAATGTTCACATATAGCTACAAAAAAATAGTAAACTAGACCTGAATTTATCCCACTTTTCAAACCAGAAGAAATCCCTCTTATGGTAAGCTAATGAGTGTAACTCTGCATTCACTTGTTAACCTATCTATACAGATTTTGTGAGGTTTCTGTGTTTTGCTCCCATGAGTTACACTATGTAGATCTTTTCATTCTTACTTGTTAGCTTCATTGTAGATTTCTGAAGGAGGCAAGTTTAATGACACAAAATGGTTACATTTCCTCATGCTATGAACTCTCACATAGTATTTGCCATGTATTCTCAGTCCTGTCATGAAAAGTGATTTTTTAATAATTTGCATAACAATGGTACTGAGACATATCCTCATTCTACAACACCTACACTTTCCTGTCTTATGTCAGAAAGAATGTCCGATTTCTAAATAAATGAATGACTAGACTATTAATAAATTATGTAGAAAAATGAAATAAGAATACTTTAATAAATAAGAGCAGCAGTTAAAACTAATTCAAATGAATCAATGCTACAATTAATATATTAAGGTCTATGGATAGATAAGAAGCTTGCGAAGATAAACAAAAAGAAGTTCATAAATATTGGAAAAGACTAGAGAGACGAATATTATCTGAAAGAAAGACTTTCCCATGTATGTATATTTGTACCAAGCAAGGAATAAGTCCAAATGCAATAAAAAGAAAAAACTAAAAACAAAAACAAAAAATCTTTCTTGCAAAACAATAAAGAAAAAATAGGTTATTGAATTTGAAAAGAATTCTCAACTTGTGTGTGTGTGCACTCATGCACATATGCAGGCATGTATGCTGAAGCCATAGATACTAGTTTTGTTTCTGGAGGGCTATCCAGTCTTATTTAGTGAATTTTGATGTGTATTTGTTTTAAATGTACAATAAAAGTTGCATATCAAAAAGCTACCTTAAAATAAATGATGATTTTCCCCCAAATGATGCAAAAAACAAACAAGTTACCTTCCAAATAGAATTGGAGGACTTATGTTTAGACAAAATGTTACTGCTATTTGCTTAAAATCAAAGCTTTGAAGAACAGTAGGTTATAGCAGGTGCTGCCAGACAGAAAATGAACAAAAACAATGTTCTGAGGGACTATTATAAGGTTTTAACTTTGGGTCTATGTAATCACATGATTCTACAATTTTGATTTCTAGCTTTCATTTTTGTTATTTTTCTATCCTCTTACTGTGTAGATTTCTCTCAGACTCATTTTAGTGAGGTAAATGTATCTACTTCTGCTACTGAAAATCTGCTCTATGAATACACAGATAGATAAGTCCCTTAAGCTGTGTTCAAATGAAGATAGATTGAAGACACCAATAATTAACTGAGAATTTTTCAGCAATGGCGTTTGTTCTGATAACAGAGGATGTGTCTATGCTGGCATTTCAATTGATTCAAAAGCTGAGATTATCAGGGTCATACTATTCTGATACATGATAAATTCTTATATTAAATTTTATGTTTGAAAAACAACTAAGAAAAGGCATATTTTGAAATTTTATACTTTAATAATACATTTTCAGAAATAACATTGAAAAAGAAAATCATTTATATTCTACTGTACACTTATGTTACCTTTGAGAGTAGCATAAGTTCAGCTATAATTCACTAGAAATGCATTGTCATTTCATTTTTCCTCTGGAAACTTCATTTGGAAACTGAAAATTATAAATTATTAGAAATTAGAAATACTGATCACATACAAAATTTAAAGTGCTTTCTTGAAAACTGCATAGATTCTATTAAGGTACTTTGATTTATACTTCAGAACTTCCAAAAGCAATGACAAAAAGAATATCAAGCACGCAAATGGAACTCACACCTAAAGTCTCACCCTTTATCACATTCTCTGAAACCCCTCTTATTTCTGTTTCAATGATGTATCTGGCAATCCCAAAAAATTCAAACTCCTTTTTTATCTACATTTGTCTGGTATCATATCACTAAACTTTTTAAGTGTAAACTTTTCAAGTCATTGTTTTACATGCGTTTTGAATATGCAAATTGGCATTGGATTTTTCTTTTAAGGCACACCAAATTTATGTTAACAATTAGTATTTTAATTTAAACTTTTTTGTACTTACTAATGTGACATGTTTGATTTCATATCTGTCACATTGTGACATGTTGTATTTGATGTGCACATAGACACATACACACATGTGAATGGATAAATAGATGTAATAAATATGCATTTCATGGCTTTGTTATTAATTTTTTTCTGATTTAGGAATTTAAATAAGAGTTATAGTTATTACCTTTAGTATATTGGGTTGATATAATAATCTTAATTCTTTGCATTTGTTGGAATAGAAACGATTTTTAAAAGATTTATATTTTCTCAACATCAGTGATTTCTTTTTCATTCTCTTAACTGCATCTATTAGAACTTTTTAATTTTAATTTTAGTTTTTTTTGTACTGAGGATTGAACTCAGGGGTACTCAACCACTGAGCAACATTCCCAGCCCTATTTTGTGTTTTATGTAGAGACAGGGTCTCACTGAGTTGCTTAGCGCCTCGCCGTTGCTGAGGCTGGCTTTGAACTCGTGATTCTCCTGTCTCAGACTCCCAAAGTGCTGGGATTACAAGCGTGAGCCACCGCGCCTGGCAGAACTTGTTAATTTTATTGAAGTCCAATTTATCAAATTTTGCTTTCATAGATCATTCATTTTGTATTTTCTTGTGGTCTTCAGTATATATATTATTTTTCATAGGAAAACATATAATATATATAATATACATAATAATACATATGTGTGTATTATGTGTATATATATATATACATAATACATTATATAAATATAATTATATATATAATTTTTTTTCCTGGGAAGGAGGTCATGTATATTTTTCTAGATAATTCATTAATTAAAAAGTACATTTAGTTTTGGAGCCAGATATGTGCTATTATATCTGGTGAGAAGTTTGAGCCAAAGCTCTTTATTTGCATATGGACATTAATTGTGCCAGCATATTTTTGCTGATGATAAGTTTTTTATCCACTAAGTTCATTAAAAATGTATTGAACAAACAATTGTTCATTTGTGTTCAGGAGTTTTTCTAGAGTCACTTTTCTCTTTCATCTACCTTTTATCTGTTCTTGTCATAAATTATTCACTTTTTCATTACTATAAGTTACAATAATTCTTGGATCTCCAAATTTATTCTTATTTTTCAAAATAGTTTTGGCTATTTTAGGTCACTTACCTTTATGTTTGACTTTGAGTATTCTTACAACAAATAAGAAGTTATTTTGTTTCCATTTTGATTGGAATTACACAGTCCATAGATAAATTTAGAGAGGATTGATATCAAAACTAATCACTCTTCTGGTAGGTGGATATATTATAATTCTCAATTTACTTAGGTTTTTGAAATTTGCTTGCAAAAGCTTATTTGTAATTTTCAATGTATAATCATATTTTTGCTAAATACATTTATTTAATTTTACATGGTATTTGAAAAATTATTCCTAGCAGTTCATTGCTAGTACATAAAAATACATTTGATATTTGCATATTTCTCCTGTATTCCACCTGATTAAACCCCACTAAATAGTTCTGGAAACGTATGTGTGACAAAGGCATGTTAATTTGTAAAATAAACACCTTAATTTCTTATTTCTTGATTAATTACAATTAATTGTACAATTAATTGTAGATTCAGGCTAGAACCTACAGACCATGTTGAACGACTTTCAGGGAAAGGCTCAAGTCTATCAACATTAAGTATGAGGGCTGGAGGCTTTTCATTGATATACTTTTCCAGATTGAGGAAGCTCCCCATTATTCTTGGCTCACTGAGAGATTTTCTTATGATTGAACATTGCATTATGGTCAACTCGTTTTCTGCAATGGTTGAAATGATCTCAAAGTGTTTGGATTTTAGTCAACATGTTGAATTAGAATAATTGATTTCCAATATTAATCCAACATTGCATTCTTTGGATATACTTCACTTGGCCATATTTTATAAGTTTTACAATTAACACAATTTATATTAGTAGAAATATAAAAGTTTAGACTTAGGTAGATAAATATATATAAATGTACTTATGAAAGTTATTGCTTTTTAAGTTTCTTTTCTTGCTATGTCTTTGTCTAATTTTGGTAACAGGCTATTATGTCCTCATAGAATTGCTTCACAAAATGCTTTCTAATTTTCAATTTCCTGGCAGTGTTTTTTTAGAATTCGTATTATTACTTATTTCTTTTTGCATTGTTTGGTTAAAATTTCCCAGGGAAGGTATCTGTGTCTAGAGATATTTTTGTGTAATGACTTTCATTAAGAATTGAGTTTCGGGCTGAGGTTGTGGCTCAGTGGTAGAGCGCCTGCCTAGCATGCGTGAGGCACTGGGTTCGATCCTCAGCACCACGTACAAATGAATAAAATAAAGATCCATTAACAACTAAAAAATATTAAAAAAAAAAAAAGAATTGAGTTTCTTTCATATATATGTATTTTTTCATATATATATATGTTTTTTCATATATATGTATAGTATACATATATATGAAAGAAACTCAATTCTTAATGAATTCATCTATATATATGAATATTCAATTTATGTTTTTCAATACATTTGTCCATTTTTCTTAGGCTGTTAAAATTATTGGCATTATAAAAATACTGAAAAAATAAGAAAGTTATCAAATGTATTATTTGGGAAAAGTAAAATGAATTCAGTACAGCTTTATATGGCTTGATTGTATTTCATACTTGTTTTAATATAACGTGTTTAGTTCACAAAATTCAGATATTCCACCACACAATTAAAACTAAAACAACAACTATTGCAAATATGGACCAAAATATAAATGTATAGGCAAAAATGTTTAATTATCTGGACATCCTAACAGAAGCCTGCACTCTTAAAAGGCCTAGAGCACCTGTGAGTTGCTGTTTTAGTTCCAAATATACACTCTTGCTTCATCTTCTCAAGATGCCTAAGGCTTAGCATGAACAGTTGACATACGCATACACACATAAATGATCACATTTCAGTGTGTTATTTATTACGAGTTCAAATTATTGTACAGTATTTACTAAACTGCATTATTGGCTTTCCCTTCAGAAATATCTCATCAGGAATGCTTTCTCATATTAATGAAGTTATCAGTTTGTTAGCAGAACAATGTTTGGGAGCTTTCATAAAACCCAACTATATTGTTTTGTATTCCACTGAAACCTAAAGGTTTGAGAGAATTACTTTCACATAAAAATGATATTTTCTAAAGCTAGTTTTTAAATAACATTTGTTGAAAACTACTGAAATCTAGATAAGCTGTCCTTGTGCCAAAAATCCCAGTTTGGTTCATGTCATTTATATTATAGGAAAAAAGTAGGATTTGCTAGTGGACTATCAAGCAAGAACAAATAAGAAACTAAAATAGTCCTCTGCTGAAAACATCAGATATTTATAAACTCTCAAAATAAGTGTAGAACTTAAAACTTTATCTAACAGATAAAATAATGCAAACAAAGCACAAAAAAGTAAAATATTTTCTCCAAGTAAACCTTACATATTTTTTGTTTTATTAATTTCAAATTTTTGCTTTTTATTCATTTGTTTCTTTATAAAAGATACAACTTGAAACTTACTTTCATGAAGATTGATGAGTATGTTCTCATTTATGTAAATTTATCCTCCCTGTGACTGTATTACTAGTTATCTAGGAAAGGATTACAGATTGATTCATGGCAGAGGAAGGAAACTATGTCAAGGGTATCAGCCACAATGCCAAATTAAAAGTATTCCAGAATGCAAATAGAGATGTAGAAAGGCAGAGGCACATGTGACCCGCAGCAGAAATATTAAATAAACTTCAGTATTCTAAGACTACTAGTTTACAAAATATTTTGAAAAATTATGTCTATGTGTCTTCATTCATTATCATTGTTAACATATGCTGTCAGTCTTTCTTGAACTATTGTTTTTGATATGAAACTTCTTCTTAAATTAACTTCCTTGCCCCTTAAATTTTATTTTTCATATAGCATGTACTCTCCTTTTAAAGGCTAGAACTAATATGTGGCTCCCTTTCCTTCCATTGTTCAACATATTCCTCCAAAGGCATTTGCAACACAAGTTAATTAAAATACAAAAACCCCTGTGGTTTCCATTATCATAAGCCTGAGTTAATCTTATCACATCCTGATTATTATTCTTGCTCATTTTGGCCCAGCTTTCTAACCTCCCTACCATTCCCAACCACATGTTCACCCTATGGCCTTTGGCTTTTGACAATGCTCTCACTTTTGCCACTGAAACTTGACTATAGGACGTGCACTTTCATTTCTTAAAGTCAGTTTTGGAATACTATGCTCCAGGAGGTATTTCCTGTCATTCCTGGTAAAATATCATTACCCCTGTAACTCTATGATCATTTATGGTGTTTTATTTTTCTTCATAGCTCTCTGTAACTGATTTAATTCAAGGTATCTATGGATTTATCTTATACCTGTCAAATAGGAAGTAGGCACTATGAGTGCAGGTGGTTATCTAGTTTTCTCACTGCAACATTGTCTGCAAATAGATACTTATGAACTGCTCTATAAAATTTTGTTGACAATATGGATGGGAAAACCTGAAAATAATAGCATTGCAAACCAAGATTTTGCCCATTTTTTTTCATCATTGTAGTAACCAGTAGGCCACTCAATGACCATGCCATTATATACTATCTTCTGCTGAATTGTGGGTATGATTTGTGACTTCTTTTTAGATAGAATATGGTAATTGAATATGGGAAACAGGAAGTGATATTAGTTCCAAGATTGCACACTTTATTATATGACAAAAGTCAAGGGATTTTTGCAGACAAAATTTAATTCCTTCATCAACTGATGGAGTGAGAATTCTGGTTCTGGTTGATATAATCAATTGAACCCTTTGAAAGATTTTGGAGATTATAGACTTGTCAGTACTGAGGAAACTCACTACCATGCATTCTAAAGCTCCAAGAAATTGAATTCTACCAACAACCACTTGAGCTTCCAATAAGACCCCTAAGTTTCAGATTACTCTGGAGCCCTGGGCAACACATTGATTGCAGCTTCAGGAGTCCTTGAACCAAGGACCTGGCTTAGTTGTGCCAAGACTCCTGACTCTCAGCACTGTAATATCATAAATGTGTATTGTTTTAAGCTGCTAAATATGTAGTGAATTACTATGCATCAATTACAAACTGATGTAAGTGTTGGTATTTAGGTAAGTCAGACTATCTAATTTGGCAACTATATCTCAATAATTAGCTCAATGTTCCCCATGAGAAGTCAAGAAAAAAATAAAAAAACAGCTTATTATTATAATGTAATTCAAAGAGAGTTTGAATTATGTGACTATATAAAGAACTATGTTTATGTAAAAAATTATTTTTTGTTAAATTGCCTTTGTAGGTATTATAGGGAAAAATATAAAATGTTTTTTAACAACTATAAAATTAAAATACTGCTAACATTAAATGACAACTATTTAATTTTTATAGGAAGTCTTGTATGCTATATCTTAAATGTACATCCTTATTAAGTACCTAGACATATTAGATAGAGAAAACATGGTAAAAATATATGATAAAGCATTTTCATCACATAGATTTTTTTAGTTAAACCTGTCAAAATAAGTCTGTTCCCCAAATTTGATAAAATGCAGGTGCAGAATTGAGACAGAACTCTCCTGTGTAAACCCGAATATACTTATCACTAATAATACACAGTATATTGAATTAAAGCAGAAACATAAAATAAAATGGAAATTTATTAGTTACATTGCTTAAAGACATGTTTATTAGTGTATAACTTGAAGGAAAAAAGGAAGTAGACAATCAGCTTTTATTCAGATGGAAAAATAATGGTGAAAGAAGTGATGGTGTTTAAGGAGACTACATTGAAACTAATATACATATAGAGGAAAAAAGGTTTAAGTGCTATTAAGTGATCACTCATTGGTTATCCTTTGAGCAGCAGAAAGAATTCTAAACTACCATCACAAGGGGCCCTTACTAGAATTGAACAAACATAGGAAAGAATAGAAAATAAGTAATTACATTTAAAATAAGTCCATGAATAACCCAAAATAAGCTTTACTCCAAAAGTAAAAATACGAGGTAACTGAAAACCAGTTGATAAAAATTAGGAGGGAAGACTGTAATGCTTTGCCTAAATACCTGAAAAAAGATACTTGACAAAGAAGTCTGAAAGTAAAAACTAAATAAGTTAATTGACTATACAGGCATGTGCGCACATGTGCACACATACACACTTAGCCCACTTCCATTCGATTAGTATTGAAATACATAATTAAGGCCTATCAGCCTGTACACTTAAGAACTATGCATTTCCTTCTACATAAATTTTACCTTCAAACTAGAGTGAAAAAATGTTGAAATTTTGTTTTTGCAGTTGTATGGATTATCAACTCTTAAGGGATCTCCCCTATATCATTATTTTCCTCTGTATATTGTCAAAGGAGAATGAGGATAAATACAGCCATTTTGGAAGAACAGTCACAAATACAGAAAAGATACCTTAAAGACAGATATTTTGTGTGCTTTATTCACAATTTCATTTGTGATCCATTGCCCAGTGCTTCAATGTATATGCTTTCTACATTTTCAGTTGATTTATGAGTAATATTCTAAATAAGTATGAATAGACATAAATCAATGTTTCTCGTCTAAAGGCACATATTCACACATGTTCACACTCACACAGGGTGTTTAACGAGACTACATTAAGATGTGTACATCTTTATACTATACAAATGTTCCTGTACTCTAGAGTGAGAAGATGTGACGTGAGTGATGTGATGTGTGTGTGCATGTGTGTGTGTGTGTGTGTGTGTGTGTGTGTGTGTGAATGAGAATATGTGTTTGTTTATGGGCTTAAAAAATCTGCACATTCATATGCAAGATACCATCTGGTAAAGTAATATGCCCACCCTCTTAGTATACCAAAAGTTTTCTTTTAGGGAACAGATCAAAATTTTCACATAGGTTTCATGATGTTATCTGACTTTAAGTTAAGTCTGTTCTGGTAGTCTTTGATTTGGGTCTGATGACAAAAAAATTATATATGTTTCAAAAAAGATCTCATCAATGGGAATATCTAATATTTAATCTGAAGTTAATAAAACAACTTTCCTGTTAAGGGGAAATATCTAATAACTGCAAAAATGCATGAGTGAAATTAGTAAAACTATCTGGATAGTTTACATACAATGTTGTGTGTATGTGAGTTTGTGTGTGTGTGTGTGCATGTGCATGCATGTCTGTTGTAACAAATACAAAATCAGTATAAATCACACACACAAAAACACATAAACTTGAGGATCAAACTGAAAAACTATTGGAGCTTTGGCCAAAGTATGACTTTAGATACAGATGATCATCAACCACTTAGAAAAGCAAACTTAATGTTCATGCCACCAGATTGAATTGATTTTTTATGTTTTTCTCTATCATATAGACACTTGAAAGTACCAGGAAAAACTACATAATTTCCCACCAATAATAGAAGATGACTATTAACATAGTGGAAAAATTTAAAAGATTAAGTCATAAACAACATATTCAAAATGTTCCTGTGGCTAATATGTATGATATCAAAGTATAAGTCAACAAATATAAAATTTTGATTTCATGAAAAGTAGATTGATTTTTCTATTGCTGCATAACAAATTACAATAGTTTCAGTAGTGAAGAATAGCATTGATTTATTATATTAATCTATAGAAGGAGTTGGAGTTTGTGTTTACTGCAAACTGAAATAAGTACAGGTTAGTTACATGTTATCTGCAGTTATCTACAGTTCAGGATCTTCTTTCAAGGTCACCCCTATTATTTGAAGAAGTCAGTACCTTAAGGATGTGTTTTTTTCCTGGCCGTCAACTGACTGTTTTCAGCATCCAGAGGCTACCATCAGGTACTTGTCATATGGCTTCTTCCTTCTCAGCAAGAGTAAATCTTCATTA
Source organism: Geosciurus inauris (assembly GCA_004024805.1). Taxonomy (NCBI): domain Eukaryota; kingdom Metazoa; phylum Chordata; class Mammalia; order Rodentia; family Sciuridae; genus Geosciurus; species Geosciurus inauris. The sequence goes on along the minus strand of PVHX01000917.1, from coordinate 139,624 downwards.
AGCTAAATCCCTCTCATTATTTGAACCTCTCAGAAATCTCCTGCTACAACCATTAAACACTGCTGTGAAAGTGCATAGTTAATTAAATAAGGCCTACTTATATAATCTCTTTATCTTAATGTCAACTGAATCTCTACTTAATAATGTCTATAAAATGGCAGTTGCTATATCAAGCTACATACACATGGGAAGGATTCTAGTGGGCAACGATTGTTAGAATTATACCTATTTCAGAAAGCAAACTACTTAAGTAAAAAGTATATTGTTTTTTTTAGTCTGTTAGTCTATGTCTTAATCTAGGCTGCTATAACAAAATACCTGAGATTTGGTAATTTATGAAGATGAGAAATTTATTTTCTCACAGTTCTGGGGGCTAGGAAACCCAATCCTAGCAAGCCCTCTGTGATAGTATCCTTGATCCATAATCACATGGCAGAATGCAGAATGGGACTCAAGCTGAACGCTGTGTGTAACCTCTTTTAAAAGGACTTGATTCTATTCATGAGGGAGGAGCACACATGGCCTATTCACTTTGTGGAAGACTTCTCTTATTACAACATTATTGGCAATACTTGAATTTTTTAGATGGCATAGTCAATGCACAACAGGCCAATAGCAGAGATACCTGAAGATGAATAAGTAATATTGTGCTTGGGAAGAACAGTTGTTTGTGTATGGATGGATACGCAACAATTCATTGCTATTTGAATAAATGGTAATTTGCAAGACCTAAACAAAATCATAGTAAAAGATCAAAAGGTGTAAAAGTAGTTGTAATACAATGTACAGTTAATCTTTTAATCCATATGTATCTTTTATCTTAAATGTATCTTTTAATCATTTAATGTTCTGTATTTACTATCTTAAATTCAAGTAATGAAAATGTATATACTTATAGTATATCCATAAACTTGCATCCAGATACAGAGAATGACAAATCATAAAAACTGCATAGACTTGTGATAAAATTTCCTACAGTATTCTTGTTTGTGGATGGCAGTATTTATAATTTAAGAAAAGGGAAACTGGAAAATAAGTCCATTTGTGTATTTCAAAGTAAAATGTATTATTAATTTTATTACATAAGCAGATTAATTTGCTTGGAGGACAAATCTCCTCTCTTTGGAATTACATTATTTTTTATTTATCCTTAGGGGAAAACATTAAAAACAATTATACTTGTAAATATATATTAAAACTGAATCAGAACAGATTAAGTGTATGCATTAAGTAATCTTCATATTTACTTAGTACAGAAAAACTATTGCATTAAATAAGAAATTTACTTTAGATAAAATAAGTCATGAATATGTTGATAATGAGATTGTTTGAACCAGATTTTATTTCTTTTTTAAAATTCCTTTACTGAGAAATAATTCCTGTGCTGAAACACACTCAAATTAATATTCCATTTGCTCATTAAGAATTAATTTGGAGCTTAGTCATATTTCATGAATACGTTTAATTATTTTTTCCATTTCTCCTTATGTTCTCCTTAGAGAATGATTAATATTCACTTTTCCCATACATTTTAGAATATAGCAATAGATGTATTTCAAACAAAATTTACAAATCCAATAAATAAGAATAATATAAAATGCAAATGTATCATATATTGAGCTATAATTTGGGCAGATGCAAGTACATAGTAGTAGTTTTAAATTTTTGTCTGAAAACAAAATTTGAAATTGTAACAAAATATATTAGTCATTCAAGTCCACTTCTATCTTTAAAAATAATATTTATTTAAATTGTTTAATATTTTGTTTAAAAAAGCAAAATTAGTCGGGCTGGGGTTGTGGCTCAGTGGAGTGCTTGCCTCGCACTCGTGAGGCACTGGGTTCGATCCTCAGAACCACATATAAAATACATAAATACATTTTTTAAAAAAGCAAAATTAGTCATAACATGATTTCTTCATGAAATTCCAAGTTTACATTTTGGATGAAGTTTAGAAAATATGTGTACATATATTTAGGTTTTCGTGACAGGATAATCTCCTCACTGACCTTGTAATTGTCATAGTTTGAATTAAAGTAACAACGGTATTTGGAATATTATCTCTCTACTATTTATGTATCCATATTATCTCTCTACCTATCTACTATTTATGTATCCATATTTCTGATAAACTACAAAGATAATTGGGGCTTTTATTTTTGTTGCTTAGAAGATGCAGTCTGTACTACATGAAGCAGCCTGTTGTGAAGCCCCGTCACTCAATGTTTCTTTTCATATTTAATTTATTATTTACAGAACTACCCTAACATTTTATATTTCTTTGTATGGCCTCGTCTTCTAAGGTCAAAAAATGTTTTTATAAAATTGAGGACTATTTGAGCAACAGCAGTCCACAGACACAATGGAAAAAAACACATAGAACCCTCATAACTAATATCACCAGAACTCTGGAAATCAGTAGAGAGCTTAGAGCATCTAAGCAAAGACAAAATAGAGAAAAGACAGATAGGAAATGGGAGGAAGATTTTTGACATTTGTATTGCCCTTCACTTACCCCCCCACACACTGTGGTGTCAGACTGAAGCAGCAGCAGTCTGTGCTGCAGTGTGGGACATTGATGCCTGGCTCTGAAAGGACAAGAACACCCTATTCATACTTTAATGAGTATATCTGTTTTGTTTATTCTTATTTGAAAATTTTTGTATACACTCTATGTTCATGGTATATTTTGATATACTTGCAGATAGTAAAATAGTTACTATAGTCAAGTGAAGTAACATCATTATCCCATACAGTTAGCCATTGTTTTTTTTTTTTTTTTTATGGCAAGAGTGTTCAAAATCTACTCTTTTAGCAAAAATTCAATGTAGAATATATAGTCTTGGCTTTTGTATCCTTTGCTCTAAATCTTCTCACTTCCTCTCTCCTTTTGCCCCAGGTAACCACTGTTTCATTCTCTCTACATGCATTCAACATTTTTTGGTTTCATTAGATTTCACATATAAGTAAAACCACACAGTCTTTCTGTGTTCAATTTTAACTTAGTATAATGTCCTGCAAGGTTTTTCCATACTGTAAGACAAGAAAAACTGTGCCCATTATTAAGACTGAGTAATATTTTATATATTTATCCATTTATCTGTTGCTGTAGACTCAGGTTGTTTCCATATCTTCGTTATTATAATAATGTTGCAATGAACTCAGGGGTGCAGATACTTTTTTGAAATAATGATTTCATGTCCTTGGGATATGTACTCAGAGTAGATTTATTAGAACTTATGACAAGTCTGTTTTTAATATTGCAAGAATTATCTCATTATTTTCCAGAAAGATTGTACTAATTTATATCACTACCAACAGTGCTCAAGGGGTCCCATTCCTCTACATCTTTGTCTACTCTTGTTATCTTTATTCTCTCTGATAACAAGTGTATCAAAGCAAGTGTATCATGATAGCTCATTGTGATTTCAACTTGCATTTTCCTGATGATTAGCAATTTTGAGAATTTATTAATATAACTGTTAGTCATTTGTATGTCTTCTTTTGAGAAATGTCTATTCAGGTTCTTTGTCTATTTTTAATCAGGTTAATTGTTTTCTTGCTGTTAAGTTTTTTTTAATATATTTTAAATATTAATTCCTTATCCAATGTATGGTTTCAAAATATTCTCCTCCTTCATTTAGATGTCTCTTTATTCTGTTTATTGTTTTCTTTGCTGTGCAAAATCTTCATTTTATTTTACTTTAAACTATTCACATTTGTCATTTTTTTCTTTTGATACACGTGTTTTGGGGATCATATCAAAAACTAATTGCAGAGCTGGGCTATGGCTTAGTGGTAAAGCACTTGCCTCGCATGCATGAGGGACTGGGTTAGATCCTCAGCACCACATAAAAATAGATAGATAGATAGATAGATAGATAGATAGATAGATAGATAGATAGATAGATAGATAGATAAAAACAACTAATTGCCCAGAATAGTGTCAAGAAATTTTACTTGGATTGGTTCCAAGATGGCGACCTAGATGGACTTGGCATTCCTAGTCTCTCCAGGACTGTGGTTTAAAGTAGTGGAAACATTGTTTCTCTGTGAGTTTTTAGAGAACACTCAACAGCTGCCTCCACGCCAGAATTCCACTCTCATGCCTGCAGGCTTGCCAGGTCCCAGCATTTGCACAGGACCGCAGCCCCGGATCCCAGCGCAGGACTCTGACCCCTGCAAAACCTGCTTCTGCACAGGATCCCCCAAGCTCCAGTGCCCATACACCCCACAGGACTTTGGGTTGCCCATCCACGCAGGACCCATAGCTGTTGCTTAATACACAGGATTCCCGCACAAGACCCCTAGCTGCTGCTCTTGTGTGGATCTCCTTCTACCAGGGTAGAACTGCCCTGTTCCCCTACACCTGGAGACACAGGACAGGATCTGAAGACAAACTTTTACTTCTGCATAGCACACCACAGAGGTGCGTCTCCAAACACATCATCCAACAACACTGCAGGTGGCCTTTCAACCTATCTCTGAAGTAGATGGCTTTTTTATGAGACTCTGGCTTCCACATCTTTGAATTGAGAGGGCAGAAATCAGTAAGCAACAGACAACTCCACCTACTGGAAGAGAAGGGAATATCCTGTTTATTTACAATGAGACATTTTATTTTTTATTCTTTTCCTAATATTCCTTTTTTCCTCTTTTCTTCCTTTCTTTTTATTCTCTCTCTCCTGCTCTTTTCCCACCCTCACATCCCCAACATTTGTGAAACCAAGTATTTTTTATGCACTAGACTACTGTGGACCAAGATATCTGATTAATATACTAGAGTTATTATCTAGTCTCATAACTTCCTCTTTTACATGTTTTATTTCTCTTAATTTTTATGTCTCCTCGTTAGTATTACTCTATTTACTTCCTACTTACTGGTCTTCCCCAAATCTCTTTCTTTCTTTTCTACTAATAGCAAACTTATTTTGGATTCCTCTTTCATGATTTCTAAGATCTAATAACTATATCTTCACTTCCCACCTCCCTAACACCTCATCCTGCACCACACCCTCAGTTCTCTCTATTTCACCAGCAGAAACTGTAGACCCTTATGCAAATCTATTGTTTATGTAGTAGGTACTAATTGAACTCTTAATTTCTGTATATTGTGACTAAGCCATAATGTACTTAGGGGCTATTAGGAGCTACTTGGTTTGAAACTATATATTGTTTGTATTTAGATCTGTCAATATTGGTCTCCCCCTTAAAGAAGAGGTATTGGAACCCTGTACTGAATCTATAAGTCTATAGGTTAAAAATGTAACACCTTGGAACTGCACTACTAGAACGGAAGACACCCAAACAACGTGAAAAAACAAGGGAAGAAAGTGTCTCAAACAAACCAAGATAATATATTAGAGTCCATGGTCAGCACAGCAGAAGAAATGTCAGAGAAGAAGTTCAGGAAGTTCATAATTAAAATGTTCTGTGACTTAAAGAATGATCTAAGAGAGTAAAGTGAGGCAGAAAAAAGATTATTTGGGTAAAGAGGTATATAGGAAAATACAGGAAACAAAAGATTACTTCAATAAGGAGAAATACTTGAAATGAAAGAAACAATAAGCCAAATTAAAAACTCAATAGAAAGCATCACCAACAGATTAGATCACTTGGAAGACAGAACCTCGGACAATGAAGACAAAATATTTAATCTTGAAAATAGAGTTGACCACACAATGAAGATGTTAAGAAACTATGAACAGAACATGCAAGAATTATAGGATAACATGAAAAGACCAAATTTAAGAATTATTGAGATAGAAGAAGGCATAGAATTTAAAACCAAAGGAATGTGCAATCTATTCAATGAAATAATATCAGAAAATTTTCCAGACATGAAGAATGAATTGAATAATCAAATACAAGAGGCTGACAGGACACCAAATGTACAAAATCACAACAGATATACACCAAGGAACATAATAATGAAAATGCCTAGTATTCAGAATAAGGAGAGAATCTAAAAGAAACAAGATAAAGAAATCAGATCACATATAGGGGGAAACCAATAAGGATCTCTGCAGACTTCTCAACCCAGAACCTTAAGGCTAGAAGAGCTTGGAACAACACATACAAAGCTCTGAAGGAAAATGGATGCCAACCAAGAATCTTATATCCAGCAAAATTAAGTTTTAGATTTGATGTTGAAATAAAAATCTTCCAAGATAAAAATTGAAGAATTAACAATAAGAAAGCTTGCACTACACAATATGATTGGCAAAATATTCCATGAGGAGGAAATGACAACCAACAATGAAAACCTGCAAAGGGAGGAACTACACTAAAGGAAAGGCCAATCAAAGGAGAAACCAAGTCAAGTTAAAAACTAAGAATAAACCAAAATATCTGAGAATACAAACCGTGTCTCAGTAAATCCTGAATGTGAATGGTTTAAACTCAGCAATTAAAAGACATAGACTGGCAGACTGGATTTTAAAAAAAGACTCAATAATATGCTGCCTCCAAAAGACTCATCTCATACAAAGAGACACTCACAGATTGAAGGTGAAAGGATGGAAAAAAATATATCATTCATATGGACTGCATAAACAAGCAAGGGTTTCCATTCTCATGTCAGATGAAGTGGACTTCAAACCAAAGTTAGTGATAAAGGAGGACATTTCATACTGCAAAGGGATCATATATCAACAAGACATAAAAATCTTAAATATCTATGCCCCAAACAATGGGGCATCCATGTATGTCAAACAAACCCTTCTCAACTTCAAAAATCAAATAGACCACAACACAACAGTACTGGATGACTTTAACACACGTCTCTCACCACTGGATCTTCCAAACAAAAATTAAGCAAAGAATCTACAACACTCAATAGAACAATAAATAATCTAGACTTAAGAGAAATATAGAGAATATTCCATCCTTCAGCAAGCAAATACACTTTTTTTCTCAGCAGCATACGGAATTGTCTCCAAAATAGATCATATGTTATACTATAAAGCTAGTCTTAGCAAATACAAAAAAATGGAGATACTACCCTGCATTCTTTCTGACTATAATGGAATGAAATTAGAAATTAATGGCAGTTGAAAGAAAAGAAGCTACTCCAGCACCTGGAGACTCAATAATATGCTATTTCTTAATGCATAAGTAACAGAAGACATCAGGAAAGAGATAAAACAATTCTTAGAAGTAAATGAAAACTCTGATACAATATATCAAAATCTCTGGGACACTATGAAGGCAGTGCTAAGAGGAAAGTTTATTGCATTAATCTCATTTATTCAAAGAAGAAAAAGTCAACAAATCAATGACTTGACATTACATCTCAAAGCCCTAGAAAAAGAGGAACAAACCAACACCAAAAGAAGTAGAATCCAGGAAATAATTAGAATCAGGGTTGAAATCAATAAAATTTAAACAAAGGAAACAATTCAAAAAATTGACAAAACAAAAACCTGGTTCTTTGAAAAAAATAAAATTGACAAACCCTTAGCCACCCTAACGAAAATAAAGAGAGAGAAAATCCAAATTACTAAAATTTTGATGAAAAAGGAAATGTTACAGCAGACTCTGCTGAAATACAGAAGACAATCAGAAACTATTTTGAAAATCTATGCTCCAGTAAAATAGAAAACCCTGAAGACACCGACAAATTTCTAGAGACATACGACCTACTCAAACTGAACCAGTAGGACATTCACATCTTAAACAGATCAATTACAAGCATGGAAATAGAAGATGCCATCAAGAGCCTTCCAACCAAGGAAACCTTTGGACTAGACAGATTCTCAGCCACATTCTACAAGATCTGCAAAGAAGAACTGACTCCAATACTCCTCAAATTATTCCATGAAATAGAAAAGGAAGCAACACTTGGAAACTCATTCTATGAGGCTAGTATCACCCTGATACCAAAACCAGACAAAGACATATCAAAAAGAAAACTTCAGACTAATATCCCTGATAAATATAGATGCAAAAATTCCCAATAAAATTTTGGCAAATTGCATACAAAAGCATATTAAAAAATAGTGCACCATGATCAAGTGGGGTTCATTCCAGGGATGCAAGGTTGGTTCAACATATGGAAATCAATAGACTTAAAGATAAGAATCACAGGATTTTATCAATTGATGCAGATAAAGCTTTTGATAAAATACAGCATGCTTTCATGTTTAAAACACTAGAAAAACTAGGGATAGTAGGAACATACCTCAACATTGTTAAAGCAATCTATGCTAAACTTAAGGCCAACGTCAACCTAAATGGAGAAAAATTGGAAGTATTTGCTCTAAAAACTGGAACAAGACAGGGATGCCCTCTTCCATCACAGCTACTCAACATAATCCTTGAAACTCTAGCCAGAGCAATTAGACAGATGAAAGAAATTAAAGGAATATGAATAGGAAAAGAGGAACTCAAACTATCATTATTTTTAGATGACATGATATTATACTTGGAGGATTCAAAAAAGTCCACCAGAAAATTTCTAGAATTAATAAATGAATTCAGCAAAGTAGCAGGATATAAAATCAACACCCATAAATCAAATGCATTTCTATACATCAGCAATGAATCCTCTGAAAGAGAAATTAGGAAAACTATTCCATTCACTATAGCCTCAAAAAAATAAAATAAAATACTTGGAAATCAATCTAACAAGAGTGGTGAAAGACCTCTACAATGAAAACTACAGAACACTAAAGAAATAAATTAGATCTTAGAAGATGGAAAGATCTCCCATGCTCTTGTATAGGCAGAATCAATATTATTAAACTGGCCATACTACACAAAATGTTATACAGATTCAATGCAGTCCCAATTAAAATTCCAAAGTCATTTTATATAGAAATAGGAAAGGCAATTATTAAATTTATTTGGAAAAATAAGAGAACCAGAATAGCCAAAGCAATCCTCAGTAAGTAGAGTGAAGCCAAATGCATCACAATACAGAACTTAAAATATACTATAAAGCTATATTAACAAAAAAGGCATGGTATTGGCACCAAAATAGACATGTAAGCCAATGGTACAGAATAGAAGACAAAGAGACTAACCCACATGTTTATAGTTCTCTTATACCAGACAAAGGTACCAAAAATATACATTGGAGAAAAGAGCCTCTTCAACAAATGGTGATGGGAAAACTGGAAATCCATATACAGCAAAATGAAACTGAACCCTTATCTCTTACCATGCACAAAACTCAATTCAAAATGGATCAAAGACCTAGTAATTAGACCAGAGACACTGTGCCTAATTGAGGAGAAAGTAGGCCCAAATCTTCATCATATCAGATTAAGCATTTAATCTATTTTGAGTTGTATAAGGTATAAGACAAGGGTTGAATTAAACTTTTCTGCATATGAGTAATCAATTTTTCTAACACTATATATTGAACAGACTATCCTTTGCCAAGTGGGTATACTTTGAAAAAAATTCCTCCTCTTCAATTTTTTTAGAGTTTGAGAGGTTTGAAATTAATACTCTACATGTCTGGTAAGCTCAGCAGCACAGCAAGCATTTCTGGGTATTTTTCTATGAAAAAAATATTTGAATCATGATTCATTTTTCACACTGATCCTTTTTCTCATATGACTTTATTTCTTTATGAGTTATTCTTGGTAGGTTGTGTGAGTCTTGAAATTTATCATTTTCTTCTGAGTTATATAATTTGTTGGCATATAATAATTCCTAATAGTCTCTTTTGTCTTTCTCTGATATTAACTGTAATGTTCTCTTCATTTCTAACTTGATATATGAACCCTCTTTTTTTTTCCTTTTACTTAGGGCAGCCAAGTTTTCTAAATTTTGTTTATCTCTAAAAGAAACAAAAAACAAAAAAGAACAACTCTTAATTTGTCTTACTAATTCTATATATTTAGTCTCTATTTCATTAATTTCTTCTCTTATCTTGTTATGATTTTTCTATATATTTTTGGCTTAGTTTTTCATTGCTATATACTTACTCTAATACTGCTTTATCTGCATCCTTCATGTTTTATTTTTAATTTTTTAATTTTTATTTGTTTTAATTATTTATACATGACAGCAGAGTGCATTCCACTTTATTGTACATAAATGGAGCACAACTTTTCATTTCTCTGGTTGTACACGATGTAGAGTTCCACCATTTGTGGAATCATACGTGTACCTCGGGTAATGATGTCCTTCTCTTTCTGCCATCTTTCCTAACTCCATGCCCGCTCCCCTCTCAACCCTCTCCTTTGTCCAATTCAAAGTTCCTCCATTCTTCCCATGTCCCCTCCCTCTATTATGGATCAGCATCTACTTATCAGAGAGGACATTTGGCCTTTGGTTTGTTGAGATTGGCTTACTTTGCTTAGCACGATATTCTATAACTCCATCCATTTACCTGCAAATGCCATAATTTTATTCTCTTTTAATGCTGAATAATATGCCATTCTGTGTATATACCAGAATTTCTTTATCCATTTATCTGTTGAAGGACATTTAGGTTGGTTCCACAGTTTAGCTGTTACAAGTTGAGCTCCTATAAGCATTGATGAGGCTGCATCACTATAATATGATTAATATAATATTTAGTCCTTTGGATATAGACTGAGGAGGAGGATAGCTGGGTCAAATGGGGGTTCTATTTCAAGTTTTCTAAGGAATCCCCATACTGCTTTCCAGAGTGCTTGCACCAAATTTCATTGCCACAACTGGTATATGAGTGTATCTTTTTCCCCATATCCTCACCAATATTTATTGTTTGTATTATGGATAATTGCCATTTTGACTGGAGTGAGATGAAATCTTAGATTTCATTTGCATTACTCTAATTACTATATATGTTGAACATTTTTTCATATATTTGTTGATCAATCATATATTTTCTTCTGAGAAGTTCATGTTCACTTCCTTAGCCCATTTGTTGATTGGGTTTTTTGTTCTTTCGATGTTAAGTTTTTTGAGTTCTTTATATATCCTGGACATTAGTGCTCTATCTGATGTGCATGTAGTAAAGATGTTATCCCACTCTGTGCGTTCTCTCTTCATATTATTGATTATTTCCTTTGCTGAGAAGACGCTTTTTAGTTTGAATCCATCCCATCTATTCATTCTTGATTTTATTTCTTGTGCTTTAGGAGTCCTGTTATGGAAGTCACGGCCTAATCTGACGTGATGAAGGATTGGGCCTACTTGTTCCTCTATTAAGTGCAGGGTCTCTGGTCTAAATCCTAGGTCCTTGATCCACTTTGAATTTTATGCATGGTGAGAGATAAGAGTTTAATTTCATTTTGCTGGAAATGGATTTCCAGTTTTCCCAGCACCATTTGTTCAAAAGGCTATCTTTTCTCCAATGTATGTTTTTGACGCCTTTGTCTAATATGAGATAACTCTATTTATGTGAATTTGTCTCTGTGTCTTCTATTTTGTACCATTGGTCTACATGTCTGTTTTGGTGCCAATACCATGCTGTTTTTATTACTATAGCTTTGTAAGGTCCAGTATTGTGCTACCTCCTGCTTTACTCTCTTGCCAGAGATTGCTTTGACTATTCTGATTCTCTTATTTTTCCAAATGAATTTCATGATGGTTTTTTCTATTTCTATAAGGTATGATGTTGGGATTTTAATTGGAATCACATTAAATCTGTATAATGCTTTTTGTATTATGGCCATTTTGTCAACATTTATTTTTCCTATCCAAGAACATGGGAGATCTTTCCATCTTCTAAGATCTTGTTCTATTTCTTTCTTTAGTGTCCTGTAGTTTTCATGGTATTGGTATTTCATCTCTTTTGTTAGATTGATTCCCAAGGTTCTTTTTTTTTTTTTAAAGGCAATAGCATGAATGGGGTAGTTTTCCTACTTTCTCTTTTGTAGGGTTCATCACTGATGTATAGAAATTATATTTGACTTATGGGTATTGATTTTATATTCTGGTACTTTGCTAAATACATTTATTAATTCTACAAGTTTTCTGATGGAATATTTTGGATACTTTAAGTATAGAATCATGTCAGCAAATAGAAATAGTTTGAGTTTATCTTTTCCTATTCATATACCTTTAATTCATTCTGTCTAATTGCTCTGGCTAGAGTTTCAATAATTTTGTCAAATAGAAGTGGTTTAAGAGGACATACCCATGTTGTTCCAGTTCTTAGAGAAAATGTTTCCAATTTTTCCCCATTTAGAATCATGTTGGCCTTGGGTTTAACATAGATAGCTTTTAAAATGATAGGGTATGTTCCTACTATCTCTAGTTTTTCTAGTGTTTTGATCATGAAAGGGTATTTTTTATCCAATGATTTTTATGTATTTATTGAGATGATCATGTGATTTTTATCTTTAAGTCTATTGAGGTGATGAATTACATTTATTGATTTCAATTCCATTTGCCAGAATTTTATTGAGAATTTTTGTATCAGGGATATTGGTCTGAACTTTTCTTTCCTTGATGTGTCTTTGTCTGCCTTAGGTATTAGGGTAATACTAGCCTCCTAGAATGAGGTTAGAAGATTCCCTCCTATTCAATTTTATGGAATAATTTGAAGAGTATCACTATTAATTCATTTTTGAAGGTCTTGTAGAACTCACTTAGAATCAATCTGGTCCTGGTTTTTTTTTCTTTTTTAATTTTCTTTTCTTTTTTTTGGTTGATAGACTTTTGATAGTATCTTTTATTTCATTGCTCAAAATTGATTTGTTTAAATTATATATGTCCTCCTGATTCAGTTTAGTCAGATCATGTCTCTAGAAATGTGTCAGTGTCATTGAGATTTTTTAATTTATTGGATTTTAAATTTGAAAAGATTTTCTAATTATATTCTGTACTTCAATAGTATTTGTCATGATATTTCCTTTTTCATCATAAATTTTAGTAATTTGAGTTTTCTCTTTCTTTTCATAAGGGTGGGTAAGGGTTTATCAATTTTATTAATTTTTTCAAAGAACTAACTTTTTGTTTTGTCAATTTTTTGAATTATTTCTTTTGTTTCAATTTCATTGATGTCAGCCCTGATTTTAATTATTTCCTGTCTTCTACTATTTTTGGTGTTGAATTGTTCTTCTTTTCCTAGGGCTTTGAGATGTAATGTCAGGTCATTTATTTGTTGACTTTTTGTTATTTTAATGAATGAGCTCAATGCTATGAATTTTTATTTGAGCATTGCCTTCATAGTTTCCCAGAGATTTTGGTATGTTTTAGTGGAGATCTCATTTACCTAGGAATTTTTTTTATCTTCTCCCTAATGTCTTCTGCTATCTATGTGTTATTCAATAACATATTATTTAGTCTCCAGCTGTTGGAGTAGCTTCTATTTTTCACTTTATCATTGATTTCTAATTTAATTCCATTGTGATCTGATAGAATTCAGGATATTATCTCTATTTTTGGTATTTGCTAAGAATTTCTTTGTGGTATAAGATATGGTCCATTTTAGAGAAGGATCCATGTGCCACTGAGAAAAATTGTATTTGCTCATTGATGGATGAAATATTCTATATATGTCTGTTAAGTCTAATTTATTGATTCTATCATTGAGTTCTGTAATTTATTCGTTTAGTTTTTGTTTGAAAGATCTATCCAGAGGTGAGAGAAGTATGTTAAAGTCATCCAGTATTACTGTGTTATGGTCTATTTGATTCTTGAAATTTAGAAGGGTTTGTTTGATATACATAGATATTCCATTGTTTGGGCATAAAAATTAATGATTGTTATGTCTTGTTGATGTATGGTTCCTTTAAGTAGTATGAAATTTCCTTCTTCATCCCTTCTGATTAACTTTGATTTGAAGTCTGTTTTGTCTGATATAAGAATGGAAACCCCTGCTTGTTTATGCAGTCCATGAGTTGTATGTTCTTTCCCATCCTTTCACCTTCATTCTGTAGCTGTCTTTTCCTGTAAGATTCTCTTAAAGTCAACATATTTTTGGGTCTTTTGTAAAATCCAATCTGACTTTTGATTGATGAGTTTAGGCCATTAACATTCAGTTTTATTATTAAAATATGGTTTGTATTCTTGATCATTTTGGTTTGTTTGTGGTTTTTTACTTGACTTGGTTTCTCTTTGATTGGCTTTTCCATTAGTGCAGTTCCTTCTTTTGCTGATTTTTTTTTTTTTCATTTCCTCTTCATGGAATATTTTGCTGAGAATGTTCTGTAGTACAGGCTTTCTCATTGTAAATCCTGAGAAATAAGAAAGTGATAGAGGAATCAAAAGAAGTTGTCTCTTAACAGGAGAAAAGATACAAAGAGGTGACCCCATGCAAGCCTCTCACCTACCTCTGCAAGAAGATGATGGTTATTAGCACACCTTGTAGGGATACCTCTGGTATAATCAAGCCTGCAGGGACCTCAGTAACTGTCTTCCAGGTCCTAGCTACTGTCCCTAGAAGGAAGCAGCCATGTCTCTAGCTGGTGGTAGTGGTAGCATCAAACATGTAAGTACCCTGGCAATGGCTTCCAGTCCCCACCTGGTGTTCCAAGATGGAAGCTGCTGCAACTAAAAATGGTGGTGATGGCAGAGTAGGTAACCTGAGATGGGAGTGGAAGTGTCCCAAGATGGAGATTATCACTTTCAGAGATGGAGCTGAAAGGGGCATCTGTGCCATGGCATTGGGCAGCCTGTTTGTAGATGCAGCACTGTGGCATGTGGTACTGCAGTAAGCAGCTGCTTCCAGGCCCTGTCTGTTGTCTCAAGGTGGAGGATACTACATGGGGAGGGTTATGGTGATAGATGCCATGTCCAAAGATGAAGGCATGCTGAGCTGGTGCATAAGTTGGTAACTGGGGAGCTGCAATGTGATCCTCTACTCTGGTTGGCAGGACTGTCCTGGACCTACCTAGGCTGCATGGGGGTTTGCAGTCCTGTCTTGAGTGAGCCTGCCTGGGCTGTGTGGGGGTAGGCTTTCCTATCTTGGGTCTCTTCTTCACATTTTAATACATTTTATTTTTATTTTTCTTTGTTTCAATAAATTTTTAAAACTTTCTTTTAGATTTTTGTTTTACAGGACTATGCCTTCAATTTACATTAATTTGTATATTTTTAAATTTTTTCCTGGTTTTGAAATCTAATCAGTGTTCTGAAAAGCATACATATATTAAATATGTTTACATATATATTTAATATGAAAGAATAGTAAAATCTATACTAATAGTAAAAATCTACACAAGTAATCACTAAAAGTAAACTAGGTTTTTTATACTAATATTAAACAAAATACACTTTATATGAAAAATTACAAGAGGAAAATGTCCTTGTATATTGATAAAAAGCTCAATTCACTACGAAGTTAAGAGTTATACACAGGTATAAATGTAACAAGAGAGCCTACAAAAACATAAAATAAGCATTGTTAAATACAAAGAACAAACACAATTGAAAGGAAAAATAGACACTTCACAATAATAGTTGGAGCCTTCTATATTCAACATTTAACAAAGGACAGACAATTAGACAAAAGATCAATAAGAAAAATGTACTTGAACAAAACCATAAACCTAATAGAGATGTATGTAACATTTTAATCAAGAACAGCAGGACATATTTTCTTCTTAATTGTACATGGAAAATTGTTCAAGAGAAACCATATCTTAGTGTATACACAAAAAAATCTTAGTAATCTTAAAAAATATAGACCTTGTGAGGCATTTTCTCCAAAAACAATAGGATGATCTAGAAATCAATAACAGATGGCAACATGTAAATTCAACCATACATTCTTAAGCAATGATGAATCAAAGAGAAAAATCAAGGGAAGCTAGAAATTACATAGAGTAGAAGGAGGACAAAGTCACAACACACCACAACTTACTGTATGCAGTGAGGGAAGTGCTCAGGAGGTAAATATATAGCTGTAAATGTTTGCCTTAACAAAACTAAGGGGAATCTCACACCAATAAGCTAACTTTTTCACTTGAGTGAATAGAAATGAAGTAAAAACTAAACCCAAAACTAGCATAAGGACATAAAAAAATAAAGATTAGATTTGAAGATGTTAAAAAGAGAATAAAAGAAAATTAGGGGATAATAAATTTTAAAAAATTGTCCTTTGAAAAGATCAATAAAATCTATAAACATTTAGCTACAGTGATAAAGCTGAAAAAAAAGGAAGGAAGGAAGAGAGAGAGAGAAAGAGGAAAAAAAAAAAGCAAAGATGCAAATAGCTACCATCAGAATTGAAGGTGCGGATATTATTGCCAGCCATAAAAAAGTAAATTTAAAAGCTGACTATTATGAAAATTTAACCATATGAGAAGTGGATGACCTAAATGAATGGACAAGTTCTTAGAAACATACATTAAAATACTCAGGAAAATATGTAAATACTATACTAATCAATTATTTTAGGAAATACTTAAAAACACAAATTTAATATTAAAATTTTATAGAATTTCTTTATGTGAGCAGCAAATAGCTAAAAGTTAAACAAAAATTATATTTTAATTATGAATAAGTCTGTAAACTATAAATATTGTTCCTATTAAATGTAAAAGACATGAACAAATGGAAAGAAATTTTATATTAATGGATTGGAAGACTCAATAATCTTCCTCCCGGAATTAACCTATAGATGCTAGGCAATTCCAGTCATGTTCACAGTGGATATTTTACAAAAATTCACAGGGCTTATGCAGAGGAACATAGATAAAACTGGTATATGTAACTGTGCCTTTAATTAAAAGCATGTTCAAAAAATAAAGAAATATACACTAGAAGAATTCAGAAACCATATAGTTATTTCTCACTGCATAAACTTGAGAAAATTTGAAATAATTCTATTGTGAGATATAATCTTTTTCATAATATAAAAATCCATGACTACATAGTGATATCCATGCATCAGGAAATGCAAAATCAGTAGAAAGAAAAACTCCTTCCTAGACTAAACTTCCAACTAACACTTACAGATCTGATGATGATGGTAGGGATCAAAAATAGATATGAAACTGAGTAAGTGGAATTTTGATAAGAATAACATTGTGTTTAGAGTCTCAAAGTATCTTTCAACAGATACAACACAAATTACAAAGTAAAACTAGATTTAAAATGAAGCAATCTGGTGACATTGCCAGAGAATATACACTAGCCATGTTTTATTGTCTAACTTAAAATCCAGTGGTTAAAAAATATGATCACACAAAAACAAATGTGGCAATATATAAACTGGTTAATGTATATTAAGATTTTACTAGAGTAATTTTTTACTGCCATTTTATTTGAGTTTGAAAATATTTGAAATTAAAAATATAAATGTAGAAGATGTAAACAGAATCAAATAAATTTTTCAAACTTACTGTAATCAGTTGTTATATTCTTTTTGGCTTATTGTTTTATTTGAAGTACAATTTTGGTAAAACCATTAGTTTAATGGTTTATTTATTTAATATATCTGCATGGTTAGTACTTTTTTCGGTTCAATCATTTTTATGAATTACTGAAATTCTGCAATATTTAAAAAGTTAAAAAAAAACTTAAATAAGAAGAGAAAATTTGGCCTCAACAAGACATGGTAATAAAATATATGAAATAATGGATTTCACTAATTAAAATAAATACTGAGAAACAAATATCTGAATAAGATTAAAAATACAATGATTTGACATGCCAAGTTTCAGGGAAGGCTCAGTATTCTTGGAATCAGAGATAACTTACAAAGAAATGTAGTATAACTATAGATAGGTCTAGCAATGAACTGAGATGGGACACTATATGTTACATCTCTGACATGAGTCAAGGTAATTGCAACTTACTGTAGCACATCCCTTAATATAATACTTTATTAGAACAGTACTTGCAATTATTCTGTTTTTCATTTTAGCACTTACCATTCATAGAATGTTTTATCAACAACACAGGTTGAATGCTGTGGATAGGAAAGATACACATTACCTAAAATTTCCATAGATCCAGCTTTTGGTAATCTATACCCACATTTTCCATTGCCTCTCCTGATGCACTCTAATTCTTTGCACAATGTCTGTTGTCAATGCTTGTAAAATTTTTTCAGCCCTTAGAGTAAGTTTTCATGCCAGCATTAAAAAATGGAAGAAATAGAAGACAAAATACAGTCAATAATATAAGCTCATTGTTTTAAACATTTCCCAAATATGGCAAAAAATAAAATTTCAGATTTTAATTTGTATTTTTGTTTAAAGATTATTTAAGTTTTATTTTATTTCAATTGACAAATACTTATACATACATACATATTTATGGTATTTGATGTGATACTTTGATACATATTTACATTGTGGAATGATCAAATCAGGCTTAACTAGAAAATTCATAATCTCAAATGTTTATGATTTCTTTGTGGTAAGAACACTTAAAATTCAATCTATAGGCAATTTTGAAATACACAATAGATTATTAATAACTATAATCACTATGCCATGCAATAGAACAAACAACTTATTTCTATTTAAAAGTTGGTACCCATTTATTGTTTTTCCTTTTCTTTTTTACTCTCCACCCTTTAATTCAATTAATTTGATTTTCTATGTTTCCACACATACATAAGATTATATGGTTATTTGTTTTTTTATTCCTGATTCATTTTATGTACTAAAATTATGTTTGTAACTTTATTACTCATTTTTATAAATATTTATGGATTTTTTTTGCTTCAACTATTTTACACATTGGGGATATTTTAAAGCTCATTTTATTTGCAATAATAGCTGTTTATTCAGAAAGAGAGTCTTCATTCATTTAGTATTTACAAGTTGTGCATTAGAATGCAGTAGTTATATCACTGGTGATTTAGAGTGGGTAAGTGTTAGAGCTTTCCTTTCAGGAATCTGAAAGTTTCCAAGGCAGCCAGAGCAAAGAAATTTGAGCAATCATATTAGTACAGAATATTGTAAAGAATATTGACAGTGACAGGAAAAAGAGGCAAGTCATGACTAGAAAAATATATGGAATAAAGATGGCTGCTTCTGTTTTTTGTCTTTTTGGATTTTTTTCCTCTTTTCATTATTTTATTTAAAGTTCAAGATAGCTGAGATGAGAGTATATTTAGAGTGGGAAATCTGAAGCCCATGGATAGTGACCAAACTTTTGAAGGAGAAGTGCTAATTCTTCTGTAATTTAAGAGCATAATTTACATATTACAGAAAAAAGAAAAAAGATAAAGATGAAAATTTTCTCTTCTGTTAAAAAAGAAATTTGTATCATATCATCATCTTGTTATCTTCTAATTAAGGTCTGATTGCACTTTTGATTTTCATTGGTATCCATCTGAAGATTATGCATTCTCTTTTGTTCAAATTTAAGTCAGTTCCAGGATTTCAGGAAATTCCTAAGTACACACACATCACTTAAGTATTAGAAAATATATTTTGGTGAAACCATACTTTTAGGAATGATATGAGGAAATTGCTTCAACTGGGGATATGCTAAAATAGTACTGTCTTGGGAAACAATGACAATATCTTCTGCACATACACACAAAAGACAGCTTTTAACTAAACTTAATATTTTTGATTGAATAACTGATATGGACCCGTGTTCTGAGCAAACATTCCTATTTTCTTTTGTATTTTTGCAGCACATTTTTATTCCCCCAATATTTTCACCCAACCTAACTGTATATGTGTACAAACTCATTTCACCTTCAGTTGTGTATGACAAGGGCATGTAAACTAATATAAATATTATCATAAGCAAATTGTGTTAGAATGATAATTCTGCTGTAGAATGCAATTTACAAAATAAATTCTAAAATCAAATATAAATGATTTATGGATTACCTACTGTTTGTGATTATTTGTGCCACTTTCCTATTATCACAGATAAAGCTTTTCTCATTCAGCATATTTATAAATACTTGTGAATAAGAAATGCCCACTGAATTTGGGATGCATGCAGATTATACTAAGCTCCTCTGCATCATGAATGCCACATCAATGGGGAACAGATTGATAAAAATTTTCATGAATTTATTTGGGTGCCCAGAAAGATAAAATTTTAGATGGTAGATTATAAACTTTTAGGCTGAATGTGACCATACATGTTTTCTAGTTTGGGTACTTTATATAAGAGGGAGAGTAATGAATTTTACACTGAGTTGTTCATGACATATTGTGTGTATGTAGTAACTTACAATACTATATCCCATAAATAAATACAGATATGCCAATTTAAAAAGAAAGCAACATGACCTTTTGTAGTTTTGGTTTTGGTTTGGTTTTTTTAACTTTGCACTGGTTTGCGTTAGAGCTACTTGTCATGCTCAGCTGTCTATTCCACTTTCTGTTCCAATTTCAGTTTTTAAGATATAAACTTCTTGCTCTAAATCTCTCTATATACTGAGAAAGCAAAATCGCACTAGAATGTCTTGCCTGAGTAAAAGTTCACTTTCAGAAAAATAGTAAAAATAATACGAAATGTCTTGTTTTGAGTACACACAAATTCAGAGATGATGAATTTAAGCTGGTAGATGAGGCTGAACACAAAGGCACAGACAATGCGGAGAATTAATGGTCGTTTTGAGGTTTTCTCTCTTTATTCTAAGAAATACTTTCAAAATCTAATTAAGTAATAAGCACAAGATAAATTAGCTGAAAATTTTAATTTTATGGATATGCTTTAACATTTCTGCAAAGAGAGGTAGTTGTTTTGAGGAGATAAAAATGGAAATATTGTGGAAGAAATACGAACAGAACGATCAACTTTTTATAGATGTATTTCATCACTTCATGGAAGATGACTGGTTAAAATTCTAAAGTATTTTCTTGAGAAAATATTATTTAAATTATTCATGGATTCATTAGAGCCATATGTAAGGGATCAAATAGAAAGTCCAGGTGCTAACATTGTAAATAGCATGAAAAAAATTCTTTTTGCTTATGACAGTAAACCAATAAAGCTTTGTCTGTGGATTTGAAGTTTGATTCATTCCCCACTCCTGTGCATTCAGAATGAGAACTGGGAAAATAAATGCATGGAAGTCAATCTGGATGAACAAGAATAAAGAAAAAAAGTATAATGCTGGAGAGGAAAATGAACACCATTTTGCCATGTGTTATTTTTAAACTGATGCAGTAATATCATTCAATATCATTCCTTATAACTTTATCGATCATATCCCCAAATTCATTTCCTTATGAAACACATTCTTGCTTCAGTTACTTACTGCCAACTCCTAAAAAGTTTGCAGTGCATGGTCTCCTGTGAATTAAAAAAAAAAATTCTCCTTGTAAAAGAAACACATTTTCTATCAAATGTTCTCTCCATGTGACTTATATTTCAAAATAGCAGAAAGAACAGTAGAATAGAGAGAAGGGAATGGGGAAGGGAGGAGGGCAGAGAAAGTGGAAGTACTAGAGACTGAAATGGAGAAAATTATATTCTAAGCTTTACTAATCATGTCAAAATGAATCCTAGCCTTATATATATAACTAGAAAGAACTGATAAAAATCAATGACAAACAAGCAAACAAACAAAACCCCTGAAGACTATGAAGACTATATATGGGAGTATGTTTAAAAAAAAAAAGAAATGAAATGAAACAATGTAACAATTCTGTTTATATCAGTATTATTTCAGGAAACATAATTCAGTGTTAGCTTGATCATGTACATGTACTTACAACAGTTTGCTCAGCTAGAGAAGTAAAAAAGATGTGTACTTTTTTAACATTGATCATCATAAACTAAGGTGAATTGTGTGAAATGTATTCTTATGATTTTTTAAATCACATGTAAGAATTTTTACACCTCATATTCAAAGAAAAGCTAACATTTTAGTTATTACATCCAATTAGTTTATTTCCGTCCAATAGTTTTAACAGATTGGTTTTTATTATTCAGACTTTGTGTGTATTTGATTTTCTATAAGTCATGTTGCAAAACAACACACAGAATAAATACATTTAACAAGAGCACCTTAGATACTAAAATCTAAATGTACCACTAACTAGTACCTAAGAATGTAAACAAATATGTACATAATTTGAAGGTCTAATGGCAGTACTAAGAACAAAGTTTACTGTGAAAATAGTAAAGGAACACATTCAAGAAGTAAGTTCCTTGTTTAATAGTTTTTCTGCTCCCCAGAATAGAAAAAGGAAATTGAAAGAAATAAGCATATTTCTGCTATGGTATTAATCCTCTGATGTGCCAAATCTCAAAATAATTATTCTAAAGTACCAAAACAACCACTTTTAAGTTTAAAAGGTTTCTATGCAAACAATCAGTAGATATGCAAACTTCCTCATAGGATGTGATCATCATATATGTGATAAATCTTAATGTACATTATTACTAAACTTAACCATAGCTAATTATTTTACATTTTATATAACTTAAGAGCTTCAAGTCAGCTGTAAACACAATCTAAAAGATATTTGATCAAAATGCACTGTGATTTTTAATTTAAAGTATGTTGGCATCCTTGATAATTAATTTCTACTAAATCCCTATATTTGAAATGCAACATTTTAATCCTTGGATAATTTCTTTCATTCATTAAAGAATATAATCAATATGAATATATTTTAAAAAAGCTCTATTTATGAAGTGTGTTTGGATTTGGACAGTAATCTTGATATCATTTTGATTTTCACATTATTATCTCTATAAAGATGGTATCCAGATGTGCTAACTAAAGAACACATAATGGAAGATAGAAGTACAAAAATTTTGGAGTTATTTCTTTTCTTTGCCTAGTTTAGTATTTCTTTCTTTTGAAAAGCAGAAGCAGGAACTACACTGAACTAGTTAATATTTCCCTTCAAGAGATATCACAAATGATAAAATAATGTAATTTCTGGGCACCAGGAAGCAAATTTATAAAGGATATTGAAATCATTTTCTTTGAATAGCTCCTTAAACGTGATGTGTTGCTGTATGATTCAGACTAAATATGGTTGAAGTCTCTGTAAACACATTGCTAGCTGTGCAATCAGGGCAATCTTCCGAAATTCACAAAGTTTCAGTTTACTGGTCAAGAGGTAAGAAGGACACTGTCTTCATATGAACAATAACAATAACCAATTCAATTATGTCTCAAGCACTTGCCATACTGATGTTGAATAAAATGGTAACATTGACATTTGCTTTGTGTTTTAATGTGATCTACATTAATATGGAAGGAAGGAAGGCAAACTTGAAATGATAGGCCCTTTACTCATGGGAGAAAGGTCTGACCAATGAGATAATGACTAGAATGAAGCAAAACCATTAAAAAGTTGAAAACATGTGCATGTGTCTACATACACGTGTAAGCATCAAATATTTAAATAAGTTAATATTTAATTTATAACTCTAGAATAGATTCATGTCTCTCATTGTTCAGAGGAAAACAATAGCTTTGCAAAATACAATGTTTTGGTTAGAATTACCTACCATGGCTCTTTCCGCTTCTCTGCTCCTGGCAGGAAACTCAAAACCTGAAACGCAGACCTGCGAGCCAATTTGTTCCATACATTAAGTCATTGTTCTACTGTTTCCAAGTAATTCTTGGGTCACTACTAAGTGTGCTTCTTTAATACTCAGCATATTTCCTTACATATTTATATCACCATGACTGTTTATCAATTGGATAAACTCTTACTGAGCACCTTATTTGTCAGTCATTGAGAGGAAATAGAGACATGTAACCTATCTTCATGGGACACATTCTAGAGGAAAAGGCAGTATAAAAATAAAAAGATAAAGTAAGTCACATAGTTACACATGGGTTATCCATACCTATTATTATATATGTATGTGTAATTGCATATAACATTAACCTATTAATATTATAATGTATTCCAAGTACAAAGTGAAAGGAGACATAAGTGAGTACAAAAAAGACAAAGGGAAGATGGTGGAAATGTTGGATGTTTAGATGGGGATGGTGAGAAATGGTCTGAAAATGGGGAGGAAAGATGGCACTCCATCTTTAGGTTTCACACTATGGGGTCAGTCTCTCTCTCTCTCTCTCCCTCTGGCACACACACACAATTCATCTTCATGGCCTGTAGAGCAAGAAGTTTCCAAGGGCTTTGAATCATAAGAGTTATGATGCAAAATAGTTAAAGGAAGAGATTAAAGAAATGATGGATCATGCAGGAACCTCGGACTTTTGACAGCAATGGCAGTAAATCAAGATTTAAAACATAACAGTATAAGTTCTAAATTCTCTTCGATAAGGGCAGTGATTCCTTACATGCTGTCTTACCAGATATTTAAACATGTCATTTGAAGATAACAAATCCCTGGAATGTGGTGAGATATACTTGATGTCAAGTTAAGTATTGGAATAATAATAATAATAATATTTGTTTTATTATCTGATTATCAGGTGAGAAAAATTATAAGCTTAAACTAACCATTTATACCAATCACAATTCTATTCAATTTTATATTTAATTAAACATTCCTCTAGATTACCTTCAGGCATACATCAAGATATTGTAAATATAAGGATATTTTAAAGGTATTTGTGCCAAATATTAAAATGATAATAGCTTAAGTGTCAATATTAAAAAAAAAGATTTAGTAAACATAAACAAGTCATTGCATAATTGAAAAAGTTGACTTCTTGATCAGTCATGTTAATATAAATCTCCAATATATGATTAAGTGTTGGGAATTGACAAAAAACTCATCATTTAAACATCATTGTGTTGTTTTTTTATTACAATCAACTGGAGAAGTTATGAAGAAAGCAAAACCCAAACGGTATTCACAGTGTAACTGGTAGATTGTATAAAATAAATTTATATTAAAAAAACACTATCTATGGAGGAAACACCTGCAACAGAGACATTAAAAAAAAAGCATTAAGAAATGTTTTATGATAGAAGGTGATGCCTGATTTGTATAGTGAAAGAAGAGTAGGATTAATTATAAGTATTTGTAGATTATAAGAGGTTAAGAAACTGTGAGTTCAAAATCTAAAGGTAGAAAAGTATAATCTACTAGAAGAAATAAAATTAGATGGTAGTTGATTGATGAAGAGTGTAGGCTCTGGGTTTACCGAAACAACTCTACGTTTCAGCAGTTGCTGACTTATTTAATGGCCTCTTAAATTATAATTGTATACTGTCCTCAAAACGAATGCCACCCTAATTCCCATACTACTTCACTATTACCCTGCCTTTTATAATTATAGTCTAGGAAGAATTGCTTCTGGTCATACCCACTCCTTGATCTTTATAATCTGTATGTAGCATTTGATTTGAGATAATGTGCTCTTCAAATGGAGAAGTCTACCATCTGCTCATTACAGTCTCTCATCAAAACTCCAATAATGTTGCAAGTCCAGGTTACAAGGACTAATTTTCCACAGTAGTCCAGAAATATTGAAATGTGTGGGTTTGATTTTAATAAAAACTCAAAGGGACCACAATTTCCTAAGTTTGGAATTGCAGTGCACACTAAGGAAGCAGAGCAGGTGAATGCTAGGCAGCTACAGAATACAAGAGGCACTTAAGCTTATTTAGTCAATAAGGATATGGATTGATTGCCATGTCATTTGCCATGTGACTTTGCAAGCTGTCTAGCTGATGAAATGTAATGTTCTTTCCCATCTATGAAACTTGGGGAAGCTGAATTCAGGCATTTGGCTTGTTTCAGGCGATGCTATGAAAGCCAATTTCATATAAGTAGAGGATTTTACTTCTACATTTGAAGTTATGTTTCTGCCAGATAACATGACTGAGCCTACTGTGAAAAGGTGAGAAATACAAGGCAAAATTACCCTGTCACCCCATCTGACATCAAACTGGCTGCCAGAGAGACCCCAGAGTGAGCCAAGCACAGGATACATTTCTGACCCACACACTTGAAATCAAAATAAGTGTTTATTTTTTAGGGGGCTTTTAGGTCTGAGGTTGTTCACTTCATAGTACAATTGTAGCCACAGCAGCCCAAAACAGATAAGCAGGGCTTAAAAGTAGAGTGCTACATAGGAAAAATAAAGTAAAAATGTACTAGTTAGCACAGGATTGCAAAAATAACTGTGATACCACTATGGATCCAGGAAAATGAACAACCTGTAGTGGTACAGTATCTAATAAAATGATGAGGGGCTTTCTATAACATAGAAAGGAAAATTTTATGTTGTTAATTTTAGATTTGGAAAATGAGCTGTTCAGCCTAGACCTTAAAAGTGGTGGTTAATTTCTTTTAAATGCATATTATAAGTTTGTGTTCAAAGGGGAAAAATCAGTTTGCAAGAAGGAATAGAACTCGGTAGGAGAGAAAATGACACTGACTTTTTGCCTTGGGCTAATAAAATACATTCAAATAAAATATAACCTCAGAGACAGATCTCACAACCATTGAGTTGTGAAGCTCTGTCAAGACTTATTTAAAAATTAAGGCAGTGCCTTCTAGACACTTTCAGCTCTCTCAATGGAGCTCCCAGGAAACCTCAGGTCATTCACGTAGAATCTTGGTCCAAAATAGCAGAAAATAAATCCAGAGATAAAAGTGTAGTAGGAAAGTAATTATGAATATAGATTCTGCTACATAAGTTGGATTATAAGTGGATAATAAAACTCACAATGTATTTTAAAAATAACAATGAAAAAAGTTTCTCTAACCTAATCTACAAGGTACTAAATCTATTTAAATTATTTTAAAAAAATGAAGCCTCAAAAATTTTAGTAAAACCAGACAGAAAAAAATCTCCAATGTTTTCAAATGTTCTTGTGGAGGTATCTAAGAAGGTTAATGGAAAGCAGATGATGTCAAAGAAGAGAGAAATATAGGAACACAAAGTTTGGGGCCACTCCAAGGGACAGAATCAATGCTTATTAATACTTTCCATTCCCAGAATAGGCAGCCCAGAAAACACTTTCCAGGCAGTATTTGAAAATTATTATGAACCAACTTCTGGTCTCTGTCTTCCATGAACAATCTGTATTTGGAATGAAAATATTCATTGCATGTTTCAAATTTAATAAAAGGTATATTTTTAGTCCATATCTTGTCAGATTATAATGAGCCTCATTTGGACTTAATCATGAGATTCTAAACTTTGAGCTTGATGATTCAGTGGAGCTCTATTGGTCTTGGTAAGGAATGAAAGTGTTTGCTCTGTAGAAGGCAGGCAAATATTTGTGACTAGTAGGGAGAATATGGTCCATGAATTTCATTGATGGTGTAATTATTCAATTCTCTTTATTCCCATGTCCCTTGTTAGGTTGTTTTGTAGGTTCTCTCAGCCAAGTGGTACAATCTAATTTCCCCATTGATTCCATTCTGAGTTTTCCCATTTCATTTGTTTTGGCCAATAGGATGACAATGCATGTGACATGTGCAAAAGAATTTTCTTAAGTTTATAAATCCTAGCTCCTACTATGAGAGTAGCCTTCCTGAAAAATGATACCAATGGCCATATCATCCTTGTAAACCTAGCTGAAATTTAGTTTATCAACAGATTTGCAACTGAGCCCAAACAAGAGAAGAGCCACGCAGCTGAGTCTACTACACTTCTGTGATTTATGGACATATGAGCTCAATAAATTATGTTTAAACACTGAATTCTGGATGATTTGCTACATAGAATTATTCTTGCACTAGATAATTTTAAAGAGGATCTACATAAGGATATAGCATTTTGAATTAGATGGAAGATAGCAGTCCTGTAAAGGGAAACAATTAGTATCATAGGAAAATTCTGAAGACAAAGGCAATTTCTTTAGTGGTTAAAGACAACCAGTGAAACAATAGATTGGTAAGGTAGAAAGGAGCTATACATGTGGGTTTTTCAAATAGACGTACAGTTCTTCTGTTTTCTCTACTGTAATGGAAACATTTTTTGTAGCATTGTGTATAGTTTAATGACAATGTTAAAAAATAAGTTTCCTCTGATGTTCTATTAAGAATGAATTTCATGAAATCAAGAATAGAGATGTCCAAGCTAGTTATGAAGCCAGAATTCATGATTGTAACTGGACCCAAGATATTTTAAGTGAGTGTATTTAGATTATTTACAACTCATTTGGTGAATATTTATTCTTTGCTTTCTAAGCATCAATTCTGTAAAAAGTTTCAAAATAAATAATAATAGAAAGTAAATCTTATTACAAATCTGCAGCATTATCCACAGTACAGAATATCTCTTCTATAATGATATGTTTCAGTAATGATAAAGGAGAATCTCTTCCTGAAATATGCTTTAAGGAATTTGGACAGAATGAAGAATAAGTAACAACTATAGATCATCCGTATTGTGATTGTTTTATTGATTAAAGGAGTGCAGCCTTCCAAATATAATTTTGAAAGATATTTTCTGTGTTAAATTTAGTTTTCTTATTTTGCTTTTAATTGACATAAGATACTTATAATAATTATAATAATAATTTAAGTGACAAATAATAGCTGTGCATGTTCATGGGATACAGTATGATGTTGTAATACACAGACACATTATGTAAAGATTACAGAGGCTGAGTACTTCACCTTTAGGAAAGCATCATCATTAAAAACTTTTAAGATGTTAGTCATGAAAGAGACATAAGATAATTTTTAAAAAAGCAACAAAAGTTATATAACTCTTCATTTTGTATGATATCTGGGAATGCATTCAGAAACATGGAAAAGGAGAAACAGCACTCAAAAGATAAAATATAATAATGTATCTGATAAATACTAGCAATTACATTATATCTTAACTATGTCTTCCATTTAAAAATAATTGAGAGAATAAATATTATTTGTTTTTGTTTTCTGATTCTTTACCATCTCTAGAAATGCAAACATTATATTTGATATCAAATATTATATTTGATATCCCACTTTTATGCTGATTTTTAAATTTATAATCCATGTAATACAACTGTTTCCTGATTCCAGAACCTGAAAATTGTCCACATTTATAACTCTAATGCACATAATTTTTCACATTTGTCACTTCCCATGAATCTCTGCTCCAGGAGGCTTAACAAGCCATCAAAATAGCTTACATGGCCTAGTGCAAGAGCCTGCTAACTGTCCCCAAATTTTTCATTGTAAATCCCCAAGATAGTGTTTGTTGCATATGAAAGTTTCACAAGAGCCTATATCTGAGAAATTATCCAAACAAATAGAATTCATTAGAAGATTCACAGGACCTTTTAATTTAGAGGTGGCATGAATTGAAGCAACCTACATTTTTCAGGCCTTTTAGGTTACAAATTATAGCGTTTTTATAGATAGAATGTGGAAATAATAAATTTCTCATGTAACTTGAAAATATTGTGAACTTCCCCTGTCTTTCCCACATTAGACAAATAAACCAGGAGTTTAACATAAGGATTAATAATGAACTTTATAAAAACCAGTTTCTTTTGTTCTGATTTAGTGTTCTGTGGGAAAACAGAATCATAGGCCACTGGAAGAGGTTCACTGTAACACATTCATGTGAAAAAAATCTTGTCAAATCACACCCCAATGTTTACTCATTTGGCAGGTATACCAATACCGAGAATTGACCACACAGGCGATTTACTGCGGAGTCACTTCCCCAGCCCTTTTTAATATTTTATTTAGATACGGGGTCTTATTAAATGGCTGAGAGCCTTGCTAAGTTGCTGATGCTGGCTTTGAAATGTCAATCTTCCTGCCTCAGCCTCCCAAAACATTGGGATTACAAGTGTGTGCCACCACACCCAGCAGTACTCATTATTTTAAAAATGTTTTATAATATAAAATTTCAAAATCAAACTTGCTCCCTTATCCTTTGTGCACTCTACCTTTCTTGTCCGTTTCCATTCTTTGCCTTTCCCCATTTTTCCCTACAAATTCAGTCTAAGGGATATCAGCAGACCTCAAAAGTGTGATGGTGGCAATCTGCATGAGAACTGTGTTGAAGGAGGGCGAGACAATGGTTCAAATACTCAAGCTACATGCAGGTGATTGAATAAATATGTAAGTATGTTGTGTGTTATGGAACCCAAATTTCTCAAAGATGAAAAAAAGTCTAAATGTAGATAAAAGAGAAAGCTACAATGAGCACTTGTATTGGATACAGAATACCTATTACTTAATTTTTTTACAGTGTTATGACTATATATTTGATATAAATAAATTTGTGTGTGTATATAATCTGTGTATACATACAAACTATGTAACTTTTAGATGAATGTTTCTATATATGTGCACATATGCTGATATATGTATATGAACAAATATTCACACAAATATGAAAAATTTGTTACATATATACACATCTATATATATACAAAACACATATCTTTATGTACACGTACATTTATTTCCCAAACCTCATGTGATGAAAGAACCTATAAGCAATAGTAATCTATTAGTAGTAGTAATAGAATATATATATATGTAATAATAGTATTCTATTAGTAATGGCTAGTACCCATCTCTTTTTTCTAAATACTACTTTCCACTTAAAAGAAGTGAGGTTAATTGGTAAAATAGACTTGTACAAGATAGGTCTGAATAAGCCTGGATCATTTTTTGAAACATAAACTGTTAGAATCTCCAAGAGTAATATAAGAAACTGTGGACAAACTGCAAAATTTATGTGATCTGAACAAAAGAGAGAGGTTATCAAAAATACTAATGTAATGGAAATGGAATAGGAAAGAGTTAATCCAATTGGAACTGTTCATATGATTCCTAAAGAAGGAAATAAAACAAGAGACTCACAAGCCTACTATTACATTGTTCCTTACATTCTAATGCTGTCTGGCAAGAGGAACTTAGACCAGTTCAAGCAACCCCATTTTACACGAGCATTCAATAACATATTCTTTATTTATTCCAAACTGGATTCAGTGAAATTAATATTCCTAAAAGAGATGGAGAAATGAATATATCAGTTTAAGTTGTTGAATTCAACGTAACTGCACGATAAGGGCAGATAACTATGATAGAATGAAGCAGTTGAGATTTTTCTCATATAAATATCTTCCTATAGATATGGTTAAAATCGAATGCTCAGAGTTGTATGAACAAGACGTTCTGGAACTATCTAAACCTTTTATCCAATGTGGTGTAATACTGGTCGATGAATGGTAGGGCAATTGTAGAGGTCCAAAACTTAAAATTGGAAGATTTTTTGATAAAATGGGTCAATGGATTATGCTTATAACAAATTTATAGAACAAAAAGCGAGAAAGAAAAAAAGAGAAAGGAAGGAAGGAAGAAAGGAAAGAAGGAAGAAGGGAGGAAGGGAGGAGGAGGGAAGGAAGGAAGGAGGAAAGAAAATCGGAATGAACATACTATATAAATGGAAGATTTACATGATTGTCGTACTAATGAGTATACTGACACACACCCTTCACTCAATTTTATTTTTTAGAAAAAAGCACTTAGCAAATTCTATGTAGACATATATAGATATAAACTTGTCAATATAGACATAAGCTTTATTAAATCTTGAAAGGACAACAAAGCTTCACATTTAAGCAGGGTCCTGTTAGATTTTTTAAAGTAATCTCTTTGCCAGGTATGGTGGTGCATGCCTGTAATTCCAACAGCTTGGGAGGCTCTCAGGAGGTTCCCAAATTCAAAGCCAGCCTCAACAATTTAGTAAGGTCATACTAAACTTCTTGGAAACCTTGTCTCACAAATAAAATTAAAAAAAAAAAAATTTAAAAAGGACTGAGAATGCAACTCATGGTTAAGTGACCTGAGCTCCTGAGCTCAATCCCTAAAACCAAAAAAAAAAAAAAAACAAAAAACAAAAATCATATTTACCTAGGCCAGCATAGACAATCTGAGAGATCTGATTCTATTTAATTTCAGAAAGATACAGAGATTAGTAAAACATTTTTCAAAGTCATTTTGAAATTTTAGTAATTTTACTACATTGATAAAATTGTTCTTAGTCACTTTTCCTGATTTGTTAAAATCATAATTAATCTGAACTAACTTGTGGATTTTGATATATTTGAATTTTTTTAGCTCAATATGACATAAAATTTCCTCTTGATGAAAACATGTTCACAACTAAATGCCTAAATCCAGCACGGAAATGATAAATTACAAAAAGTAGGATACAAGAGATTAAAAAAGACATATGGGCCCATTGGATGGGGGAATATTTTTAGTTATTGTTGGCTCAATTAGTGTTTAAATAACATGAAAATATTTGGCATCACATCACTCTAAATTATTCAAAGTTAATAAGGCACTTTAGTAAGATCCATATGATCTTATGATTATAAAATTATGAATTATTTTGATATTTTTATTTACATATTTATGTAGTTTTGTTAAAAAATGAAGCACAACTGAACTTGGTTTTTATGTGTTATTTTTGCTTTTTTCTCAGTGCCCTGCTAATCTTGTCTTTATCTTTCACTTTTTAGAGATTATCTGTTAAATCTGACTGGTGACCTTTGACCTTCTTGTACTATATATTTGTATGTACTATCACATAAAAATGTTTTTTCATCATGATCAAGTAAGATTCATCTTAGGGATACCAGAATTGTTCCAAGTACACAAATTAGCAGATGTGATGAACCACAAAAATAGAATGAAAGATCTAAACTGTATAATCTTCCCAATAGATACAGAAAAAGCAATTAGTAAACTTTAACCTCACTTCATGATAAAAATACCGAACAAATTATGTATAAAAAGAATCCCCTCAACAAAATAAAGAACCTATATAATGTGTTAGTCAGCTTTGTGTCACTGTGACAAATGCTTGAGGGAAAAAAAAAAAGAAGGAACATTTATTTAAACTCAGGTTTCAGAGATTTCAGTTTATGGTCAGTTGGTTCCATTGCTATTTACCTGTGATGAAGCAGAACATCATGTCAGAGATGATGTGGTAAAAGCTGTGGAGCAAAGCTGTTCACCTCATGATGACTGGGAAGCAGAGATGGGGAGCAGAAAGGAGAGGGGAGGGGAGGAGAAGGGAATGGAGGGGAGGGGAAAAGGGGAGAGGAGGGGAGGAGAGGGAAAAGAAACTGGGGACAAGACAATCCCAAAGGATAGGTCCTCAAGTATACATTCCCTTCAACTAGGTCCAACCTATAGTTTCCACCACTTCCCACTAGTTCAATCATATTGTGAATCTATCAATGTATTAATCCACTGACAAGGTTAGAGCTCTAATGATCCAATCATTTTCTAAAAGCCCTACTTACGCATATTGCTGCATTGGGGACCAACCCTTCAACACATGAGTCTTTGAGGAAAGTCACAGATCAAACCATAGCACACAATAAGCCAGTAGCTAACATTTTATTGAATGAAGAAAAGCTGAAAATTTCCTTCTAAGATCTGAAGGAAGACAAAGATACCGATTTTTACCCAACCTAGTTCTAGAAGCCCTAGCCAGAGTAATTAAACAATTATGATATTTTTCAAAAGACACAAGGAAGGATTTTGAATTTTTTTAACACAAATAGATGATAATGTTTGAGGATTATGTTTGGCATGATTTAAACATTGCATAACACATAAAAGTAACAAAACATCACATGGTATTTTATCAGTATGTGCAGATTTTATGTACCTGTTAAACAAAGGGGAAAAAGATAAGATATTAATATGGGAAAATCAGACTTGTTTTCTACCAATATTAACTTTCAAGTTATTATGTATTATGTTTAGGAAAATAAAAGTGATCTAAGTTATTTCTCCTTTTAGGAAAGAAGCAACTATAACAAAGGTTTGCATGTTAGTTAATAGTATAAACCAGAGTGTTCCTTGAAAGATACAAAGCATTGGTTTGAGTCTTAACTTCAACCTATCCTAACCTCGTGAATTTTTCATAGACCTTCAAACAATATGTATTCTCCCCATCATAAACTCTCACTTCATTAGTAACGTCTACTCTAAGAAAACTTCATTTAGTGTGAGATTCATGTGTAATAAATAGTGTAAATGCATTGTGTCTTCTATTTATTTTGCTCTTGATATTTGCTGTGCTTGTAGTAGCACAAGGAAGGCTGAGTGTTAGGTTATGGAGTTGGGAATACAGAAGAATATGCTAATCCTGATTTGTTTATAATAAGGAAAAATATTTGTGCAGATTGAAGTTTGCTTAAGTATATTTCTTTACTCTTGAATTACAATTGACATAAAATAAAATTACTGAATTTGACTGTGTTGAATTAAAACAACATAAAAGATCATTTTATTCTTCTCTAATTTCCTTTAGCTCAAATATTGATTTTAAGTCCCAATTTCACATCTCTAATAAATAATTCTAGTTATTTTAATTTGTTGTTGAGTACTATTTTTGAAATATCCAAGCAATCTTTTCTCTTTCTTAGTTTTTTCCAAAAAATCTATGTCTTTCTCATTTCAAAATGGGAATTTAATATAGTGCTCAGAACCAGAAGTTAACAAAATCAGAACTTAAAGTACCATTGTGTATGTACAAATTATCCAGTTTGAATCTGTGTATTCATTTAATATGCTTTTATTGGTGGTGGTGTTGAAAATTTCTTATGTGTATATAAAATTGTTGTTTTTAAGTAGTTGTAGTTCATTAACAAAACCAGACAAAATTATCTGTCCTTGTGATACTTTTACTCTAGTGTGTAGATACAGGCAATATATAGTAATCATTATAAATAGCTTTTTTATATATTCAGAGTGATATGATGTAAGGAAAAAAATGAAGCTTTGCAATGTGATTGGGACTGAAATCTGTTAAAAGAGTGGACATAGGTGAGGTGATGTTTTTAAGTAAGGTCCTCTCAAGTGAAGGTGACATCAGATAAAAGACTTATCTTTTAAGAAAAAGAGACACTTGGTAAAAGTTTTGGAAAGAGAAACAGCCAGTGAAAATTTTCTGTGGTGAGAGAGTACCTATCATACTCAAGGAAAGGGAAAGTAGTAGGTTAGGGATGAAATTGAGTAGCAGAGCACTTGCCTAGTACTTGTGAAGCCTGGGTTCCACCCTAAGCACTGAAAGAGAAAAGGAAAAGGTAAAATATGAAATACCAGAGAATCTAGTGCAGATAAATGAGAAAGAATGAGATGGATGAGACAGCAGTTGATGTCTTCACTGGAGAAAAAAAGGAGCCATAGAATTTTGAAATGAGTAATATTCTTTGGCTTATTTTAAAATTGTGTGTGTCTGTGCATGTGTTTGGTGTTTATACAGATGGTTTATACATACAGATAGCATATAGATGAATCAATCAAAAGACAGATAGATATGCTTGCATATGATATGGTACATACAAATGCATGTATATTTCCACACACATACACACATGCACACAATCTGGTTCAATGTTAAGAACAGAAATAAACAGGCAAGATTATAATTGAGGAGACCAGATAAAAGTCTCTTTCAGTAATTCATTTATGAGATGATGGTGGTTGTAATCATGGTATGGAGGTGACAGAGTTTGAGATTCTTGAATTGTATATGTGGAAGGTACAGGCTTCTGTATGAGCTTTTGGATTGGGTAAAACATAAGAGTGAAACTGAAACATGGAAATGGTCCTAAGTTTTTTGGTTTGTTGTTCTTTTTTGGGGGGTTGGTTGTTGTTTGTTTGCTTCTGCATTGAAGGGATAAAGCCATTGAGATAAGGAAGTAGAGATTTGTCAAGACTAACTTAATTTTGGCCTTTCAGGGTTTGAGGTATGTTAGAGGTCTAAATGTTAATTAAAAATGATTAGATAGTGTCAGAGATAAAAATTTGAGTATCAGAATAATACAAATGTAAATTGCAATTATTTGGTCAGATGAGATCACCAAGGAAAAGCCTGTGATTAGACAAGAAGAGAATGAGACTGAATGTATGTCACTGGATAATTAGGAGGTCAGGATGAAAAGGACAGACCGTCAGAGGAGACTGAAACAAGGCAAACAGAGTTGCAGAAACATAAGAAAGAGTTGGTGAAAATACTTCATCAAGGAGAAAACATGAGTGTATCATTGAGGAGGAAGTGTCTATTGCCACCAGATGTGGTGAACAGTCAAGTAAATTAAATACTGAGAAGAGCAACTCTTGTAGCTTACTAGCAGGAAAACCTTCCATTAGTGTAAGTTAAAAGAGTGAAAAAGAACATATTGGGAGAAAATATTTTCAAATCACACATCTAACAACTGACTTGTATCTAGAATATATAAAGAATGCTTGCAATGAAAATCTCAGGTGGGATTTTAAATGTATATTCCATTAGTTTTAAACTGGTGGGGATTTGTTTGTTTGTTTTTTGTTTTATATTGGTAACCTAACCACTTTACCATGGAGCTACATCCCCAACACCACGCCCCTGCCTGCTGCCTTTGTAAAATTTTGAGATAGGGCTAAATTAATGAAGGTTTTGCTAAATTGCTGAGGCTATCCTTGAACTTGCAATTCTCCTCTCTCAGCCACCAAGTCATTGGGATGAACTGATGGGATTTTAAACTGATACAGCATCTTTGAAAAGCATCCGTAATTTCCTCCAAGTTATAAGTACTATATAAACCATTACTTTCACTCCAAAATAAATGGTCAAGAGAAAAAAAAATGTGTACACACACACATACACACCATTTTTACTTGAATGTTTAAAGTAGCATTATTTATAATTGAAAAGTGGAAAAAATCAAAATGTATATAAACTGATGAATCTATCAACAAAATGTGATATATATCTGTACAGAGATATATTTGGCAAAAAAATAATAAAGTATACACATAGAAGCATGAATGAACTATAAAAATGTTAGGCACAATGAAAAAAGCCTATGACAAAAAAAGTACATATTGTATGATTTTATTTAAATGAAATGTCCAGAAGAGACAAATTTATGGAATTGAGTCTATCCAGTGATAGAAGCATCAATTGCATCTGATCATATATAATAAACAGATATCGTAAGTTTTAAAGAAGTTATTTTAATTTAGTCGTTTTATTTACTATCCTAATTCATGTAAATAACTGCATTTTTGTCATTACAGCAGTATTTTTTTTCTTGCTAGAAATAATCAATATTTAGTAGGAAAATGTTTAGTATGTGTTTTAATTGAAGTTCATATTACTGGTTTCAATTCCATTATTGAAGCCTAAACTCAAGAAATTCTTCCAGCTCAGCCCAGTGTTGCATGCTTGTAATCCCAGCAGCTCAGGATGCTGAGGCAGGAGAATTGAGGGTTCAAAGACAGCCTCAACAACTTATTGAGGCCCAAAGCAACTTGGTGAGATTCTGTCTTTGAATAAAATATAGGAAAGGGATGGGGATTTGACTCAGTGGTTAAGGACCCTGGATTCAATCCCTGGTAAAAGCAAAAACAAATTCTTCCAAAGAAAATATAAATTGTAGAATAATATTCAGTATTGTGTATTTTTTTCCTTTAAACTATACCTTTATGAATTTTTAGAATTAAAAGAAGAATACAATATTTTCTGATGTAATTCTAATTTTAGTCTGAATCAAAGCTTCTGTGTTTGAAATGAACTTAATTTTGTTTTTTGCAAGATAACATCCTTTCCCCTCAGTGAAATTGTATTAAGACATTTTGGAAATGCATGTCAGTTAATTTATTGAATATGCACCCAGTTGTCCAACTCATTCTAAAATTTAGTATCTTCTAATATCAAAAAGAATTAATATCTTTTTAAAAAAATTTCTACATCTCTACATTTTTCTTTTTTCTTTCTTTCTGAGATTCCTATAGTTAGCTATTTTCATTCTTTACTTGATTCCCCCAAATCTCATAAGTATACTCTAGAAATCAATTTTACTCCTCATATTAAGGTTGATATATATCAAAAGCTAAGAAAGAAAATTAATCTCAAATAAATGATAGAGTATTTTATTAACAAAACCTGTGAAATATTTATTTTCATGACTTTCTAATAGTGCTTTTGAAGTTTGCCGAGTTATGACTCATCATCCCCTGTTAAATGTCAAAGGCCTCAATTCCCTTAACAGAGTCTCAATGTGAATCACAAGATAGTTTTAAATTTTTTTATGTTTTAAGGATACATTAAGGAAAAAGAGCATGATCCAATACCTGGTATCTAATAAGCAAAGTACCTTTAAAATAGATGATAAGGCTTACTTTAATTTTATTGAATTATAATTTATTATTAATAATTTTGCTAGACTGAAATGCACAATAACAAGCTTTTGACAAATATCTGCAATACTTTAATAGCCATAAAAATCATGACACTTAGTATTTCCATCATCTCAAAAATATTTTAATGCTTTTTTTTGTAATCAATGCTTATCCCTATGGCCCATACCAACCTCAATAATGCCATCACTACAGTTTTGCATTTTAAATTTTTTATTATTTCATATGTATATACTGCCTCTTCTCTGGATATAATACTTTTGACATTCACCTCGTACTCTCCCACAGAGATGGGCAGACATTGATATTTAGGTGCTATCTTGAGTGCTGGTAACAGATACAGGTGATGATGTGTAAAAGGAAAATTCAGTTCACTGTTGGTGAGAATGTAAATTTGTATATCCACTATGGAAAACAGTATGGAGTTTTCTCAAAAAACTAAATATTAAACCACCATATGATCCAGCTATACAAGCCTGGGATATAAATCTAAAAGAGATTAAATCAGTATATCAAAGCACTCCTGTATTTTTTGCAGTATTATTACCATAGCCAAGATCTGGAATCAACCAAGGTGTCTGGTGATAAATTAATAGATAAAAAACATGATATATACACAATGGAATAGTTTTTAGTCATAAGAAAAAATAAAGTCCTGTCCCTTGTAGAATAGATGAAACTGGAGGACATCATGTTCAGTGAAATAAGACAGACACAGAAAGACACATGCTACAAGTTCTTACTCACTTGTGAAATAAAAATCAATTTTATAAAATAAGAGTTTGAATTAGTGGTCATTAGAGATGGAAAATGAAGTAGAGTAGGAATATGAAGAGAAGGTAGATAATGGGTACTGAGAAACAGAATTATTTCTGGTGTTCTCTATCAAAGTAGAATATATATAGTACACAGGATTTATAATACATTTCTGAGTAGCTAGAAGAGTCTAAAGGTTTTTAACCTATAGAAATGAAAAATATTTGAGGAGACAGAAATAACAATTACCTGATTTGATCATTGCATTTTGCATACACCTATCAAAATATTATACTATGTCCAACATGTACAAATATTATGCAAGGATTAAAAAAGAAAATACCTTTAAAAAAGATTCAAAAGAAAATTGTGATATTTATCATGATACTCAAGCACTGGAATAATTTGTAATAAATTATTATACATATACACATATATTTTGAAGGAATATATGAATATGTAAGTGTATGTATATATATATGTGTGTGTGTGCTTGTGTGTATGTGTATATATACAAAATAAACACCCCCTAGATCTTGAGTATTATAAAATAATCATGTTTTAAATATATTTACATTTCAAACATAAAGGATTTACCAGTTTTGTAAACTGTATTATAATAAGATGGAAAGAAGAAAGTTATGTAGTTCAGGCCCATGGCTTCAGAAGGGACAGGGTAAGAGGAGCCTGGCGAAAAGAATAAGTTTAGACAACTGAGGAAAATATTAAGGTTGTCTTGGTCAGTATACTTTATTTATACATTATCACAGCAAGGTTTGTGAGACAGCTATTATTTTCTTTCCAATTCTCAGATCAATCTTAATGATTTCAAGAGATCTGACAAAATCTAAATGATATAAACAATAAATCTAATATTCAAACTTGGTTTGTTTAAAATAAATTATCATTTCCTAGCTAAAATTTTTTATTATATAATATTGCTATATAAATTTTCATGCTTAAATAGTCTATTATATATGCCATCTAAAACTAAATTAAGAAAGAATCCAGTAAAAAAAAAGGGGGGGGGCATTAATAGACTCTAAAAAGCTATAGAAGTTCCAAGAGAGATTTGAAAGGTTAGGGATCAAAGACCTGGTGTTTTCAAATTTCACATTATCTGTGCTGAATAATTATACTAATGAGTTTCCACTGCAGAGTTCACAACTGTTAAAAAAATCATATTACAAATGTGAAGTTAAATTTGCCTAATGCATTTACTTTTCCCTCTGAAAACTGCCTTAACTCATAAAGGCCATGAAGACCTTATTTCCTAAAGCTTTCAATCTTTAAATTGATGACTT
The DNA here is from genome assembly GCA_004024805.1 of Geosciurus inauris. Taxonomy (NCBI): domain Eukaryota; kingdom Metazoa; phylum Chordata; class Mammalia; order Rodentia; family Sciuridae; genus Geosciurus; species Geosciurus inauris. The sequence goes on along the minus strand of PVHX01000917.1, from coordinate 99,674 downwards.
ATAATAAATTATTTGGCAGAAAAGTTAACTTTAATATGACATGCATATAACTAAACAAATCCTGCTGTTACTTTACCTCACCATGAAAGATGTAATATATGAGTATTTTTTTTTCCACATCCATAATACTTTTTAATTGTGGACTAAAAAGGACTGAAATATTCCTCTCCTCTCATGCTAAATCAAACCACATGCTAGTTCTGTCTTAACCAGTGAAGGTCAATGGCTTAAAAGTATTATTGATGACATTTAATGATTTGTTAAATCTCTCTCAGCTATTTAGTGTAAAACTCATTCTTTGTATCTTTCAATCCCAAAATGCATTTTAAGTTGTACAACAGAAAAGTCTATAATAGGAAATATTCATCACATTCTATAGCAAATTTGGCTGTCACACCTATGCAAAACTTTCTCAATATTTTCTAAGAGAAGTAGCAGCACTGAAATAAGTTGGAAAAAAATTTAAAAACATATTATAATGGTTACATACCTAAAAAGAAACCCACTACCAGATAGATTATGGAGATACAGGAAGTCATTCTTTATTGGTAGGGATACAGAAGGATATCCAAAATAAACAGAGATATCAGCCATTTAGATAATTGGTTCATGATTCAGCCATCACATTCCTAGAATTTACCAAATGACTTAAAAACTTATTTAAACACATAAAAACCTGCAGATAAATATTTATAACAGCTTTATTCATAACTGTAAAAAAATGAAAAGCAACCAAAATGTCCTTGAAAATGTGAAAAAATAAACTGGTACATTTATAAAATTTAATATTATTCATTGAGAAAATAGAATTGAGTTATCAAGCCATGTGGAAACATGAAGAAATGTTAAATACATATTATATAGTGAAAAAAGAAAAAAAATCCAACCTGTAAAACCTTCATACTATTTAATTTTACATGAGACTTTGTAACAAAACAAAATAAAACCAGAGAGACATTAAAAAGATCAGTGGTTGTCAGAGATAAGGAAGCTAGTATCAAAGGGGGAGGTGGATGAATTGGTAGGGCACAGGGTATTTTTACAACGGCAATACAAATCCATTTGTAATACTGTAACAGAAGATACCCTGGTTTTAGAAATTTATCAAAACTCATAGAACTGTATAGCACAAAAATGAAGCTTAATATAAATAAGAGACTTTAGTTAGTAAGTTATTATATATATCTATTGATTGTAAAACTTGTACTGCACCAAAACTCGATTTTAATAAGGGATACTGAGTATGAAAGGGAGTACATCATAGATTTTTGTATAATCAACACAAATTAATCAAAATATAAAACTACTCTAAAAATAAAGTACATTGGTTAAAAAAAAAAAAAGTCATCAACCCTAGTCTGATATGTGGAGGAGACGGAGGAGACCAATCTGGTCCTGATGCACAGGGGAGGAGACTGGTCACACCACAGCCTCCCATCTACCAACGTAAGGTTGTTCCAGCCTGCTTCCATCTAGGGACAACAGCCAGAACCACTGGGAAGACCATCCCTGAGGTCCCTGCAGGCCTAGTTACACCAGAGGTGAAGTATTGGTAACCTGCACAGACACTACAAGATTATAGGGTAGAAAATGTAATAACTCATATTGGCACTGCTAGATTGGAAGACACATGAACAACATGAAAAAACAAGGGAAGAAAATGCCCCAATCAAACCAGTTGCTACAATAATAGAATCCATTAAAAGCATAGTAGATGAAATGTCATAGGAGTTTAGAACATACATAATTAAAATAATCTATGAAGCACAGAATAATATAAGAGAACAATTACAGCCAACAATTGATCAATTTACCAAAGAGATAAGAGAGCAAATACAGAGAGCAGCAAAAGATTATTTCAAGAAAGAGATACAGACTCTGAAGAAAAAAAAAAAAAAAACATAAATCCTTGAAATGAAGAAAACAATAAACCAAATAGAAAATTCAATAGAAAACATCACTAACAGACTAGATAACATGGAAGATAGAACCTCAGACAATGAATACAAAATATATACTCTTGAAAATAAAGTTAACCACACAATAAAGATGGTAAGAAACAATAACCAGAATATCCAAGAATTATGGGATAATATCAAAAGACCAAATCTAAGAATTATCAGGATAGAGGAAGGCACAGAGGTATAAACCAAAGGAATTCACAATCTTTTCAATGAAATAATATCAGAAAATTTCCCAAACATGAAGAATAAATTGGAAAATCAAATACAAGTGGCTTATAGGACATCAAATACACAAAACTACAAAAGAAACACACCAAGACACATTATAATGAAAGTGTCTAGCATTCACAACAAGGATAGAATTTGAAAAGCTGCAAGAGAGAAGGTTCAGATTACATACAGGGGAAAACCAATTCAGATTTCAGCAGATTTCTCAACCCAGACCTGCAAAGCCAGGAGATCCTGGAACAACAAATAGCAAGCTCTGAAAAAAAAAAGGCAGAGGTGTGCCAGCCAAAAATCTTATATCCATCAAAATTAAGTTTCAGATTTGATACCAAAATGAAAATCTTCCATGATAAACAAAAGTTAAAAGAATTTACAATGAGAAAGCCACACTACAGAACATACTTGGCAAAATATTCCATGAAAAGGCAATGAAAATCAACAATAAAAATTTGCAAAAGGAGGGACAACACTAAAGGAAAAGTCAATCAAAGGAGAAACCAAGTCAAGTTAAATGAAAAATAAATCAAAATGATTGGGAATGCAAACCATATTTCATTAATAACCATGAACATTAATGGCCTAAACTCATCAATTAAAAGACATAGACTGGCAGATTGGATTGAAAAAGGGTCCAACAATATACTGCCTTCAAGAGAATCATCTCAAGGAAAAAGACATCCATAGACTGAAGGTGAAAGAATGGGAAAAATCCTACCACATAAATGGAATACATAAACAAGCAGAGGTTTCCATTCTCATATCAGATAAAGTGGACTTCAAACCAAAGAATCAGAAGGGATAAAGAAGGTAATTTCATGCTGCTTAGGGAATCATACATCAACAAGAAATAAGAATCATAAATATCTATGCCTGGAAAAATGGAGTGTATATATATATATATATATATATATATATATATATATATATATATACCTTCTAATTTCAAGAATCACATAGACCACAACACAATAATATAATACTGGGTGACTTTTAACACACTTCTCTCACCACTAGACAGATCATCCAAACAAAAACTAAAAAAGAAACCATAGAACTCTATAATAAATTCAATAATTTAGGATTAACAGACATATGCAGAATATTTCAATCATCAACAAGTGAATACACATTTTTCTCAGTAGTACATTGATCCTTCCATAACATATGTTATGCCACAAAACAAGACTTAGCAAACACAAAAAATAGAAATACTACTCTACATTCTATCAGATCATAATGGAATAAAATTAGAAATCAATGATAAAATTTAAAAAAAAAATAGAAGTTACTCTTTCACCTGGAGCTAAATAATATGCTATTGAATGATGCATGGATAACATAAGATATCAGGGAGAAGACTTAAAAAAAAATTCTTGAGGTAAATGAGAACTCTGATACAATAGATCAAAATCCCTGGGGCACTATGAAAGCTGTGTTAAGAGGAAAGTTCATTGCATTGAACTCATTCATTAAAAGAAGGAAAAGTCAAGAAATAAATTACCTGGCATTACACCTCAAATCTCTAGAAAAAGAAGAACAATTTAACACCAAAAGAAGTAGAAGTAAGGAAATAATTAAAATCAGGGCTGAAATTAATAAAATTGAAGCAAAGGTAACAATTCAAAAAATTGACAAAACAAAAAGCTTGTTTTTTGTAAAAATAGATAAAATTGATAAACCATTAGCCACCATAATGAAAAGATGAAAAAAACTCAAATTACTAAAATTCTTAATGAAAAAGGAAATATCACGACAGACACTATTGAAATACAGAAGATAATCAAAAACTATTTTGAAAATATATACTCAAGTAAAATAGAAAATTCCAAAGACACTGACAAAATTCTCATAGGCATATGATCTGCCCAAACTGAATCAGGAAGACATACAAAACTTAAACAGATCAATTTTAAGCAAGGAAATAGAAGACACCATCAAAATTTACTAACCAAGAAGAGCCCAGGACCAGACAGATTCTCAGCCGAGTTCTACAAAATCTTCAAAGAGAATTAATACTGATACTCCTCAAATTATTTTATAAAATAGAATTGGAGGGAACCCTGCCAAACTCATTGTATGAGGCTAGCATTATCCTGATTCTAAACTAGACAAAGACACATCAAAGATTGATGCAAAAATTGTCAATGAAATTCTGGCAAATTGCACATAAAAACATATTAAAAAGATAATGTACCACAATCAAGTGGGTTTGATTCCAAGTATGCAAGTTTTGTTCAATACACAGAAATCAATAAACATAATTCATCACATCAATAGACTTAAAGACAAGAATCATGATTATCTCCATAGATGCTGAGAAAGCACTTGAAAAAATACAGCACCTCTTCATGTTCAAAACACTAGAAAAATTACGGATATTAGGAACATACCTCAACATTGTAAAAGCTATCTATGCAAAACTGAAGGCCAACAAAATCCTAAGTATAAAAAAATTGGAAGCATTTCCTCTAAAAATGGGAGCAAGAGAGGGATGCCCTCTTTCACAACTTATATTCAACATAGTCCTTGAAACTAGCCAGAGCAATTAGACAGATGAAAAATATTGAAGGATTATGAATAGGAAAAGAACTCACACTATCATTATTTGTCAATGACATGATTCTATAGATGATCCAAAAAATTAAAAATCATTAATTAATAAATGAATTCATCAAAGTAGCAGAATATAAAACCAATACCCATAAATCAAATGCATTTCTATACATCAGTGATAAATCCTCCAAAAGAGAAATTAAGAAAACTACCATAATCACAATAGCCTAAAGTGAAAAGAAAAAAAGAACTTGGGAATAAATCTAACACAAAAGAGTTGAAAGACATATACAATGAAAACTACAGAACACTAAAGAAAGAAATTGAAGACCTTAGAAAATGGAACAGTCTCCCATGCTCTTGGATACTCAGAATCAATATTGATAAAATGGCCATATTACCCAAAGTGCTATACAGATTCAATGTGATTCAAATTAAAATCCCAGTGTCATTCCTTGTAGAAATAGAAAAAGCAATCATGAAATTCATTTGGAAAAATAAGAGACCCAGAATAGCCAAAAAAATCCTTAGCAAGAAGAGTGAACCAGGAGGCATCACAATATCAGACCTTAAACTATACTACAGAACAGTAGTAACAAAAACAGCATGGTATTATCACCAAAATAGACATGTAGACCAATGGTATACAGTAGAAGACACAGAGACAAATCCACATAAATCCAGTTATCTCATACTAGACAAAGGTACCAAAAACATACATTAGAGAAAAGATAGCTTCTTTCCACAAATGGGGCTGGAAAACTGGAAATCTATATGCAGCAAAATGAAATTAAACCCCTATGTTTTACTATGCACAAAACTGAACTCAAAGTGGATCAAGGAATTAGACCAGAGACTCTGTGCTTAACTGAGGAAAAAGTATGGCCCAATCTTCATTACTTTGGATTAGGCCATGACATCCTTAACAAGACTCCTACAACCTCAATAAATAAAAGCAAGAATCAATAGATGGGATGAATTCAAACTAAAAAGCTTCTTCTCAGCACAAGAAACAATCAACGAGGTGAACAGAGAGCCTGGGAGCAAATTTTTGCCACATGCGTATCAGATAGAGTACTGATCTTTAGGATATACAAATAACTCAAAAAACTTAATGCACACAAAAAAACAAACAACCCAATCAATAAATGGGCTAAGGAGCTGAACAGACACTTCTCAGAAGAAGATATACAATTGATCAACAAATATATGAAAAAAATGTTACACATATATAGTAATTAAAGTAATGCAAATGAAAACTAAGATTTCATCTTACTCCAGTCAGAATGGCAGTTATCAAGAACACAAACAACAGCAGATGTTGGTGAGGATGTGGAGGAAAAGGCATACACATGTATTTCTGGGGGGATTGAAAATTGTTGCAAACAATCTAGAAAGCCGTATGGATATTCCTTAGAAATCTTGTAATGAAACCACCATTTGACCCAGATATCCCACTCCTTGGTCTGTACCCAAAGGACTTAAAAACACCATACTACAGTAACACGGTCACTTCAATGTTTATAGTTGCACAATTCACAGTAGCTAAACTGTGGAACCCACCTAGATGCCTTCTGATAGATGAATAGATAAAGAAATTGTGGTATGTACACACAATGGAATATTACTCAACATTAAAATAGAATAAAATTATGTTATTTTCAGGTAAATTGATGGAGTTGGAGAATATCATGCTAAATGAAGTAAGCCAACCGCAAAAAACCAAAGACCAAATGTTCTCTCTGATAAGTGGATGCTGATCTGTAATGGGGAAGGGGGTATGAGAAGAATGGAGAAACTTTGGGAAAAGGGGAGGGAAAGGAGGGAATGGGACATAGGGGCACGAAAGATGATGGAATGAGATGGACAAAAATACCTGAGGGCCATGTATGATGGCACATACGGTATAACTCTATATTATGTACAGCCAGAGAACTGAAAAATTGTGCTATATTTGTGTACAATTAATCAAAATGTATTCTGCTGTTATGTATACTTAATTAGAATAAATAAAAAATAATCATTAATGTAGAACAACTTGTGTAGGAATTTTGTGGTGAAAATTTGAAAATTCAAGATCTAAATAAATGGATAAATACATCCATAGAACTCTTAATATTGTATAGATGTCATTTCTTTGCAAATTGTAAATATATGTAGTGCAATATCTATTAAAATTCCTGCAAAATATCTTACACAGCTCTGATGATTTTTAAATGTACATGGCAAAATAAAAGAACTAGAATAGTAAAAGAATTTGGAAAAGGACAAAGTGAGTTGAGTCAATTTACAAAATTTCAAGATAAAGCATAGTGACAGTAATTTAGGGCCATGCACATTTTTTTTTTTTTGTAAAAAGTTAAAAATAGGAAAAATGGAGGCGAATAGAGTACTCAAAAATAATCCTACAGCCAGGGTCAGTGGCACGCATGGCCGCAATCCCAGCAGCTCTGGAGACTGAAGCAGGATTGCAAGTTTGAATTAGTCTCAGCATCTTAGTAAAGCCCTGAGCACTTAGCAAGACCTTGTCTCAAAATTAGAAATAAAAACAGGGTAGGTATGTCACTCAGTGGTTAAGCACACTGGGTTCAATTTCTAGTACACACCACACATACACACACACACACACACACAAAAAATCATTAAAAAATCCTATACAAATGAATAATGTGCAATTAAATAGAATAAACATAATATTATTTATTGGATGATGTTAAAAAGAAGAAAAGGAAATAAATGAAAAAAGGAAAAATATTTTGACCTACATCTCCCTCAAAACAAAATAAAGGAAAAAAGAGAAAAGAAAGTGGCAAATCTTTGTAGCATGGGTTTAGGAATAAAATTTTTTCTTTGATTTGAGAGCAAAAAGCAAGATCCATGCATAAAAAATAATTGGCTTAATTAAAAGTTTTTATATTTCTCTACAAAACACTCTGCCAGAAGATTCAATGAAAATAAACTATTTAATAAAAGAAATTGTCACAAACTGTATATCCAAGAAAAGACTATTACATGGAATATATCAAGAACTCTCCAAATTTAATAGCAAAAAAAGTTACATTATTGAACATTGCACCAGAAAGACATAAGACAACTAAACACAGCTAACTATATTAAACAACATTAATCATCAGATAAATATAAATTAAACCTGCAATGAGACATCCACATGTACTTATCAGTGTGGCCAAAATAAAGAGAGCTACAGCAAATGCTGATGATAATACAGAAAAACAGGACAACAGACATTTCTGGTAGGGTTCTAAAACACTAGGTTCTCTGGATAACAGCTTGGAGTTTTCTTTAAAATTAAACATGCAGCTATTATGTGACTGAGCTAGTGCACTTCCAGATACTCATCCTGGAGAAACTCATGTTCACACAAAAACTTCAAATTGAATCTTCACAATAGCTTTATTCAGAGGTACTGATTTCCACTTATCAATGTTTAGCGTCTCTGTACATAGGCAAAAATTGAAGAGAAAGAGAGAGAAACAGATATAAATAGTGATATGTCAGCACCATGAAATAATACACAGCAATAAAAAAATTAATTATGCCCAGAAGAAACTGTATTTATGCTATTTAAATTATGCTGAGTAAAAAAATCATTCCCCAAGATCATACTGTGGCATGGTATATGACCCGTACTTACATAGAACTTTGAAATGGGGAAATACAGAAATGAGAAACAGATTAGTGACGTAGGAGGGAAGGAAGTTTAGCTATAAAATCACATGAGAAATCCAGGGTTGGTGGGAATGATTTATACCTTGACTTTCTTTTTTCATTTATTCCTTTTAGATATGCATATCAGTAGAGTGTATTTTGATATATTATGCACATATGGAATATAACTTATTCTAATTATTACCCCATTCTTGTGGTTGTGCATGATGTAGAGTTGCGCTGGTTGTGTATTTATACATGAACTTAGACAAGTTATGTTTGGTTCATTCCACCATCTTGACATTCTTATTGGAAAAGTCCTACTATAATATTGTTCTATAGTTTTGCAAGATTTTGCTATTAAGGGAATTTTAGAAATGTATACATTGTTTTTGTAGCATGTCTTAAAAATGCATATAAATCTACAATTCTTCCTTATGGCTGAATAATACTCCATTGTATATATATACCACATTTTTTTATCCATTCATGTTGGCTCATAATGGAAGTTAATTTAAAAAATAGCGATGGGTAAATGGCAAGAAGATTGATAAAGGAAAGGAAGAAAGGCGTGGGAAAGGGAATGGGAAGGAGAGGTACTGGGGTCTGAATTAAAACAAAATATATCTTATGCTTTTATAATTATGTTGGAATGGATTCTTCTGTCATGTATACCTAAAAAGAAACAAAAAACTATATGTAGTAGATATTTAGATGTTTTTAGAATTGTCGGAGAACAGCATGATAAATGTGTGAAATTTATTTATGTAACATTTTAATTCCTTTAAATTGTTATTTCCTAAGAATATGAAACAATGAGGATACATTCAAGCTTTAGAGTTAGAGATGCATTCACATATATTAGAAACAAAATATAGAATTCAATGAAGGGCTACATATGATTTACATGTAATAGTTGAACAGGAGTAAAAAAGTACTTGATATAAAGTTGGTATAAAGTACTTGGTATAAAGGTTATTTCCTTTATCAACAACTTACAAATATTGATATAATGTGAAATATTATATCAGTATCATCAATGATAATCTTTCAGAAAAATGAATAATTACTCTATGCAATAGTTCAATTAATATTGCAGCACAAATAATTCCTGGGAAGATTTAAAAATACATATATATTTATACATGAGATTAAACTAAAAATTTATATGAAAGAATATGTAAATTTTTACATTTCAAATACATATATCAAAGCAGTATTTAATATATTTAAGCTAATATAAGAAAGTATGTAAGACTTGTAATTTTAATTTAAAATATATATTTGATTAACTATGATAATTACATAACAATTTCTACAACATATGAAAATATAAAACAATTGACATTTTATAATAGTTACATTTAATTTGTTAGAGTTATAAATGTTATTTGACTACTCAGGTGTATTTTATTTCTAATGTTTTTTATCTTAATTAATAAAAGGTAACAGAATGCAAAAGTGAATTTAATATAGTAAAATCATACATGCAGTTTGCTCATGAAGTTTCACTGATTAGGATTGTAAATGGATTTCAAGTTATTTAAAGTATCCTTATATAATGATTAATGCTTGCTTGAGGTGTGTATATATGTGTGTGTGTGTGTGTGTGTGCACGCACATGCATACACATGTGCGCTGGCAAAATTTGTGTGCTATATTTAAAGATTGAGTAAATAAGTTCACTGCAATTTTAATTAAATTAATTATTCAATATTTAACATCTAAATAAATTTCTGAATAGTTCTCTCTGAATACAGACACACATAACACATATGTTATGAAGTAAAATAAAATTCTACTCTGCCATGTCATGACAAACAATGTCAGATAAAGCTCTGTGAAGAAAAATTAAGTTAAAAATAAAACAGTCTGTTTTGACTTATGCATATGAAAAAATAAAGATAGAGCAGAGAGCTTGAACAGGATTGGCAGAGAATCCGTTTTAGAAGGAAAATTAGCTATGGAAACATGCTGAAACTCACTGTGTGTTCTGTAGTATAAGGTAAGTTTCTCAGATGAGATAACTTAATAAGTTAGAAGAGGCATAAATGAAGTTGAAGTATTAAAGAAACAAGCCAAACATTGAGGAGATAGCATTGCACAATAGTACATAATATCTAAATTACAAAAAGAATAAAGGTGTTGATAATTTAAAAATTGAGATAAATTATAGTGAATTCAGAAAAAAAGAAGAGTGAAAATTATTACTTAATGTAGTGCATATATAGGATAAATAACATAAAATATTTTGCATTTTTGAGAATTCTAAAGTAGAGAACTCCACTAATGGCAAAACAAAAAAAAATCCAATGTATAAAGAAATGTTTTCTATCTATTATTGTTAAATATAGTGAATATTTTCCAGTCCATTTATATATTTTTCCAGAAAATGTGTGTTATTTTTGTGTTTACATTTTACATTGATTTTCATGTTAGTTTTATTAAACATTATTTTTGGTTAAATGCACTAAACATGTACTTTAGGTATGTTAAAATGTGTTATTTAATGCAATTTTATTTGACTTCAGTTTTATGGAGCATACATTTAAAATCTTAAAATTTTTAACTCTAAAATATTTCAATGTCATTCTTTTCCTAATGTTTCAAAAATTGATCTTTCACTTTTAATCTTTTAATCTCTTTCCTGAACTGATTGTTGTATGTGACAAGAACAAAAGTGCAATAAAAAATAAATCAATGCACTCTATTTTTATTATTCTGTGAATATAATTACATCATCAGTCAAATATGACATTGTTGGGTCTTTGTTTCTAGCCCCTATCTTTCTTTTAACTACATTTCACTGTCTCACTGTGTTGTCCAGAATCACCATTCAAAAAGAACAAAATTTTGAAAAATTGGTGTCTTCTAGAGCTCTTGATTTCAAAAATTCTGCTTTTGATATTTCCAATATAAAATATAATAATGACACTAGGTTTAAAGTTGTTATTCATTTTTCAGTGTTGATAAGTTCTCTGTTACTCTTATTTCATTAACAGTTTTCTTGGTTAATCAGCATTGTAATTAATTTAGTATACTTTCTGGTTTAATGAAAAGATTAAATGATATTTCAATTTAATCTTTTAATACAGTGCAATTCCATAATAGATTTGCTAGGAGTAAACCAAACTTGTATGCCCAGGATAAAATCCATTTAGCATTATGTACTATGTTTTCCGATCATTATATCCACTTTGGGAATATTGTTATATAGATTTTTCATCTCTTTTCAACTGACTTTGAAGTATACTTTTCGTTTCTTTACAATCATTGTCTACTACTCTATGATGCAGAGAACAAACTTAAATGAAACAACAGAAAGTGTAGAGACTCAAACATGGAGAAACATACTCTGGCAAACTTATCAAAAGAACATGGCATCTGTAGATGAGTTTGAAACCTGGACTGTAATGAAGGCATCCACATCAACCATGGTAGCAATTAAAATGCAAATTTCTTTCAGGTCCTGAGAAATTGAAACAATTTTCCTCACTAATTGCCTGAGATGATATGTGTCCATTAGCAGGTATAAACACTTTACCTCAGTTTCTCCTATTCTGCATAATATATATGCCAAACAATAAATACTTATGACTTACATAAAAAATGCAAGAAAGTCAATTGATTTGTGGGCTACAAAATAGACAACACCAAAGATCATTGATTATTTACATTTTAGAACCATTAGACATAGATCTTGAGATGACTATGATTAATATACTAAAAGATAGAGTAGAAAAAGCAGGATTTTAATAGAATGATGGATCTATAAAAAGAGAAAAATAAAAAGTACTCAGAAAAAAATTACCAATGATGAATTCCTTTGATAGGCTCATGACTAGATGTGGGACAGATGAGTAAAGTATTAGAAAACATGCATTTAGGTCACTGGATATCACCAACAATTATATGAAAAAACGAAAAGAAAAAGAAAATCAGAATTTCCAAGTGTTATGGGATAATACTGTACTTTCTAGTACATATACTATTAGAATTGTACAAGAAGGAAAAAAAGAGAGAGGAGACAATACAGTTGGAGAGATGAACACACAGATTAAAAACAATTTAATTTTATCAAAGATACCTAAGAAACAAAGAAAATTCTAAGGATAAATAGTACACAAACATAGACACACAAATTAAATATAATCACATACATACTTATGGCAATTAAAACTAAGGGGACATGCTTGAAGGCACCTACAGAAAACAGGCTAAAGATACAAAGTACTTACTCTGTGTCTGAAATAAAACTCACTCCCCAAATGAAATGACATATGTGCTGTATTAGAAGAAAGAATCATGATGCCAGAATTCCTTAACACCAAGATTTTTTTCAAAATAAAAAGGAAAATAAAGAAATTTTCCAAAATATAATTTATTTTCATCACATCTTTTGCAATAATATTAAAACATTCTTCAGGAAGGAAATAATTTAGATCTTCACAGAGATATGAAGAACTTTGTAAAATACAACAATAAGGATAAAATAATTTTCTTATTTTTAACCATTATAAAAATAATTTTATATCTATCATAGAAAGAGTAATGATATGTAGCATAACTAACAAAATATGTAAAACAACATATTGGAATAAGTTTTAAAATGATGTATAGGAGAAACTTGGAAATAAAACAATGTAGGATTATTACTCAATACATGAGTGGTATAATGATTTATTATATGTAAGTCACAAATATATATTTGAACAGAATTACATTCTGATATTTCTATGACTATATGTACTTGTAAAATTATATAGAACTGAATGCTAAAACAGGTACTTTATAGTGCAACATAAAATAAATAAAATAGTAAAGCTTAGGAAAATGATAAAGAAGCACAGTGAAGTGAGGGGATGATATCATGTGGAACAAGTAATGCAGGTCTTGTATCCATTGTTCAATAGTTCCCTGTAGATCAATTGATTTAATAACAATGGGACAAAACAGCATTCTGAATAAAGAGAGAAATTGGTGAAGGTTATATGATTAATCTTCATTCGTCACTAAACCATCAATTGACAACTAAAATATTAAGAAAAACATCACAGGTAAAATACTTTTAAAATAGTGTAAATACAATAAAATCAGTAGATAAAATGACTCAGAATTAAAAAGCAAAGCTTCTCACCACAATGAAAACAATTCTGTGTCAGGAGTCTTGAATGAATTATGGGTCTTTGAACTGCTCAGAGAGAGAAGCGACATCCCTCTTGGGATCGTTTCCGTTCAAAGGTGCCAATAAGATCGCCCGATTGCTATGATGATCCCCTGTTCAAAAGGGGGTTCTGTGCCAGCCACGGAGCTGTTCAGTTCTTGATCTCATGTTAAAATTCTAGCTGCCCATGGGAAGAGAACTATGGGCATAAGCTGATAAGTTTTAATTGGGCTGTTTTACCCTCAACTTTGGTTTTGTTTATCTTGAAGAAACTTTCTCACAATAAATAATTTTGATGTTTAAACCTATATAATAAATATGACAAGCTTGCTCATGGTCAGTCTTCCTCCATCAGAAGTTTGCTGAACCACCAAGCTCTAGCTTTTTCTCTACTTCTGTGCCTATTTATCTTTTCTTCATGCTCTCATTGGCCAGTCTGGTTACCCTTAAATAAATTATTGTGTAGGTTGTAAAAATTCAGAGTAGAGAGAACTTACAGATGGGAGAAAATGTTTGTTGATAAATTGTATATCATCTATTGAGAAGTGTCTGTTCAGCTCTTTATCCATTTATTGATTGAGTTGTTAGTTTTTTGGTATTAGGTTTTTTTTTTTTTTTTAGTTATTTATATATCCTGGAGAATAACGTTCTATCTGATGTATGTGTGACAAAAGTTTGCTCCCAAAATGTAGGCTCTCTCTTCATCTCATTGACTGTCTCTTTTGCTGAGAAACAGCTTTTTAGTTTGAATTCATCACGTTTATTGATTCTTGATTTTATTTCTTGTACTTTAGGAGTCTTTTTAAGGAAATCAGAGCCTAAATTGACATAATTAAGATTTAGGCCTACTTTTTCCTTTATTAGACACAAGGTCTAATTGCTAGGTCCTTGATCCACTTTGAGTTGAGTTTTGTACTTGGTGAGAAATAAGGATTTAATTTCATTTTGCTGTATATGGATTTTCAGTTTTCCCAGCACCATTTGTTGAAGAGGCTATCTTTTCACCAATGTATGTTTTTGGCACTGTTGTCTAGTATGAAATAACTTTTATTTTAGTGCCAATACCATATCATTTTTGTTTCTATAGCTTTGTAGTATAGCATCTCAGTAATTAGAGAAATGCAAATCAGAACTACTCTAAGATTTCATTTCACACCAGTCAGAATAGCAGTTATCAAGAATGCAAACAACAGTAAGTTGTTGGTGAAGATGTGGGGGGAAAAGGCATACTCATACATTGCTGCTGGGACTGCAAATCTGGAAAGCAGTATGGAGATTTTTTTTAGAACACTTGGAATGGAACAACCATTTGACTCAGACATCCCACTCCTCAGGCTATTCCCAAATGACTTTAAAACAGCATACTACAGTGACAGAGCCCCTTCAATGTCTATAGCTACACAATTCACAATAGCTGAACTGTGGAAGCAAACTAGATGCCCTTCAATGGATGAATGGATGAAGAAACTGTGGTATATATACACAATAGAATATTACTCAGCATTAAAAGGGAATAAAATTATGGCATTTGCAGGTAAATAAATGGAGTTGGAGAATATCATGTTAAGCAAAATAAGCCAATTCCCCCCAAAACAGAGGCCAAATGTTTTCTCTGATAAGTGGATGATCCATAATGACAGGGGTGTGAGTTGAGTGGAGGAACTTTGGATGGGGCAAAGGTGGGGAGAGGTATGAGGGTAGGAAAGATGGTGGAATGAGACAGACATCATTACCCTCGATACATGTATGATTACATGAATGGTGTGACTCTACTTCATGTACAACAAGAGAAGTGAAAAACTCTGCTCCATTTGTGTACAATTGATCAAAAAGCTTTCTGTGGTTATGTACAACTGATTAGAACTAATAAAAAAATTAAGCATGAAAATAAAAAAAAAGTTATGAGAGTCTCAGAGATGTTCAGTGTTAAGTATGTAATGGTAAGCATTGTACACCATTTACAAGCATACTTAAAATGAGTAATTTGTAAAATCTACGTAGAGATGTGAATGATAAATAAAATGACCTCAGTTCAGATTTAACCAAATCATACGCTACAATGTGATGATGATTAAAAAATAAAATGAAAGCTGTTAGGAAATTTTAACAAGAAGAAAAATAATTGCAACATTTTCCAGAGTAACATGGTTTTGGCAGGAGTTCTGAAGAGAAAGTGTTGGATTATTGAAAAATGGTTTTAAAAAAATGGAATACTGATCATGGTGGTATAAATGTGGAACATTAACAAA
This sequence comes from Geosciurus inauris, assembly GCA_004024805.1. NCBI lineage: Eukaryota > Metazoa > Chordata > Mammalia > Rodentia > Sciuridae > Geosciurus > Geosciurus inauris. The sequence goes on along the minus strand of PVHX01000917.1, from coordinate 83,847 downwards.
TAGATTGAAGCATGCATTTATTCAAGATTTTTATGCTAAAACATTTGGATCAATTTACTTACTGTCAACTAAGATTGGAAATGTTATTGGATTAGTAGGGTCTTAGAAGACTTGGAATTCAATTTTCATTTGTAATTTTAGAAGTATAGCAGACATTTACATGAAAATATCCAGCAGGCAATTAGACATATATATCTGAATTTCTAGAGAGAAGTCTGAGCCATAAACATAAATTTGGGAATCATCAGTGTATAAATGTTAAAGCCATATGTTTAAAAATGACATTGAAAAGAGTAAATTTAAAAGAAGTCTTATATACTCCTAATTACAAAATTAGCAGGTAAGAAGCAGATTAGGAATCAATAAAGAAGACAAAAACGGATCAACTGATACTTTCCATAGAGAGAAAAATTCCCAACAGACTTATGTGTTAGCTAACTTTAGTTTAAAAAGTGTTTACAAGAAAAAGAGCAGAGTGTGTCCCTTGATGCAGAAAAAGTCAAACAATCCATGAGAATACAAGAGAGCAAACAAAGTTACTCTCCCTGCAAGCCTTTACTGACTTCTAAGGTTTACTTGTAAATGGAAAATCTCCCAGAAACCCAGAAAATTACAGATGCAAAATATCTACAAATCTAAATGGTCATTCCAATTGTTTCACAGAGAAGAGGAAACTGGGACTTCAGAAATTTCCACATTTAAAATAAGTGTACAAGATATTAGAACTATGCTTAAATAGTTTGGAACATATAAGGAATGTGAAAAAATATCATGAATGTAATAGGAGCCATTATGAGAGAAGAGATTAAATTCTTTAGTACATAAAGAATTTCCAACAGAAAATGTAAAATAGATCAAAATGAAACACATCCAGTCACAGACTCAGGATGCTTAGCAAACCCCAATGTTGTTAAACATAAATAAAACTGTTGATAGATATAGCATACTTGAGCTCCTAAAAAAAAATGGACCCAAAGGGGAAAAAAAAGTCCTAAAAGTAGAAAAATACATACGATAAAACAATAGACTGACATCTATAAAGTGATGAAAGAATATAATTCTATATTTGAGAATAAAGATGGAGCTGGGCACGGTGGCGCACTCCTATAATCCCAGTGGATGGGGAGGCTGTTACAGGAGGAGAGCGAGTTCAAAGCCAGCCTCAGCAAAAGCAAGGTGCTAAGCAACTCGGTGAGATCCTGTCTCTAAATAAAACACAAAATAGGGCTGGGGAATATGGCTCAGTTGATGAGTGCCCCTGAGTTCAATCCCTGGTAAGCCCCCACTAAAAAAGAACAAAGATAGACAGGAGATATGTTATGAAATATGGCTCAGTGTTATGGTGGGTGCTTGTTTAGGATGGACAAAAGCCCTGGGTTTAATCCTCAGTACTGTCAAAATAAAAACAAAGAAAGAACAAAGATTATCTGTATCAATGTCTATCTTAACCATCTATTGATAAATAAATATACAAATAAAATTAATAAAATATAAAATGTTTGTTGTTAGGTCTCCACCTAAATAAGTATTCAAAAGAGCTCCAGAATAATTACCAAATGTATAGAAAATCGCGATTGTATAATACAAAAAATTCATTGGAGAAAGAATATATAATCACAAAATTACTTGATTAATCCAAAACTCTGTAAGAAATAGGAAAAAGTAACTTCTATCAAAGGTATGTTTTAGCAAATATATTCTATGGATGAAGAAACTCTAGAGTATTAGAATGGTTAATAAATGGTTAACATATATTAATACAGATTTCATAAAATACTAATTTTATTGATTTGCAAGGTTAAAGATAACATGGAGATGGCAACACAAGTACATAAAACATGGCAGAAAATCACTAAGTATATTATGCCAAGAGATCCTGGTATTGCTCATGTAGTGGAACAAATACTTACTGATGCTAAGGAAAAAATGCATGTTATGTTTTCCAGAATAATTACCAAATGTATAGAAAATTGCAATTGTATAATACGAAAAATTCTTTGGAGAAAGAATATATAATCACAAAATTACTTGATTAATCCAAAACTATGTAAGAAATAGGAAAAAATGTATACAAGTAGATAAATTAGGAAAAAACTACTGAAATTAATATATTTATAAGGTATTAATTGTTAAATTTAAAATGTATTTTAAAAATTTATTTAGATTCTTTGATATTATCAAAGATGTCATTTCCAGAGTATCACGCACAAATAGAAATGAAATAATCATAATATTTATTCATTTAAATTTAAGGCCAAATATGATTACATTTAGGTCAGGAATTAAATCTTGCATGTATACTTATTGTATATTTCATGATGAAAAGTATTAAAAATATCATCTTTTGGTAGACTAGAAAAATATTTGCTACTTTTGTTATATGTGAACTATCACATTTAATACTGAAACTAGTTGAAGAACAATTTTCATGTTATAGGATTAAAAACTAAAAGTTATTTGTACTGTATAATTGTAATCTGAAACAAGTCGTTTGCAATATTGTTCATATTAGGTATCCAGCATATAAAATTATAAATAAGTTTCAGCAAAATTTTATTTTTTTGTAAAAAGACAAAAGTTTATAGACATTAAGCAAATTGCATAATAAAATTTATGTAATAAAATTTTATTTTGTTTAAGAGATATGGCGTTAAATGCTTTCATGTTATCACAGAATAAAAGCATTCTATTTCTAGCAGATTCTACCAGGTGTGTGTGTGTGTGTATGTTTATATATGATTTAAGACTCTGGAAAATCTATTTTTAGGTCATATCCATTTTACACTTGCTAGCATAACCAAAGAATGATTCATCACCTCTAACACCCATCCACCCACGAGACAAGCCCGGTAAAACCCTCCTTAGCTAATCTACAGCTGTGGATAAACATTGGTTTATGGAAGACCAACTTCAGTTGCAACTAAAGAGATTAGAAGGATGGATTTTATCTCATTCTTGGAAATATTTTTTACTGTTCCAGAGCGCAGAATTTCTTAAATATTAGCTGGGGAAAATTCAAGCATTACAATTATCTTTAGACACTAGGGAAGGAACAGACACCTAGAAACATGGGGTTCAATATAAGAACTGATGTTGATAGAAGGCAAAGCAGTGCTGGGAAGGCAAATAATATAGAGAGGACATTGACAATGAAGCGGCAGTAGAGTCATTGAGGTTCCTAAGAAAGTGGAACTAAAAATCCATGTCAATAACAGAAACCAAAAACAAACAAACAAACAAACAAACAAACAAAAATCCAGGCTATCTGAGGAGAAATTGCATTTAAAATGTTTGAAAGGGGTATTTTAAAATAATGTGTTTTGATGTCTTAGCTGCTGACCTGGAGCAAATGTATACTTAGCAACAAGGATTGTATCTTCCACCCACACACTACACTAACCCAGGGGCAGTGGGTAAGCCACTGACAGGTTAACTCAATCTTCATTCCCAAAGAATGTGCATTGGGAAGTTATTCTTTTGTCACTTTTAATAAATGATTATTAGATATCTTTGTCCTGTTTTTTTCATCTAATTTAAGGTGCTTACATTTTATAATCAATAGGATCCAACAAAGGTGAAACTTGTAATTTCTAGGAAATCTTTACTTTCTGTTTCGATGCCACATCTTCCTCCCTATCCCCAGTATTATGAAGATATTTTATGTAAAGTAAAAAAAAAAAAAAAATCTCAGAATATGATGGATTTCAATGAATTTAAACATCACCATCCAATTTGCTAAGTTTTAGCAATGTCTATATTAATCATTTCTGCATAAATTTTGAAGAATTGTTTATATGATACAATGTTAAAATAAACAACGACATATGGGTGCTTGTGTAAATATTTTGTTGTACTAACTACTTATATATATTAATTTAAATTAGAACAATATAGTCACATCAAATAAACTGTTTATATGAGCATCATTTTGTTTCTTATGAAAGTCTGTAATTATTATCTAGGGATAATTACGGGATGAATACTACATGAACTATATACTCTATGTGACTATAGAGAACTATATTCTCTATTGCTATTTTTATTTTTGAAATTTGAGAACTCAGTGGTCCAGTTAAATTGGTCACCTATTGTAGGTTAAATATAATAAGTATAGCCAGGCACGGTGGCATTCACATATGATCCCAGTGGGTCAGGAGACTGAGGCAGGAGGATCAAGAGGTCAAAACCAGCCTCAACAAAAGTGAGGCACTAAGCAACTCAGTCTGCCTTTAAGTAAAATAGAAAATAGGACAGGGGATGTGGTTCAGTGGTCAAGTGCCCCTGACTTCAATCCCTGGTACCCCCCCACGAAAAACAAAACCCCAAAACAAAGTAAAAAAGTGCATGATGCCTACATTTATTTACTTCATAACATTCTGTTTTATTATTGTCCATGGTACATTCATATTAATTCATTAGACACTAACTTGCATTTCCATCTACTACTGAAGAATTGTTTCTTTACATAAAATATTTTTGCTCTGTGCCAGAAACAAAACTATAGAGTCATACAAATAAAATATGGTATTAATTAAAAGGTGTTAGACAACATATATATATGAAAAATACTAGAAAAATTGTGAAAAGGAAAGTTTGTTTCAAGGAAATATGCACAGGATTGTGATTAAAAGTTGAAGGATGGTATCAATGTTATAGTTAGAAAAGTATTTTTAGACAGAAAAGTGATTTCTGAGATTTGATGATAGGAGAGAAACACAGATATATTTAACTCCAAAGAATGTCTTAAGAAATGTAAATGAGGTGGCTTGACTGAAGTAGAGGGCTTATGTACCCTGTATTCAATAATGAACTTATAAAATGGCAAGGCACTATAATATAAAGCATATGTGTAATGAAGCCCTGCTCAGTTAGGCTTGTGAGTATCCTGGTGAAGGATTGAGTTCCAGCGTAGTGAAGAACATGTCCCATACAAAAGCATGGGATCTGCAAGAAAGGGTGGGTGAAAAAAGAAAAAGAGCAATTATGTGGATGAGAAAATAAACTAGGTGTATTCTCATCTTCTGAAACAGTCACAATAGAAATGTAAAAATAAGGATGGTTGCAACAAACCAATGATCAAAAGAGGGAGTGGGTATACGTAGAGAAAAGAAGCTTCACTTTATCAAGAGAAATAAGATACCCACAACGGGGAGATATTCCAGAAGTTGAGAAGATTGTTGTTCATTGTTATAGACTATTAATATAGTGGACAATTTTTTTCGGGTTATTAAATTTACATATTTTACATTATTTTACCTTGGAACTTTCTTCTATGATGTGTAATACCTTAACACAACAACATTAACAATTTATGTCATTAGTAAATCTCTAAAAATTTTCAAGCATTTCAATTCAGGTATGTACTATAGTGTCTTAAAAATATGTCAGGGTTTAGTAAGATCCTGTATCAAAATAAAAAAATAAAAAAGGACTGGGGGATGTGGCTCAGTGCTTAAACACACCTGGGTTTAATTCCTAATACCTAAAAATAAAAAAAAAACCACAAATGACAACATGTCAGGAAGATTATTTGGAATGTACACTATTAAGAACTACTGGAAATTTTTCATGTTTGAATCTAAATTAATTTTTAAATTCATTAATATTAGGATTCTTTTAAAGTACATTATAAAACAATATGAATACTTTTGGGAGTTTTTTATGATTCTCAAAAAAAATATTTCAGGTAGGCAGATAATATTAAGAGTTGCCTTTAATATAACTGATAGGTTCTATGAGTTGGGATAAATTTGGGAAGTTCTCTGGCCTTCAGTTCTGACATCTTTAGCATGGAATGTGAACACTGTATAGCTCATCAATATAAATCATAATGCCTGGGATCTGACACTTGATTAATTCATGTCAGTTCTTTTCTTTGCTAATTACTTCATCTACTAGAACAATCTTTCCTTACTTATTTTCTCTAGCACAAACAATGGGCTCTGGTTGTTGTCTTGTATGAACATTTTTTAAGCTTTCATTTTTTTTTCATTCTATAGATGGATTCCAATGAGAAACTATATTTCACAAGAACACATAAAAGAAATGAGAGTTTGCCAGGCACAATGGCACATGTCTGTAATCCCAGGGCTCAGGAGACTGAAGCAGGAGGGTTGCAAGTTCAAGGCTCTAAGCAACTTAGCAAGATCCTATCTCTAAATAAAATATAAATGGACTAGGGATGTGGTTCAGGTGTTAAGCACCCCTGGGTTCAATACATAGTATCAAAACAAAACATATGGGAGTTTGCAGAAAAGTGAATGTAGGCATATTCCCTATATTTATTTTGTGTTACTTAAATTGCTGTGACTCAGAAATATTCTACTCAGGACTTATGTGGTGCATCGTGTACTGAATATGTTAGCAATTAAAGTTAAGCAATTAAAGTTTATATTACCAAAGGAATTGATTTTTTAATGATACTTCTGGGAAAGGAAAACTTATGTTTAACTCAAGCCCTAAACCAGTCTCATGAAAGTGAATATTCAAAATAATTTGGTTTAATAGTGATTGTAACATGTATGAATTATACATAAAGAAACAGAAACAGAGTTCCATACAGTTATGTTTTGGAGGAAAAAATGTTGTACATAAAATACTGGAAATTATCATTTCTTTGGGTATAGAAAAGGAGTTATCTCTCTGGGCAATATTTCATTATCATATGTATTAAACAGTCTTAACTGAAAATCCTTGTTATTATATTGACAACTCATCTTGATTCATTTAAATTAAAATGTTAAAACTCTGTGCATTTTGACAAGCAAGTATTAATATAAAAATGACAGTATACAGACAACATATTCAGGAACTAAACTATATTCAAGGTATATTTAAAAGTGAGGTTCAGGTTGTGACCAGGATATGATTCTTATTATTTAATTCCCAATAAAATGTTTCAGAATTAAAGAGTTATTACAATTAATTGCAAACTGAGGAAGATTTAAAACTTTTGCTTAACAACTTTTTCTTAATTAGTGCATTAGTTATTCCTAATAAGAACAGTTTCCATTTTAAAGGGAACCAGGTGGAAAAGGTCATTACATAAAGAAGACAATCTTCGTCCTAGCACCTCCACCTCATGCTTTATCATTATTATTAATTACTAGTAATTATTTCTGAGAAATCATAAAGTCAATTTTAATGACTTCTCTATTTATGTTACATGAAAGTAATTGTCATTAAACATTGCATAGTGAGGTAAAAATACCTGAAATTTTTATTTTTCTTGGAAACTAGGGCCATTCTTTCTTTAAAAGTCTGTCTACTTAGTAAAATATAGTCAAGTTAAATATTGAAATTTTAACTATAACACACATATATTAATAAATAGACAATTAAAAGTGAATATATTGGGATAAGTCACTCTAGTGCATATATGAATTCAACCGTTTGAAAAATGAATACAAGCTAAATTCAGATATCAAACAAATTATCAAAAATTAAATTTTTAAAAAATTTAATTGAATACAAGCCAAATTCAGATACCAAAAAATTATCATAAATTAAAAGAGCCTTTATTTTATAAAGTACATTTAACATCAAAATCAATGGCAAAAAATATTTTGAGTACATATTTCTAGGCTATTTGTGAGATAATAATGTTTAATCAAAAAATTTCGTATTCACATAATGCAGATATAACAAGGAGACAGGCAAGAAAATGCCTTTTAAAATTTGGTAAGTGCGTTGGTGAAGGAGGAGGAAACTGTTATAGGAATGTATATGAAAGACATAATAAAGTCAGAAAATCCAAGTTTGCAGTCATGATATTAAAACTGAGAATCGAACAATGAAGAAAATATGTTGTATACATGTGCATAGAATGACATTGCATGGCATATTTGGATATCTACAAAAAGTGTTGTGTAGTGGTTCAAGGGGTTGAAGATTACGGAATAAGAAATGACATAATATCATGAACATGCCAGTCATGACAAACCAAATATTAAATTTCCCCAAAGAAAACCTTGGAGAAAAGTTGCATAAACTTTAATTACTTTGTGCAGTGCAAGGTATGAGTGGAAGGAAAAAATAAAGTCCGTAAGATCAGTGAGACAGTTGTTTATAAAATTCGTTTTGCCATGACAAGGGCAGAAGACAGTGAAATATGTAGACTGCTGGAGAGATATCGTGTATGCAGATCAGAGACTAATGGGAAAAATAACAGTCAAATCCAACTCACTTCTTGATTTGGGACAACTGATGCCTACACCCAAAGCATGGAAATCAGAAAGAATAAGTATGCTATTAATCATAAATTATGGTATCTTGATTGTAATATTACTTTAATTGTCAATTCAGTTATAACTAAAAAAATTGATAAATAATTACTTTGTGTTATCATATTCTACTTTTTATTCTTAAAAAGATTATTTTTTATGCTTAGGAGCATTTCTACATGTTAATTATACCTTGATTTCAGAATTTCTTGGTTCCAGGATTCCTGTTTTACCCAGTGATCACAGTGGACCTAACAAGTAATAAACCTCCAGTTGACTCACAATCCCTGAGTATATCCTTAAATAGAAAAAATGGAAGGTGGTTTGTGTTTTTGACTGTTTTGCTTTCAATGATGTTTTAAGAGAGAAATAATTGTAAGGAGTATAAAACTTTCACTGAAATAATAAAATTAAAATGTAATGATATCCTCCAGGATACCTTACCAATGTATAAACAAGATTCCAATATAAGAACAGTGGATTATAGAAAGAATGGCAAGAGACAAACTCCATTTATAGAAGAGAACAAAGCAAGGACATTAGAATTTTTTTTTAATTTTAATTTATTTTTAAAACAAAAGAACACATTTCAAGTCATAGTACACAAATGGAGCACAATTTTCCATTTCTCTGGTTGTAAACAAGATAGAGTCACACCATTCATATTTTCATACATGTACCTAGGGTAGTGATGTCCATCTCATTCCACTATTTTTGCTACCCTCTTGCCCCCTCCCTTCCTCCACCTCCCCTTTCCCTATCCAAAGTTCTTCTATCTCTCCAATACTCCCCACCCCCACCCCCATTATGTATCAGCATCCACTAATCAGAGAAAATATTCAGCCTTTGTTTTTTTGGAATTGGCTTACTTCACTTAGCATGATGTTTTCCAGTTCCATCCATTTACCTGCAAATGACATAATTGTTCTCTTTTAATGCTGAGTAATATTCCATTGTGTATCAGGGAATGAAACTGATCAATTATGTTATATCCATATAGGAATTGTGACAGCGAACCCCACTATTATGTATAATTATAATGCACCAAAAAACATAAAAAATCAAATCAAATCAAACTTTAGAATGTAACTATCAACATAAAATTCACTGAGACTTCATGTTTGTATACTTTTTGGTAGTATATATTATTCATTTCAATAGCATCCCTAATTCTAATAGCACATGTATGGTAGCAAAATTTCATGTTATTACATTACAAATAACATTATAATGCTTTTAAATAATTCATTGTAGCTCAAAGTAAGAATTAGTCACATTTTATTTTAAGATGCAAGTCACAACATATGGCTGAGCAGACAGGCAGACAGCATGTGGCTATGCAGACACTAAAACAAGTGCACTATATTTTTTCAGGGTCTGCTAACCACATAGACTTGTGCCATGTGAGACTGAGCTGGAACCCATGTAATACAACATCCTTGTTTTGACTTCAAATACAAGATAGGACTGTCAGATATGATCATTAAATGGATAAGAGTCCTTATACTTATGTAACTAAATGGTAGATAAAAATGATCTCAAACTATGATATATATATGTCTGTGTGTGTATATGTGCGTGTGTGTGTGTGTGTGAGTATGAGATATATATTTATGTTAATTTCCTGGAAAACTTATTCTATGTTTTTCCTCTTTGTTATTGTTTCATACATCTTGATATATAACTTCCAAAATAGAAGCTCATTCTTCAAAATCAAAACTTGTTGTACATTCCCTAATGATAAAAAATGGAATGCTCAAGATGGCATTTCTAATATAACAATTTTTTCCTTGCATAATTTGGTGTTAAGAACTCACCTATATGTGATGGTGTTAAGGTTTGATAGATTGCAGTTTAAGGCTCTAATATCCTAATAAGTGGCCACAGTGAACTTAAGAGAAATTTCAATTCCTCTGAGTAAAATTGTTTACAGAAGCTAACTGAAAATATCACCTCCTTTTTGGTTAAGTTTTAAGTTGATTTTCAATGTTATGAAAATATGACAGCAAAACATAAGGTGTTGTCCTCAGCTATAATGTCTGAGATTTTGAAATCAAGTGGTTCACATGCAGTGAATGTATTGTATAGCTCATGTTACAGTTTGCTGGAATAAAGATCATTCTGTTGGCTCATTGCTTTCATTTATTAGTTTGAATAAGTTTTCCAATGTCCCTATTGTGGATTTAGTGTTATCTCTATAGAGTTTTGTTCTCATTTTTAGCAAATGAATAAGTGCATGGCTAATTTCATGTGTCATTTTCAGCGGCACTAAAGGGAGTTAGTAACAGAGGTATCCTAGGCTCTATTTCCAATCTATGATTAGTGAAATGTTTCATTTGTATTTCAGAATTCAATCCACAGAGCTCATGTGTCACTTTCCTATTTCAGTTGCAGAGTTACAAAATTAATGTATCTTATGCAGTATATTTTTTCTCCATTGATGTTGGTGCAGAAATCTTGAGAACTGCAGTGAGTTAATAATACAATATTCTGAAAGTTTTTAATGAATTTAAATAAATAAATAAATAAATATTATTCTTATAGATATCTCTAGAATGTTTCCTAGTACAAACTTGAATAATTTTGAAAGAAAAAAATGCATTTCATCTTTTTTCTTATTTAACTTGTGTTCTACAGGGAACTGTGCCTGGAAGAATGACTATTTAAGACAGGTAGCACTAGCTCTTTTTAAAACAGAAATGGGGATTTTGTACATTCCATCAGGAGCACAAGTTTCAGAAACAGTCTTACTGCTCTACCCCAGGGATTCATTATTCACTGCAAAGCACAATTGCCCCCACTTGGCTCCTAGTGAAAAGACAGCCTGAAGGAAACATGAACATTATGCCACACAGCCAGCAGGAGATGTTATGTGCAAGGCTAACAGAGGAACTGAAGAGGGAACCCCTGTGGAGCTTGGGAACTTGGCATCATTATGGGATTACTTCACATCCATCAAGATTGCAGTGCGACATTGCATCTTAAATGTACAAGACTTTATGTTATTCATAAACTGGCGTTTTCAATAAATACAATGAGTGTCCTGTTTCATTTGACTAACATCTATAAACTTGAAGTACGTTTATTTTTTTAACATAGCCATTGAAGTGTCAGCCTATGTATACTAACATACCAATCAGATTATTATAGATTATAATTTACAGACTCAAAACAATGTGGATTTCCTTTAACTCTAATAATTTTATATTATGCTGATATAAAAGGAAAATGAAATTGGTTTTAAAAGCATAGATTTGGAGTCAGATAGGTTGGGATTAAATCTAGTATATAGTTATATGACCATGTAAAACAGAAGTAAACTTGTGACATTTTTCTCTATGTGCTAAATTTAAAAAATATATATAGTGCCAACCTCTTAAGATAATTCCAAAGGGTAAATTAGTTACTACGCATAAAGTACTCATAGGGATGCCTTTCTCACTGTAAGATGGTAAGTCTCAGTTACTATCATTACTTTTTCCCAGATCTGTACTTTAAGCTCAGGTTTTTCCGCATTTCCTCTTATCATCAAGTACAAGTAGTATTTTATTTTACTTTGAAAGGAAGGAGAAATGGAACTTATCTTCTTAAAATAATTTTCCACATTCATTTCCTTGAAATGATAAACAAAAAAAAACTTTGAATTCAAGAAATTACTAACAAATGTCAATTTGTTTCAATTCTGCCTCTGAAACCAATGATTTCTATAAAAAGGCAAACTCATTTTCATTAATGAGGAACACTGCCATAAGATTAAAACAAAAATAAATATGTTAAGAATCACCAACTAGTTTGTTGGTAACAAAAATAGTAACTTAACACGATGTACCTTTTCCTATGGTATTTCAAGAGAATAATCATAAGCAGGAAAATTTCTACTAGGTATCACTTAACTTTATTTGCTATAATTGACGTGTTTATTTCACACTTAGCTTCATTATGGTTTACAAATGTATATCAAAAGGGGCTCAAAAAGCTATAAAAATCATTGTTAGGAATTTGTCAAATGTAGGAGAATCTTCACTCTGATTTGAATTTTCTGTCAAATTATGCAAATTGTTTATGAAACTATAGTCAATAATTGGAGAATGTACCTAGACTTAAGTAATCTTTGTAAAAACTCACATGTAAATATTCACAAATTGTACTATTATTTTTTGAATAGTCTATATAGTGATAATTTCATTTAATATTTTCACATATTTCTACTGATTAGATTTTGTTTGTTTCGGGGGACAGACTAGGTATTGAACTCAAGGGTGTTTTATCACCAACTGCATCACTATCCCTTATTTAAAACAAAAAAAACAAAGAAGGTTGTCACTAAATTGCTGAGACTGGCCTCCAACTTGCAATCAATCCTCCTGCCTCAGCCTCTTCAGTTGCTGATGGTACATGCATGCACCCCTACACCTGGTCTCCATTGAATGGTTTTTTATTTCACTATTATCACTGTTTAATTTTCCAAATTGAGTGTCAGGTTACAAGTTTAGAAAAGTTAGATGTCATATATTAAGAGTAGATATTATAATTTAACAAATTTCCTTTTTCAAATCTATATAAATGTTTTACATGAATTTTTATACTATTAATAATTCAAATTATATTTTGAACATGTTTGCCATTTGCTATGACACCTCAATATATTGCTAGGTTATATTTGTTTTGTATTAGAGTCATAAATTAAATTGTAATATATCTCAGATATTCTTAGAAAAACAGTTAATTTTGTTCTATAATTCTCTTTTTACATTTGAGTTGTCATTCATTTTCCCAGTCACCAGCTAATGTAGATACAAAACACAAGTTTTTATATCACTATATTAAAGTTAACATTCCTTGTTAGTTAGATTGCTCTCTCATTGAGAGGGTTTTTATGTTAACTTGTGAAGTACCATATTTATGAAACCACAGTTAAAAATCCAGGGGTAGGCTTTAAGTCAGTCTTATTCAATGTCAGAATTTGAACAAAAGAACTGGACAGAACTCGTTGATAAGTGGATGCTGATCCATAATGTGGGGAAGGTCAAGGGAACAATGGTGGAACTCTGTTCACAGGGGTGTAAGGGGGGAGGAGGCATGGGGACAGTAAAGGTGGTGGAATATGATGGACATCATAGCCCTAACTTTATGTATGACTGCATATATGATGTGATTCTATACAACTTACAACTAGAGAATTGGTATGTTATCCTCTATCTATGTACAATGAATCAAATTGCACTGTTATCATGTAAGTCTAAATAGAACAAATACATAAATTAAATATAAAAATAGAAGAGACTTATTAAAAAAAAAAAAAAGAACTGGACAGAGAATGGAGAAGAACAGAACAAGCTGGATTCACTGGGAATCTCTGTCTATCCTCCATTGTGGTTTTCTTTGTTTTTTATTTTTTTGTGGCCTTTTTTTTTGTTTGAGAGGAAGCAATATAACTTTATATTCAGATAACATGATTCTTATTTTTATTTATTATTTGTTCTTTTTAGTTATGAATGACAGTAGAATGCATTTTGACATATTATACATACATGAAGCATAACTTCTAATTCTTTTTTTTTATTTTATTTTATTTTAGCTGTAGACGGACATAATCATTATTTTATTGCTTTGTATGTGGTGCTGAGGATCGAACCCAGGGCCTCACGCATGCGAGGCAAGCGCTCTACCGCTAAGCTACAATCCCAGCCCCAACTTCTCATTCTTGATGTGGAGTTTCACTGGTTGTATTTTCATTTATGAACATAGGAAATTTATGTCCGATTCATTCTACTGTCTTTCTTATTCTCATCTCCCCTCCCTTCCCTTCATTCTCCTTTGTCATATCCAAAGTACTTCTATTCTTCCCTCCCCTTCCCCTTATTGTGCCTTAGTATCCGCATATCAGAGAGAACATTTGGCTTCTGGTTTTTTGGAATTGGCTTATTTCATTTAGCATGATAGTCTCCAGTTCCCCCATTGTGTTTCATGACAACAATTTTCAAAGCGTGATGGGTATACCTTTATCTCCCTCATCAAAATATCACGCAAAATTTCTTTTGGCCAATTCCAGGCAAGAACCACCAGAGGGAATGGATTCTGGGAACATTGTGCCTCCTTAACCAAGTTGATACAATGCAATTCATCAAACTTTGTGTACTCTTTAAACTTGGTAAGCACACACAAAAATATTTTTAATCACATTTAACTTCTAAATAAAAATGACAACAAAACATGTCTCTGTTTTACATGATATGAATATTCTCCATGCAACAAATGGATTTCTAAAATGTTTCTGCACATTCATACCAATGCTTCTGAAGTGTGACTATTGTGTCCTTTACTGAACTTCTAATTTCCCCTTCTGAATCTTCATTTCCTTCACCATTACATCCATGTCAGATTTAGTTTCCATTAAAAATAAGAGGTCCTTATCTTGTAAGGGTCAGTGTATTTCTTTTCCTAAATGAACTCTGACTGATAAAATGAATTAATGCCTAGTTTATAAGTGATCTGTGCTCATCTATTCTGTTTATTGAGATAAGTGCTTCAGTGATGACAGGATATCAACACTACTGAATAATATTTAAGTACTATTTCCAAGAATTTATTACAATAAATATTTCACCTGCTACTTAAAAAAATAGATATACGCAAAGAAAGGATTTCTCACTGATGTTGAATAATGAGTTTCTAATTGTATGAATCATATATTTCATAAGTGCAAAGACTTTTATGTTGATTTTCTTTGCAAAAATATATTATCTATTCTCAGAAAGAAGTGATACAAATATTTTATATATTAAAATTAGCTCATATATTTTTATTATATATATTTTTGATTACATAACAAAATTCCTGTTCTTGATCCCATGACAATATAGTATTAAGAATAAAAAGCAGCTAGGCACAGTGGCACATTCCTGTAATCCCAACACCTTGGGAGACTGAGACAGGAGAATTGCAAGTTCAAAGCCAGCCTTAGCAAAAGCGAGGCGCTAAGCAACTCAGTGAGACCCTGTCTCTACATAAAACAAAATCAAGCTGGGGATGTGGCTCAGTGGTCGAGTACCCCTGCGTTCAATCACTGGTACCAAAAAATAAAATAAAATAAAAAATAAAAAAGCATGTATTTGATCATTACAGAGGGCACACATGTATCAATTTATCACAGAATATTCCACAAACATAAATATAATTATTATGTATTTATAAAAAAAGAAAACAAAAATTTAAAAACTGGCGTGGATTTAAAATTAATGAGGAAAGCATACACACCATGCTGAATTTGGAGCTCACTTCTGCTTCTTACTAAATTTTTGCTTTTCATTCTATTCCATGTTTGGTGACCTAACCCTTCTTTTTTTTTTTTTTTTTTTCCCACTTTTTCATCCATCTTTTGGTTTGTTCAGCATGTTCATCAATATCCAACACTTAGTACTTTAGGATTTTTTTCAAGTCATTTGTTGGATACCTTATTAAATTATACCCTTCCATTTGTATATCTTTTATAAATTATATGTCTTGGAATTATAGATTCATGATTTCAATTGTCTCTTAAACAATGGATGACATTCAATAATTGTCCAAAATCATTTCAAACCTATTATATTTTATACAAAATTTAATATTACATCTGTATTACTGAACAAGCAGCCCTTTTTCTGTTTATAATCTAATATCCATTGCCTTTCTGTGATGTGCATTTTATTGTGACAATTTGTCTTTATCTAATGTTTTGTTAATTTATGCTTTAGACTGTGGTTAATTATCAAATAAAATATTTGCAACTTCCTACTATAGCTTCTTTATAAACCACATTAAAATTGGAGATTGTAGAAAAGAGAGAGATGGATATTTAATTAGCATGTTCTAATTCTTACAAAAGTCTACCAAAACTACAAATCTAGTAATATTCACTTGGTTTTCTTTCAAGCACAATACAATCAATAAAGTATTAATTTTTAATATAGTATTACAAAAAGTCAATGCATTCATATCAGTACTCTGTGGTTGTATAGCAGTTACTTTTTGTCCTTTTTCAGCTTTTCTATGAATGAATAATGAATGTATATTGATAGTCTGTCTTTCTCTTGTTTTAATATAGGGAACTATTTTGGTTGTTATCTTTGTTGTACCTTTTCTCTATAAACTTGAATTGTTTTTGCATTAAAAATAGTAATATAGTAATGATGTTATTCAATTAACATAAATTTATTTACAGTTTTCTTCAAACTATTTACAAAGCTTTTGCAAGAAAACCATTTATTTCCTATTCTTACAACATGAAAAACAATCACTTTTCTATCCTAGCTGCATTTAAGTTCCCCTAATGAGGCATGCCCCCATCCTACAGCAGTTTTTTCTCTTACCTTCTAATGAACTACAGCAGAATTCACCTTTCAGTACAGGTAATTTTGTTTCCAAGGACATTTTTTTCCCCAAAACCAACGAAGACTGCTTTACTTTAGCAGTTTGAAAGTCTGAAGATAATTAGAATCACACCAGGAGCAGCTCTCATTTTAAAAATGTGACCAATTGGTGTATAAATGCCCCAGCTTTTATATCATCACAGGGCTTTTTATATTATCACAGGGCTCTGTGTTAATATCATTTCTCAGAATTTCCCGGCAGGATTCAGCTTCGGGCTTTCGCTGTGGCAGGTGCCATAACACAGCCCTTACTGAATCCTTCCTTTCAGAAATGCCCTGTGCTCCATGTATATCCCACATATTCTCTCACAGAAATCTTTCTGGGGAAGCAGAGACTAAGCCAGGACCTACACAGGTAACATCCTGTTTCCCTTTCTCTCTTCAGATCTTTTTGTCTTCCTAAACTGTACTTATGTTTCAAATATAATGGCAACAAGTTCTTCTCTACAGTCTATATAAATTCCAATGTCTCTATGAAGGGAAAGACCTTATGTGTTAGTTTTACTATTTTATCCTCCTATGCTTGGCATATATGTGGTTCAATATTTGTTAAATGAGTAAATTAATTAACTAATTAAATGAATAAAGTATATCTAAAGATATTGGTGGAAAATATATATTACACATTGTCATTTCTTGGTTACCCACTTTGTTATAATTTTTCTAATAAGTTTTATCTAGGATTTTCCTGTTAATTTTTTCATAAATCTGTGTGAAATATTACAAATGTTGGATTTCCAACATAACTGCATTTGTTAATGAGTTGAAATATTGGTATTCTAGTAATAAAAAAATAGAAAGTGAGGGATAATTTACTCATTGTATCTTCTAAATTACTTTTAGCTTATATGTGATAGCATGTATTGCAATGTTTATAAAAGTAATTTGTTGAGAAAAGAAAGATCTTTGATCTTTAGAAAAATAGTTTTTAAAGAATTTTCTAGAAATATTGCAACGAATGGATTTTTAAAGAAGTGAATTAATTGAATTTATTTATTTATGTGAAGAACCTCCTTGATCAATTAATCAAACAGTTTTAATCTGATTGCTCTTGATACTTGTCCGAAAATTTGTATCTAAAGAAATTACCATTTTCAAGCATATAATTCAGGCTAAAAGACAATTAATCACAGTGTTCCTAATTCAGAAAAAAAGCAGATTGTTGAGTATGTGTGAATTTTCTGAAATAATTTTTGTATAGTTGTTCTTTTTTAGGTTTGTGCATATCATTGCTTTCAACAAACTATAGCTAATTGTCCTTTACATTTAATAGAATTATTCTCAAAGAAATATATATAATAAGACTTTTCCTAATAATTTTTAAGATAATCAAAGAAGCATATACTACTAATATATATATTCAATATTTAAAATGACACAATTTATGGTAGGCACAATTTTATGTTTTTATTTTCTGCATGCTCCACCCTACCATCACCATTTTCTTTTAAATTTATGTGGAAGATACATTTTTTCTGTTTTTCATCCAAACATAGGTATTTGCATAACTATTCTCAGTCTTTTGCCTTAGAGACTCATATAGTTAGGATAAATCTCTTACAGGTTTTTCTAAAGTCAGAATTTTGAATGTTTGGCCAAAGCTATTAATTTTTGTAACTCCAAAGTTGTGTATGTTAGTGGATTTTTAGAATCTAGACTTCTTTGACCAAATCTCTCATGATTTATAATATTACTTTTGCCACTCTACCTTTCCCAGATTACCACCAGCTTTTATTTCCTTTCAGTCTTTCTGTCCTGAAAGACAGCTTCCCTTATGATGAGACTATATTTTTGTAAGTGTGCTCCTTCTCTGAGGACTTTCTGCTCTCTACTCATATCCAGACTTCCATGGGAATCAGGCTTTCATCTCTTCTCCCAAACAATCTCTAGTGGTAGAGTAATCTCAATGCAGAAGGTATCTTGCTTCCAAAAATCTCTTTGTCTTCCATGGGTTGAGTCAAGTGTCATCATTTTGTTTTCTTAGTGGTAGGGGAAAAGGATCATTGAGAAAATGAAATAAGATAATGTCTGTAAACTTTCTATACAGTTGGAGAGGTAGCTTTTTGCCATGTCATGAATGTGAACTTTAAACTTACATAATGGATTTGCTACTTACTCATGAATCTAAAAAATTATCTAATCCTTTCAAATTATAATATAGTCATTGATAAAAAGGAAATTGTAAAACTCTCCACTGAATGAGACACTATGTAATATGATAGTTACTAGAGTAAAATTTTTGGTAAAATCTATACATACTTCATGTTGAAAAGATCCACAGATAAATCAGTGATTATTTACATATTTACATTTGTATATACATCAGAAAATGTCTTTTATATACAGTAAAGCAAATAAAAGATATTTTGCAGGATAATAATAATTAATTGTGAGGTAAAATTTATGTGCTTAAAATGGGAAGAAAAATATTGACCTATGTTTAAAATTTAGAGTAAATTTAAATCATTTATTTATTTATTTATTGTAGATGGACACAATATTTTAATTTATTTATTTATATGTGGTGCTGAGGATCGAACTCAGTGCCTCACGCATGCAATGCAAGCACTCTACCACTGAGCTACACTCCCAGCCCAAATTTGAATTATATTTAGAAAACTTCAGCCTAATTTTTTGAAAAATATTTCCATAAGGAACAAGTATACATGAACATTTTTCACATCATTCTGATATTTATGAACTTTAGTTTATGTGGATAAAAGCCTTCATATTTCTCATAAATAATTAAGCAGAATGTTTTTTCTTTTGGTGCTATATGTTAAATGTATAGTAACAAGTACTTTTCCACATAATATGAAAACTAGTATAAATTTTGTTTTCAAAGTTAAATATTTTGGAAAGTATTTCTTAATTAAAATTATAAAACCCCCATTAAATTTGGCAGCATTCGATTTATTTCAGACTTTTCTCTCACTAAGAACAAAAGCTTTGGGAAAGCATAAGTATTTCCCTCAAAAATGAAATAGCTTGC
The DNA here is from genome assembly GCA_004024805.1 of Geosciurus inauris. Lineage (NCBI taxonomy): Eukaryota > Metazoa > Chordata > Mammalia > Rodentia > Sciuridae > Geosciurus > Geosciurus inauris. The sequence continues at coordinate 64,222 of PVHX01000917.1, read as the reverse complement.
TAAATTGCTTTTTAGGCACTAAGTCAAAAGTTTTCTAGGCTTTAAATCAGAAGTCTTTTAGATATAAATTATGTGAAAAATGTAAGAGCTCTCCTGAAAATCATATGAGCCCTGTGAATTGTTTTATGAAAGAAATCTTGTGAATAATCCAGGAAAGTGAATTCTACTTGACAGTTTAGATGTTTTAGTTGTCCAATAGCCTAATAGTTCTCAAGCATATGTTTGAATTATAAATTATTCAGGATGCAAGAAATTGTTTCATAGACAATTTTAATAGCATCATTCATAAGCAATTAAATAATTTTGTGAGTTAAGACTTTGAAAATCAATCACAAATTAGTAGGCTGCATTGAATCTTCAGACTGTGTATCTACTTCTGCAAACCTCTCTAGTTTTTAATTCATTGATCAGGGCAAATTAATTTTGTATATACATATTTTATATTTTCCCACTTTAAGAAACACTAAGTCATTGTGACATTTTTAATGTTTCTTTAAATATGAGATTCTCTTTAAAAGGAATGTTGTCATACTTCAATCTTTAATCCACATAAATATGTATAGCCATTAAGCTTTTGGGAGCCTGTAGACCTGTGGAGCTTTTGACCATCAGGTGACAACATCCAGTAATCCCAGCACCCCAGTCATTTCTGTGGTTATCTAGAAAAGCAAACAGGTAGTAAACTGATAGTAGAATAAAATGGAAGGTGGGAGTGAAAAATAAGCAATGATTTGACTCTGAGAATAGTACTAAACATGTTAGAGAAGCACATCTCAAATTTTAATGTATATACAAATCATGGGGAGACCTTTTCATAGCACAGATTCTGATGAGGTAGATCTAAAACATAGCCTGAGCATCAATATTTCTAACATAATTTCAGGTAAAATCAGTATAGCCATTCTCTGGACCACACTTAGAATAATTGTGGGGATGGCAACAGTCCATTCTTATGGAATCACTGATTGGCACAGTGATAGCTTGTGAACAAAGTTGGGCCAACCACAGCCCTCTTCTGAGATTTTTATACCAAAATTGACAGACAGAGCATTCAATTTTTTCACGTTGTTAAACAGGGATGATATAAGGTATACTCATTTATGTAACAGTCCCATCAGTGGAAAGGAAACCTTTAAGAGAGTATAGAGATGTTTCAGGTCAGCCACCACACAAACATGAGGTTAGCATTGAAGAAGAGCATTTACAGCCTTCTAGTACCTAGTTATCTGTAACACCAGATTTCTTCCCTGCTGTATATATTCTTTAACTGAACTAATATCTAACATTTACCTCTTCTTTTCTAAAATTGAACTTAATATATGCGGATGTTGCTCCTTGTAACCAAACAATTATTTGATGAATACTCTCAATCAATCAGAAAATTTCACACACATTTGCTTCAATTTTTAGTCCTTTTAAGTTTCAATCTTATACAAATATGCTTATACTGCATGTAACAAATTCATAAATGTAAAGAAAACACACATACGATTTTCATTCTTGAGTTACTCCTCCCTTTTCTTTTTGGTTTTGCACTCTTCCTCTGCTCTGTTCTGCTCTTCTCAACCCCTCTAACTGCACTTGCTCTCTGCCTCTTCAATTCTAACATTCTAAACCAAATTCATAGAACAAAATAATTGCACCTGTGCAGACATATTCATAAACATATTCACATATATTTAATAAGTGATAATTTTTAGTGAAAGTGAATATTCACCTTGTACTTATTACTGAAAAATGCCTCTTGAATATTACTTCAATTCTACTGGTAAAACTCCAATAATTTGTTAAAAGATCTCCCAAGTTGCTGATGATTTGCCATGTTTTCCACTATTGAATTTTCTCCTTTTTCCAGTCAGTTTTTAACTTTTGCAGTTGGAACAACCCTGTAACAACAAGTTTGTGTGTATAAATTAGAATTTCTATTTTTCACATATATTGACAGGACTTGTACTAGATAATAAATTAATGCAGTAGGATTCCTATGTTTTGTTTATTACATTTTATTGAAGATAATAAAATAAACATTAAAAACCAATTTTGTGGATAAGAATGAGATGGATTTAAATAAGTATTCAATTGATAATATTGTAGATATCTGATTGTAACATTTAACTAGGTATATATGACTTTATAAAATCTTTGTATCTTAAACCAAGCTTTCTCTTGCCAAAATTTACCAGACAGAAACTTTTCTCCTTCCAGTTAATGACTGTTTAGTCCTCCTGGTTGACTTACTTAGAAGTCTCTGGGTCATCTTTGACTTTTCTCTTTTTGTTAGTCTTTATATTATACAATTTAAACTGCAGATTCCATTAGTTCTGGTTCTAATGTATAATCTGAATCCAAACACCTTCTCCAGACTTCTCAACTTCCTTCACATTACATGATATGCAAACACAAAGTTTCAATGCCTTCCTATTGATTCTCCATTTCACTCATGCTCCATTTCCAGTCAGCTGATGGCAGCCAGAATGATTTTTTTCAAATCTGTTAAACCATCGATACATCTGCTCAAAACTCTCCATTGGAGCATGGTAGGTCTTTCCATCTTCTAAGATGTTCTTCAATTTCTTTCTTGAGTGTCTTGTAATTTTCATTGTAGAGGTCTTTCACCTCTCTTGTTAAATTGATTCCCAAGTATTTTATTTTTTTGGAGGCTATTGCGAATGGAGTAGTTTTTCTAATTTCTCTCTCAGAGGATTCATTGCTGATGTATAGAAATGCA
>PVHX01000917.1:47027-61394 GCA_004024805.1 Geosciurus inauris | reverse complement strand
AGGAAAGGGGAATGGGTATAGTAAAGATAGTTGATAAAAAATATATATAAATATATATAGATACTATTCATTGAAAGTGCATATAAAGATGTTTAATATGAAGAATGTAATCTGCTTATAATTTCGTGCAAAGTTAGAAAAATTATGATTGTAACAATTTTTTTTCTATTTGCCTCAACAAATGTTTTCAGTGAATAGTGTGTACAGCTTCTGAAAATTTGTTTTTTTTTCTGTTATGTATTAAAATTCAACTTTTGAGAAAAATAAAAAATAAAAATAAAAATAAATAAAAAACAAAACAACAAAAAAAAACCCTCTCCATTGGAGCCCAAACTCCTCTGAGGAACAGCCAAAGCCTAATGGCTTCTAGCATGGACCTCAAATGATGTCTTTGAACTCCTCTCTACTACCTTCCTTTTCCTCTCCTCATTTATACCACTTACCAATTTGAGTTTTCTCCCCATTAATTTTGGAATGGATCGACTATCATTCAAATAGCAACATAACTGATTAACACTAGTTATGATTTTCTCCCAATCCTGGTATTTCCAGTTATTCATGAGGCATGGTAATATTGATTGCTAATTTTCTTTTAGAAATATCAATTTCCATATCTTTTTTCAATATTCTATTCAAAAACTAACAGCCAGACCAGAATTATTTCTGTTTATAATTATATTAAGAAATTTTAATATAGGCAGGTAAATTGCTTCATAAAATAAGAGCACACAAACTTTACCTTCAGAAACGGCTATAACTAAGGGTAAAATGAAAATATCACTGAAGAGTAACTCATGTTAATATTTCTAACATTATGCAAGACATTTTTTTACCTTTTTCTATTCTGTATACATTTTGAAATGTACATGAAGGTTTTGCTACAAAATGTCTCCTTGGTATTTATAAGCAGCAAGAAGATTTTCTTTGATGGCTTCATTATTAGTGAATTATTTTTAATACATAAAATGAAATTCTCCTGAGTTTGTGCCAAGTGAATACTTCCTCATATCTTCTTCATTCATAGTTATTTGAATGTGAAGCAGGATAGAACTAACTCATATTGTTTGGTGGGCATAGTCACAAACATTCACACACATTGACACATTCACACACACTTAGACATTCATCCATCCACACATTCACAACCTGTATTTTGAAGTAAAATCACTGTTTACATAGTACAATGTGATTAAATATTCCAAATAGAATAAGCATAAACTGTTTTTAGGATTTAATGGAAAACAATTTAGAATTTTATAGGAAAAGAAAATGTAAAACATTACATCGGTTTTTATTGTTTTGACCAACAGAATCTGGCCAACCAGCTGTGTTGTTTTAGTCCCAGCGCAAGTCTTACATCAATATTAAACATAAATATTGTTAAGTTTATTTGGCATGATAGCTAAGAGGTCTGTTGTACCTCACCCTTTATGGCCTCTCCACAAGTTTGCATTAATCACACGCAAAAAGTATTTAGCTTTCGAGGGCTATAGTGCACTATTTACTGTCCTAGCTAATGCAGTTCCTTTGATCTATAATAACCACATTCCTTTTATTTATTCACTTTCAAAGTCAAAATTTTAGATTTTTCTTAACCATGCATTACCTCAGCAAAATTAATCAATCCATAAATGATATTTATCTACTGTTTGGATATTTTAAGCAACAGTTATAATAGCATATTTTGTTTTGATTTCCAATTTTTAAAATCATATTTGGGCATCTGAAAGAAAGTACAGATAAAACCATACTGAATATTGATTGCTGTTGGCACATCAGTAAGAAGGACATAAGCCAGATATTGCATGAAATACACATGGTCAAATTTTCTAGAATGTATAAAAGGCTCACAAGTTTAGAAATACAATTAATGGCATTTTTTTTATAAGATGTGAATTTAGTCAATAAGAACAGCTGAAGAAACCACTCCCTTGAAAAAAGTTGTAGATAACCCAACAAAATTCTATGCTACTAATTAATTAAATTTGACAGTACTCATTGATTTCTCTTCCAAATGGATACCAATATCTGTGATTGAGATAAATATTGATTACAAGATGCATGCTTGCAAAGAGAATGTCCACAAGTGGGTTCAAGTTAGATGGGAAATATGGTAACAGAGACCTAGTAGTTATTGAAATTGTGGAAATCATTAGATATCTCTTTATACTTACAACAAATATATTATGAATAGATAATATTTGATGCAATTGGTTTATTTGTTGGTGTCTGATGTCCAAAATGCAACCAATAGGAAAATAATATTTAGCCCACCATTATTGGTGTCCATGTGAGACAGGAGAATCACGAATTCAAAGCCAGCCTCAGCAATGGGGAGGCACTAAGCAACTCAGTGAGACCCTGTCTCTACATAAAACACAAAAGCGGGCTGAGGATGTGGCTCAGTGGTTGAGTGCCCCTGAGTTCAATCGCTGGTACCAAAAAAAAAAAAAAAAAGAATCAACCAAAACATTTTAATGTGACTTTTTGAATATTGTTTTCTATGACAGAATTTCCTCTACAGTAATTTTTACTGTATACGTGTTCTCATGCTCTCTTTCCTCCAAGAAAAATCAACACTCAAGAAGAGTGATATGTTCCACTTGCTCCTCACTGATGTTTCCCCCTAGTATACTTTCGTCCTCCAAACCAATAAAACCACTACCAAAAAATCAATCTACCAACCAAGAGCAATAAACAATAGATTAAGTACCATTATTTTCCTCTTAGCATTTATCTACTGTTTTGCTTCTCAAAATCTCTCATCCTTCAAAGAATTTAGCACATGGTTCAATGTCATTTTCTTTATTTTTATTCCTGGCATAATTTTTAGTTATTTAGACATGGATATAAATTCATTTTTACTTTTTCTATTTTCATTTCTACTGATTCAAAGTAGACTTCATAATACCAATCCCTGTAATGTCTAAACTCACTTCAAATTGCATTTTGTAAACCTAACTTTTTAACATACTTACTCTGACATCGTATTTGAAAACTAGTTTGACCTCACCAACACCAGTACATTAAAATTATTTTTGCCATACAAATTCATCTCATGTCCTAATTTCTCTTCTTAGCCAATATAGGCCTAAAGACCCATTATCATAATTATTAACAGATGATATAAAGAGGCCTAGGAAAATAGGCCTAGGAAAATATAGCTCCTAAGCTCAACTTTATACTTGTTGCAACAAGCAGAATTATAAGATTCCAAATGTACCATACCCTTGTATAATTTCATCCCTTTCAATTGAAGCAGTGCTTGTGAAAGTTGTAGGTTATCATCCCTGTGATTATGATATATAATATAACAAAAGGGATTTTGCAGATAAATTATGATCCATAATCAATTAGCTCTGAGTCAATCAAATAAAGAATGTTCTGGATGGGCCTGACCTAATCAGATAAGCCATTAAAAGAGATAAGAAGTAAATAGCAGATGCTTGCTAGTCTTCAATATGAAATTGCCAGGGATGAGAGAAAGGTCATATGGTAAGGACATGAGGGCATTATCTAGTAACTCAAAGAATTCCTTGTTTGACATTTAACAATTCAGATACAAGGAACTTAATTCTGCCAACAGCCTGAATTAGTCTGGCAGAGGGCATAGAGTTATAGATGATGAAAGCAGAGACCAGCTGATACCTCGATTTCAGTATTGTAACCTCCCAGCAGGTTGTGCAAACTTGCTGTGCCATTAGAGGAACTGTGAGGTAATGTATGTTGCTTTTTAAATTCACTAAGTTTGTGGTATCTTGTTAAGCAACAAGAGGAAATTACAAAATGTACTTTGTATCTACAAAAATGCAAATTCGAATGAGGTTGGAAAATAGATTTAGCACCCCCCCCACACACACACACATACAAATCATCTAATTCTTCTTAAATGTACCCACTGACTTCAAATTCTCATTGGTGCTACAGGTAAATCTATGACATTTCTCTATTCAATTTATTTTCCCACTTTTAATAAACTATTTTCCAACTTTTTTCTATTTTTATACCACCATGATACTTTGTTCAGCAAGCATAATTCATTACTTCTAATTTCTTAAGTAAGTAAAAATAATTAAGAGACCTTACTCAGTATTCATCTGATGATCTATAAAATTACCATTACATATTATATTCTCTTCTCTTACAGGAATGAACTTATTTTTATTGACAAAGATGAATTGTGCCACTTTGGCACTGTGCTCCTTTCTTTTTAACTACTTTTAGTTTTATTTCTTGTATTTGGACTTAACTTTAGTATCAAATATCCCCTCTATACAAGAACATGCCATCACTACAGGTAGTTTCCTAAATGAACTTGATTTAGAAAACAACTTCCTCTTCTTTCTGTCTTCCAACAATCGCATACAGAGCTCCTCATTTATTCCTTCTTGACAACAGCTCTAATTCCAATCTCTTTTGTTTCATAACCAAAAAATGTTTGAACTGTGAGTTTAGAGCTTTATGTGAAATGGTATGCAGGAAAATGTTTACATGTGCATAGTACCTGGGAAAAAGGTGAATCTGATCCCACAGAGGTGATTGTCTCTGGCAGTTGCTAGATCTGTGGGTATACAAAGGGATGAGAAAACTAATCAAAGCCTTTTCTGCTTTGCATACTGGATTGACACATATTTGATTAATTTGGATTATGAACTTTTAGTAAAGGATTTTGGAAGTAATTCACAGAAGTAAAAGTTGAGAAATGGTTCCTGTTGTCAAAAACTTAATTTCAAAGGCATTCAGAGCTCCATCTAAAAGTATGGACTTTAGACAGCTTCCTGCCCTGTGGATAGTCTGGAGTTAGTCACATTGGAAGCTCACATGCTGCTCAACCTAAAGGGGGAGAATGGAGCTCTTCCTGGGAAAAGCTATCTGTTTCAAAACTCCCTATAAAAACAGCTGAAGAAAATAGTGTCTGGCATTTGCCTGGAGAAGGGGGGAAGTGGATGCTGGACTCATGCAGCTCCTGGTTACAGGGAAAGGGGTTAAGATATAAATAAAAGTCTCAAACTTTCTCTCTCTCTCTCCCCTCCTCCCTTTCTCCTCTCTCCCTTTCTTTTTCTTTTTTTGAGAATTCAGTTTATTACACACAAAGAGTTTAGTACAAATTATATATTATTAAATGCTACTAGGAAATAATAGATTAATTAGTAGGACTTTTTCACTGCCATCAAAGATTTCACAGTTCAATGAGGAGAAAGAAATGTAATTACATTCATAAAGTTTCGTGACATATGAAATATTGTAACCATGTAAATAAAAGTCAAGGAGAAAACATTCATTGAACTCCAAAAATTCTTTCTGTCTAGAGAAAAAGAAAATGTTGCTGAAAATGATGAGAGGATAGAACACAAAGGAATTCCTATACTGTATGGCATGCCACATTAGGATGGATGTGATTCCTAGGTTCTTTGGTTAACCTAACTTAATTTTTGCCAACATATAGAAGTAACTATTTAATGATTTACTTATACTTTTTAATTTATATAATTAAGTGTTTTATTTTAGTACTTAAATTCTATTTAATAACATTTATCAGCTTTGTTATTTTTATGCTGTAGTATTGCTTACTTATTTTTAATCTCCTCATATCTTTAAATATATTAAACAAAAAACAGTAGCCAGGTACAGTGGTTCACGCCTGTAATCCCAGCACTTTGGGAGACTGAGACAGGATGATCATGAGTTCAAAGCCAGCCTCAGCAATGGTTAGGCGCTAAGCAACTCGGTGAGACCCTGTCTCTACATAAAACACAAAACAGGACTAGGGGTGTGGCTCAGTGGTCCAGTACACCTGAGTTCAATCCCTGGTACCAAAAAACAAAAACAAAAACAACAACAACAACAAAACAGTAGTGTGGCATCAGAGAGGCCCCCTGTTTCACATCTCACTTCAACTCCTCATAGGAGGAGATAACCAGGAAATTCACGTATCTAGATTTTGACCTTGGGTGCTTTAGAGTGTTTCTACTCAGAATTTGTAAACAGTAAACAGTAACCAGCTCCAATGTGTTCCTGGGGCCAAAATTCATACTACACATTTGATCAGAAAACAACAATGAGTCTCAAAATAACACTTGAGTTTGAAGTGTTTTTCAGTTTATAATACTTCCACATCTTCTGGAAGAAGTAAACATGAATTACCCTTGAAGGAACTCAACTTCAGCAGAAGATTGAAAAATTCCAGAGTTTAAAGTCAAAAATAAAACACACAGCATAAAGAGCCTAAACACTGAGAGCCAGCACAGACTGTAGGAGCAGCAGCCTCTGAAGCTCCAGGTGTGGATGTTGTGGAACACAAGGCTTTTGGATGGAGTTAGAATGCATGGGCTTTCTCATCAACAAATTAAGGGATTTGGAAGAAAAACATGCTAAAAGACTCTTGAAATTACCTACTCACATAGTAGGGCTAACCCCAGAGCACAATACTTTTGTGTTTGTAATAGGGACACATTCTCTTTAGAGACTTACATAAATAGGGAAATAGTACAGGAAATCACATCCCAGAGAGGGAGATAGAAAGAGTGCAAAGTTCTGCCTGAGGAATTTAAAAATGCATCTCCATTAAAAATAAGAAATTTGAAATGTTGCGTCAACCTTTATGTGAGTGCTTTGCAAATTGAGGAAGAATTAAATATAAATAGGCATGATCTTTATATTTTCTTTAATTTTATTTCTGCTCTACATTTTAGTATCCAGGAGAATTTTGGAGAAGCAGTGAAGCATCTTGAAGGCAAGGAAACATAAGAGTAGACCACTTTGGCTTCTGCTCAATTTTATCTCCTGGACATGAGTTTGTGACATACCTACTCAAGGTAAAAATTACAAATAACTTAAGAGATTAATGGTTAGATAAGAATGTTCATGCTTTTATATGTTAGTATTAAGCTATGTCCAGACAGCTATAGAAACTCATGCCTCATCTTGCTCATCTTGAGTGGATGATGTAACAGACAACAAAACATATTTCCCTCATGTTTTTAGAATATGTGAGCACTTTTATCTGTTGTTTTAGACTTCTGCACATCATCTTCAATTCTGAGAAAAAAGATAAAGTGATACTAAATATTCTGTTACACACTCATGCTATGATGTATTTCACCTTAAAATAAACTTAATATTTTTGTTGTTGTAAATTTTTAATAAAACCTTTATTGGCTCTAGCTTCCAGTGAAAATAAGGTGATTTTATCTTCAACTTTTCCCCATATCTCTGATTTCTAGGCTGTTCTTTATAGGAATTCTGCTTTAGAAAATGTTTTTATGTCTGTGATTTCTCTCTTCCTCACCCCTACTTTCTTAGATTGGTTCCAGTTAGGTGTTTTACATATATATATGGTGTTTTACTATATATATACCCAATATTCATGGTGCCACTCCCATGTCCAATATATAATATTTCATCCTTATGTTGCTTCTTCTATCAGCAGAATTGGAAAAAAAATCTTATTTTCAAATAAACAATTTTCCACTTAGATTTTAAGATTCTACCTTCCTGTTCCTCTATCTCACTACATGTTCCTTTTCAATTTTCTTTTGCTTAATCTCTGAATCTTATAGACCTCAAATGTGGTGACCTGAGTTCACACGTATTTTCTTTTCTATTTGCACACACTTTGACTTCTCTTGTAGTTGTATTTGTGTAAACATCATTTACTGGTGAGTTAAATTTCTATCTCCAACCCTAAATTTTTCATTGTATTCAAGAATTATGTATTTGATTTATTACTCAAAAATCCATGTAAGTGTCATAGACATCTCAGAATAAATATGTATATGGCAGTCAGATTTTAAGATTTACACAGATTGTTCCTATTTCCTGCTATATACAGTTTTATGGAATATCCTCAAAATCGTGCTGCTAACTCTCTGTCCTCTCTGTCTCTGTCTCTGTCTCTGTCTCTTTATTGTCTCTCTCCCTTAGATAAAGCAATTGTGCATGCGTTGAGGGCAACATGGAAAGACCCTTAGGGGCCACTTCTGATCACCAGCAAGGAGCTGAGACAAGTCACTCAGCTAACTTCCCATGAAGAAATGAATCTTGCTAACTACCACATGAGCACAGAAGCAAGTTCTCTATTTGAATCTCATATGACACTCAATCTCTGGCTGGTACTTTAATCATAAAAGACCCTTAGGCTTGGTACCATGCCATAATTCCTGATCTATCAAAATGGTGAGATATAACCATGTGGTTCCTAAACTCAGTTGGTGTTAATATATTATGCATCAAGTGTCAGCTAATACATATTTTTGTAGAGGAGTAGAAGGCCATTGAAGTAAATACTTATAAATGTCAGTCTTTTTTAGAACTGAGCAATTAACAGAGTGATTACAGCACAACATCGGAAATTCCATTTTTTTGGAAGCATCTCTTTTTTGCTATTTTCCCTTACAAACTTTGACAAAGTAAACCACATATGCAGAAATGCAAGTGGTAAAAAACGAAGGACTGTGTCTAGCTGAAAAACAGCAAGAAGCTGAGCCTCTTAGTCTAACAGCCCACAAGAAATGGAATCCTGCCAAAAGCCATGTGAAATTGGAAGCAGATCCATCCCATTCTCACATCAAATAAAATCTCAGTTCTAGCCAGCTCAGGAATTGAAACTTTGTGAAAGAAACTGAAGCTTAGCTGTGCCTGGATTTCAGTTCCCAGAAATTTTGAGAAAATAAATGTATATTGTTTTAAGCCACTAAATCTATTGTAATGTAAGTGATTTCAACCTAACACAAAGTCTGAAAGTGTTTTCTTATTTTCCATTGTTCCTCACACTTACTTCTTCCTAAGTGTTCTATCTCTTGTTAATGAGCACTTCAGTCCATTAATTTGCTCGTCAAAATTTGGAATAATTCTTATATTTATTTAGGTGTTTTTTCACTGTGACCAAAATCCCTGACCAGGAGGAAAAGTGTATTTGGAGCTCACAGTTTCAGAGATTCATCTACAGCTGGCCAACTCCATTTCTCTGGGCCCAAAGGGAGGCAGAGCATCATAGCAGAGGGCATGAGGGAGGAGTGATGCTCAGTTCATGGCAACCAAAAAGCGGAGAGACAGAAAGAGAAGCCGGGAGGACAAAATATCCTCAAGGGCATGCCTCCATTGACTCACCTCTTCCAGCCACTTACCTGCTTATAGTTATTACCTTGTAGAGTAGTCCTTTCAAATCAGCCCATCAAATGATTAATCCATTGATTAGGTTGCAGCTCTCAGAATCTAATCATGTCACCTCTGAACATTCCTACATCAACACAGGAGCATGGCAGGGGTCACCTCATATTTAAACCAAATCTTGAGCCTTCACTTTCTTTTATACATTACATTACAAAATGATAAAGAAAATAAACATTTCTCATCACCAAGAGTATGGTGCTAGTCCAGGTTACAAAAAAATTTTCCTTCAGATAAATGCAATCGCCTATGTGCTAACTCTGCTCAAACTGGACAATCATTTCTGCTGCTTCTTGAATATGTCATAATGGTTTTGTCTTTTGTATTGACATCTGCTCTTTATTTTAATGGGCAAACTCTTCCCTCAGGTCTTTGTGAAATCTTCCCCTTTCATTTTAGGATTTCGTAAAAATAATCATGTCCTCAAAGGTTTCTTCATTGGCTATGTAACCAAAAATAATTGTGTAGCTTTCTCCCATCATTACCCACTCTCATATCATCTTTATTAAGACTTAATCATTTATGAGTCATTAATTGCAAATTTTTTATTTTTTGTGAAAGAAATCTTCACATCATTCAGTGTTTATTCCTAGCCATCTGGAAAAACACTTTCCATAGAATAGGTGTTCCATAAATATTGACTGTTGGCAAATAAATTCAATAAATTCCATCTAATATTAAGTATACCTAGTTTGTATCAACTATTACACTGTATTACACAGTCATAAACTGAGATTTAGGTGAACCTTAGCTGAAAAAAATCATCACACAGTAACTATTTTAGTATTTATCTTTTATGTAAGTTTGCCTTTTTTCCATTTTGATTTAGCAAGCTAAATAATTTTTGATTGTGTTCCCTTTCTACCAATGATAATATGCTATATCATTATATCTCTTGTGAGTAGCATTATTCATTTCCCTCTATTTTACATTCTGTCCTTTGCCCTCTTATGTAGTTTAAATTTATTGTTAAACTTTTATACTCACTACTAATCCTGACTGCTTTTGAATTCTAGTTACCACTATTTATTTTATAATTTAGAGCCCTTTGGGCTTCAAAGGTCAAAATTCAAAGGTCATTAATCCAAAGTAGGAATATCTAGCATTAATGTGAATTTACCGGTGTGCACAGGGATCTATGTTCTAGATAGAAAAATTAATGAAACATATATACAGTATAATATAAAAGCTTAGATCATCAATTAAAATCATGTCATATCTAATTAGAAAGGTTAAAATTAATTCATAGTATTAAACTTACAGTTAATGTATTTTTACTAATACCCCTTACATAGCAAAAAGGTACTTTTAATCTCATTTAAAAGATAAAATAAAATAACAGTTCCAAATGTGCCCATACTTAATAAAGAGAATTTACCAATGTAAAGCATTTCATAGATAAGGGGCAAACTTAAAATAAAATAATGTAAATTAATCCCCCATATTCTGGGAAATTTCCTTAGGCTTGATCAGAGAGAAATGGGTAAATTAGGAAAACAGCATCCCTGAAAAGTGAAAACATAAAGTAGTCTTTACATAGCTTTGCAGTGTAAAAGTATCAAACCAAAAAATAAATAAATAAAAACAGATTAAATTGATTCTTGAGAGATACAATAGGTTAATCATATATATTGATGAGCTCTTTTTGAAGCACCTTATGTTGTGTCTAACTCAATTAACATCACAAATACATTTCCCATTAAATTTAACAACTTACTGTGAAAGGTTATTAAAAACACAAGGCATGAAACTGCCATGAATAATAGTTTAGCCGAATAAAATCTGAGAGACTGGATATTGAAATATGAAGATTTAAAATAAAAATTTGATTTTATTATTGTTTTAAAAGTAGAACAACTTGTTTTTAAATACAGAGAAACAGAAAGTATACTGAATGACTTGTTGGATTTGAAAAAATGAACATTAGAATTTTAAAAATAAAACATTGGACAATTAACATTAGTTAATATACAGGCTTCATGGCATTTTAGTTACAACACATGAGAGAATTAATAAACTGTAAATTAGATGAAATGCTATCATAGAATAGATATTAAAAGAGATGGACATATGAAACAAGATAAAGACATAGAGGAGTACATTGTAATATACATATGTATATATGTATAAATATATACAATTTAAGTGTAGTTGGGTTCTTTGAAAGAATGAAGTAAAAAACTGATAGTCTGTTCTGAAAAATTAATTTTGGAAACATTTCCAGAAATGATGATAAGTACCAATCAAATCATTTAAGTAACTCAACAGAATTTGATAAATAAAAATACAGTCACACATAGTTTTAGTACCTCTGTTTATTAACATTAAGTCAGTGTTATGTTGTAGTATTAATATGATTTTGAACCTACATAGGTGTTATAAGCATCTTCATTCATAATGCATTTAATTTGTATTTAATTTTATGTTTTAAAAAAGTATGTGTATTCTTTCCAGGTGCATTAGCACATCCCTGTAATCCCAGTGGCTCAGGAGGCTGAGGCAAGAGGATTACAAGTTCAAAGCTAACCTCAACCAACACTAAGCAAATCAATGAGACCCTGTCTCTAAATAAAACACAAAATAGGCCTGGGGATGTAGCTCAGTGGTCAAGTGGCCTTGAGTTCAGTCCATAGTACACCTCCACAAAAAGTATGTATTTTCTCATATTTGAACATCCTATTTTATTTATAATTATCCATTTTTATATTCATATATTTCATTATAATTCATTGCATACAGAATATAATTATATTAATATAATTATGCAAATTACAGTATATATATTATAGTATGTGTTGATTTATTAGAATAATAGAATATATTCTGTAAATTATTCACCTATATTTATTGTTTACATTAATATCTATATTAATATCATGTATATTTAATATAAATGTTTGGTTATACTATCCTGAATGTGAACATTTAATATTTAAAAAGGAGCAAATTATTATTTGTTTATAGAAAAAATATCATACTGATTCTCTATGTTCAATTTTTTTTCCTCCTAAGGTGATATAATGGCAACCAGAGGGGATGTCACCTTATATATACAGAGACTGTACGATAGAAAAGGGGTTCAGGAAATAAGAATCCAGGTTGTTATATAGGAGAAATATATATTTTCCCTTCACCTACTCATTCTGAGAAACTTTTGTTTTCTAGTGAAACAAATTATACTATAGAAAACAAAGGGGAGCATCTTGGGACCTTCTCTTTGGAATGTATGTAACTGTGTTCTAGTGGAAGATCAGACTGGTGTTTCTAGTCTTACAACCCAGAAATATCTTCATTGTCTTCAGTCACATTCACACTTGAAACATGAATACTTACATTGAGAAACATAAAGTTTCTGGAATTCTAATTGTTTTTCAATCATATTCATTTTCTATAAAAGCAATTCTTATTAAGTCCTCATCTTGGAGAAATGTACATTTTCTGTGTTGTCTGCTGGTAGTAAAATTTCAAGACAGACCTTCAGAAATAGTTTTATAGGAAAAAAGTAAAGACAAAAGAAAGAGAGAGAGTGAGAGGGAGGTAAGAAATATATTCAAAATCATAATTGTTGGTGAACTCCTTACAGCAATAGATTCCAGGAAAGATTAAAATATCACATGTTCAAAATAAAAAGAAAGAATAATTTTTAACCAGAAATCTTATTTTTTAAAAATCAAAGTGAATAGAAATAGAATCCAAACAGAATTTTCTGTCAATTATGAAAATTAACATGAAGAATGTATTTAGTATTGAAAGAAAATAATCCTGAATATACAATATATAGTCTTATAAGCAAGAAGTAATGGAGAGAGAGAGAGAGAGAGAGAGAGAGAGAAATAAACATATATTTGTAAGGAGTTAAATTGAATAAAAAAATATATAAAGTTTACCCTCCATAAAGCATTGTTAAAAAATAACTTGTTTAATTGTATATAAAGTTTCTACATTTTAACTTCTAAAATGTCAAAATAGAGAACTTTAAATTTGTAGTAAAAAATGAAGGTAAAAAATTATATAATACTTCTATATGAAAGCTAGGAAGGAGAAAGACTAAACATTAAAATAGTTGAGGAAAATATAACATGGTAAAATACATTGAATGAATCAGTAATTATATTTATATTATATATTTATAAATATAAAATTAAAATATACCAGATTCTTTCACACAAAAGTAATTTGGATGAAGGGGAAACAACTACTTGTTATTTGAAAGAAAAAAAATAACAACAAAGGAATAAAAGAAAATTGAAAGCAACGGGATTAGAAGTTTAAAAAATCACTATGAGAAAAATTAAAAAATTAAAAAGTCAAATTAAAAATTAAAAAATCAAATTTCTAATGTATCTAATGTTTCTAAAAACATATATGGTGAGTGGCCATATAATGTTCCTTATGAAAAGATTCAATCCTCCAGAAAATACATCCTTCTAATAACAGAACCTCAAAAACATAAAGAAAAATGAAGGAAATAATCCTTATAATGAAAGCTATGCAGACATGATAAAAGATTATGAAATATTTTATTAGTTAAAGGAAGTGAACAGAAAAGTATATTAAAAATAATAGGATAATTAAACTTGTTCTGTTTCATAATATGGAACATGAAATTGTAGAAGATTCCTTTCAAGCATAAAGGAGGCATTTATTTTAAAAAATCATCACATTTTAGCACTGAAAACAAAAGTTGAAACATTTTAAATGATTTACATCATGCTAAATACACTTTGACAATAATAAGAATAAACTTGAAACCTGTAGCGTAACAGGATTTATTCTATCAATTGCTAAGTGAAGTAAGCCAATCCCAAAAAACCAAATGCCAAATGGTCTCTCTGATTAGTGGATGCTGATGAATAAGGGAGGTGGGAATGGGAAACATAAGAGAAATAGAGGAACACTGGACATGACATGGGGGAGGTGGGGGGCAGGAAAGGGGAATGGGTATAGTAAAGATGGTTGATAAAATATATATATAAATATATATATATATATATATATTTACTGTTCATTTAAAGTGCATATAAAGGTGTTTAATATGAAGAATGTAATCTGCTTATAATTTTGTGCAAAGTTAGAAAAATTATGATTGTAACAATTTTTTTTCTATTTGCCTCAACAAATGTTTTCAGTGAACAGTGTGTACAGCTTCTGAAAATTTGTTTTTTTCTGTTATGTTTGATAACATGTATTAAAATGCAA
>PVHX01000917.1:0-46927 GCA_004024805.1 Geosciurus inauris | reverse complement strand
TTAAGAACATTTTAATGAGTTCAAAAACAACCATAATGGAAAATAAAAACTATCTATGTTAAATGTGTATCAAAACTTACAAAAGAAGATAAGCATTATTCTTACTTTATTTTAAATATATCCTCAGATTTATTTTTATTGATGGTCTCACAGTGGAAAATTCTGTCTTTTGATTTTTCTGGTTTTACATATTATTATTTATTGTATTCTTAGGTTAATATGTTTATATTAGAAATAAAAATAAGTAAATATTTTTAAGCAAACAGCCCAGTAGAGAAGTAAGGTTAAAAAAAAGTAATGACAGAAATAAAAGAATGAGGGAAATGATAGGAAGAAGTAAAATTAAAATGGAAAACAAAGCATAATGGAGCACATTATTCTCTTAATTTACAGGTAGGTAAATTAAGAGAAGCAGCCTGTTCTGGAAACCAGTTGTTATTGACTCAGAAAAACTTAAACTATGGAGACCAGAAAAACAATTTTTCCTAGTACTTTACCTGGCAACAAGGGCCATTTTTATTCATTTAGTTCTGATATCTATATATTCTCCCTATTGCAAACAAAAGCACCTTATTTTTTATAATTGTTGTTGGGTATACATCACATGGGGGAGAATGGAGGATTCAGTTGTCATAGAACATTACCTCCTAGATTGCAATTCAGAATAATCTTTAAAAAGTAATTCTATCTTACTCTGAGAATATCAGAATCATGCCTCTCTACAAATTACCTTGAATGGATGCTATATATGATATTAATTAGGTATATTAATATATATAGAAGATTTTGATCTACTTTCCTTTCTGAAACTGTTATCTAAGAGCTTATACTGTGTTTAATCCATCAACAGGAAATACCATTGAACATCATTTCAAAGCAAGGAATTCACTAAAAAGCAAAATGAATATAACATATGACTGTGGGTGTGTGATGAAGGAATCCACATACCATTTTATATGCGCCACACAGAAAATGGTTAATAGAGGGTCATTTTCCCCTATTGGTTGGTTGGACTTTTGGTAGACCCTGTAACTATGTCAGGACTGGTGAAAGGAAATCTATTCTATTGCAACCAGACATAGCCTTAAATCCGTGTCAAAAGAGCTACTTCATTTGCCCGGGATAATGAATGTCAGATTATTTACACCAGTTAATACACACTGGCTGAGGTAGTATATATAATGTATGGTCACACAAAAAAATGCAAAGCTATTCACATTTTGTGCCCAAGTTGTTATGTTAACTCAAAAACCTCTTTCACTAATTTCCTTATAACTTAGTTTTAAATTTTCTTTTTATTATTAGCTCCTGACCAAGTAACTAAGCTACGTGTTATTACCCTTACGCATACTATCGTGTTCTGACCAGAGACCATCTGTTTTCCTCTTACAACTGATGATATAGGTACACTCCTCAAAGCTCTTCAGACTGGAGTAGTTTCCTTTCACTGCTATTTCATGTTATTTCGTCATCATCATTAGTTCTAAGCAGGTCTAAATGCAATATAATTGCGTATTCAATAACATCTCTGCTAACTTATCAGAGAATCCTACTTCTCCAGTTTGGTTCATTATAAGATACCACCATGGTCCAACAGATGTAAGCAGATGGAGAGACATCACTGTAAATATGATTGTACAACATGAAATTGGGTACCATTTGTTCAGCTTACTCATATTCTGAGGCTCTGCTTGTGCCTGATCCACGATTTATCATTTTAGCACTACCATGGACATTGATCAGTCCAGCATATTATGATATTTTGAGACATAGAGAACCCACATTATCATTGTCATAGTATCATCTATCTCATAATCAGATATCAAATATCTATCCAGACCAAGTAACTCTAGAATCTTCTTTCCTTTAGCATGCCTGCACACAGCACAGTATGAATATTCTCCTGGGAATTATTCATAAATCTCATGCACAACATCTTGTATTACCACAAATATCACTAGTACTAAAGAACTTAGTAGATTACCTGAGCCAAGTGGAAGGTGGTTTGCATTACAGTCTGAATGTGTTTCTGTGGTCTTTACTCTTATCATGAATTTTTCATAGGATTTATTACAAACCTTCTGGAGAAAATATGTCCTACAAAAACAAACTGTGCTTTCTACTTCTTGCACATGTACCATGTTAATCAACTTTTCAACACTGTTACCAGAATACTTGACAAGAGCAATTAGAAGTGATAAAATATATTTTAGCTCATAGTTTCAGATTATGGTCACCTGACTCCATCTCACTGGGCCTGAGGTAAGGAGGAACCATCATGGAGGAAAAAGCACAGTGGAGGAAAGCTGCTTACCCCATGGCAGCCTGGAAGTAGAGATAAATGGAGAGGAAGGGGCTGGGGAGAAAATAAACCCTTCCAAGGCACACCCCCAGTGACCTACTTATTCCAACTTGTTCCAAAATCCCAGTAGACCCAATAGTCTATTTAGTTACCAATGAATTGATACACCGATAATGGCAGAATCTCACAATCAAACCAGTTTCTCAAAGCCCACCTCTAAGCACATGAGACTTTGAGTGACATTACAGATCCAAACCATAGCATATGTTCTTATTTATATGATGTCATCAATTTTGTGGGACAATATGATAGTCCAAGATCATAAAGTTGAGCATCATTTCTTCAATTATGATACTATGAGATTTAACAGTGATCTGGGATAAGAAAAAAATGTAGTATACTACTATTCATGTGTATACTTAAATTATTTTTGATCTTCCTTTCCTATAAGTATGTAGAAAACTGGTTAAGAGAGCACATGTGAAAAATCAATAGCCATATTCTGCACATGAAGCAATGCTAATCACTTGTGAAAACAAAAAATCTGCTCTAAATTGATATCAAGGCTATTACTTTGTGCTGAGTGTATGTTCTCATATGTTTCATCTGCTCGAACACCTTTTCAAGTGTCAGAATGAAGAAGTGAATGCAATATCATGAGAATAATCACCTTATTGTGTTCTAAGTCTTTAAGACATTACTAAAGTCTTCTTTTGCTCTGAGATATGATATAGATTTAGCAGCTTCTTGGGTTTGGGCTTGGCTATTTTATGTCTTTTTATAGAGCTTTTGTCAAGTATCAAGTATGACAACTCATCACAATTGGAGATGAAGAAATGAAAACACAGGGTGGATCTAGTGTGTAGTAGACTCAGCATGAGAAGGACCTAGTTCAGTACTCTACTTAAAATGGAGTTCCTATATGTCCAAAATTAAATGGAGTAGCATACATTATGTGATGATACTATGAGTTCCTGGAAATAAACTTTGAGGTGAACATTTGTTTTCAAAAATTTTTTTTAATTGTGTGAGAATTATCTTTACCATCCTATTAAAACATTTGAATAAATCACTGTAGGTCCTTGAGGAAAGGACTTGAGAAATTGCTGGTGGCCATTACTTTGGTTGTTGCAGTCTTTGCTTTTGGGTCTAATTCTCCTTTTATCAATGAATTCTGGATCTGAAAACTGAGCGTAGAAATCAGGCAAAGGGTCCTGGTTTTTCTTGAGGGTTCCTTTTCTCAGCCTCATGACCATTCATCCCTGATTTCTGTGTGTTGCTTAACTTATCCTTTTGTTGCCTGTTGAGTTCTCTTATCCCTAAGAATTTTGTATTCTAGTAAGAGTCCTCAATGCTCTTTGAAGAGCAGCCCTGTTCCTCCCTCATTGTCCACCAGTCTGACATTGCTACTCATGTCTATTTTGAACTCATGTTGCTAATGATAATTGAACCTTACCTCCTGAGTGCCACAAATTTGAGAATTTATCATTATGTTGCACTAATATGCCTTAGTAATGTAATATTATGTCATTTCCTCTGCCTTTCCATATGACCAATAACCACCTCCCACCTTCCAAGAGTGGTAATGCCCTTTGGTATTACCACGGTAATGCCCCAGTGTGTTCCTTTTATGTAGATAGTATTTTCCATGTCCTCCTTCTGAACACATGCTGATGCATCTTCTGGTCAGAGAGATTATATTGAATATGGCAAATCTTTTTCTCTAAGCCTGCTCTTAACCCCTTACTCTCTGTTATGCTCTATGTTAAGTCATGAATGTTCAACCAAACATTTCTGTTTTGCTTAATGGTGGCCAGTGTTTTTCCATGCTGCTATGAGCCAAATAATAATGGCATTATGGGTCCTTGCCAGAGTTTTACTTCATGTGTACTGGGGCAGAAATCCTATTTTGAGAATCACTAACTTTCAACATTGTATCCAATTTCATCTGATCGCTTTGGATTGCCAGGATCCTGACACTTTACTGACTGCTGTAGGAAGTCATTGGTACAGAGTCATTTTCCTACCTTAGCTGGCCCAGCAAATCCTTGATATACTACTGTATATTGATTTGTATTGTGATTTGACCTAAGTTATTCTATTGGCAGCCAGGGGAAGAAAGGGGCACCAGAGAAGACTCTGAGCAGGGTACATATTGGAATTCAAGGCAGAATCTTTGTCAAATGAGGGTCAGTGTGGGTTATTTCCGCAAGCCCAACAGTACAAGAAAATCGTGAGTTCCATCCAAAGTCTCAAGGTCTCAGTTTTTCCCCAACCAGGTCCCTGACCTACTAAAAATTCAACCTTCACATGCACTCTCCTACCCATATAATTAATTCCTGGGTCTTCAACTCAGTTTATTTGCATTGCCCTCTGGCTAATTGAGATGAAAATTTCATTAAACATGTCAAAGGAAACTCTCTAACTCTCCTATTTGGCTTTAATTTGGTGATTAATCATCCTCAGCCATTTAGTCTTTTTCCATGCATCTCTTACTATACTCAGCAACACTCAGAACAGCCACCAAATTCCGCTCTCTGTATAATAAATACTATTGCCCGGAGCCGTTCACATAGCTTGATGTTTTACCTATGGTGGTTTTATGTTGTATCAACTTAGGCTGAACTTTATTTCCAAGAACTTCCTTCCCTATATGTTTCTGGTTAGAAAGGACCAAAAAGGAGATTTTGGTATGATTTTTGAAGGCCAGAAATGATTTTTGTTAGTATTTTTAGTTAGTATTTTTTTTCTTTCCTAAAAATATTAAAAATGCTTTTGACGTTTATACATGATATTTATCTGTTGGATCACGTTAGTGTTATGAAATAGTGTCCACATCTGTAAAGGTTCCACTTTATTCTGGTCCTCTTTCAGTTTTTCTGACACCTAAGCCAAGTGTGTTTGCAATTTGTGATAGAGGTACCAGCTTCTTCTGTAGGAAACTCATATTTTCAAGAGCAGAGGCAGAGATAATTGGCATATGTTCCAATCTTTTCTCTTGAGGATTAGCACTTATCTTCTTCATAACTACCTGCCTGTGAACTTAAAATTCCACATCAAACATAAAGGCAATAGCTTTCAATACCTGTTGCACTTTCCTTAAATGCACCTTATGGTGGGTCTTCCTCCATTAATTTCTGTCTGCTTCAGCACCCATCAATGCATTATGCCATTCAAGTTTATCACATTAAAATTTTTAATAGTTTCATTAGTACAAATACCTCATGCTATTAATGATAAGATCCCAATTTCCATTCTACTAACAAGAGAGATTCATTTCCAAAATCCCCTCAAAGAACTGGCTGCCTCCTAACTCTCAAAGAACATAAAAAAGTCAGGTTTCCTCAGGAACAGTCTGTAGAACAGACTATTGGTCATAGGAATTTTATTAAAGAATGTTTTTAAGAACATCACTGCAAAGAAAAAGAGAACCAAGATTATCAAAAATGGTGAAGAATCTGAGATTTCACTCTATGTGCAAGTTAATGAATTCCTTTCCCAAAGTTTTAATGATATTGGCAGAATAAATGTAATGCTTAGGTTACAAAAAAAGCATTCTGTTACAGTGAGCATCATGAACATCAAAACAAGTGGGCCAGTTCCACTTTCCACCAATCCCATGTAGAAGTGCATTGAGATGCTGCACACAATATAGGATGATTTAGCAACAATGGTCTCTGGAAGTGAGATCTAACACAATGGCAATAAGCATGCTTATAATTGTTATTGAACAAGATACTATGTCTATCAGACTTTAAACAAAGTCACCCCACCATTTTTCCCCAGAGAGATGTCCTATCTCCATTTTCCAAGTCAGCCTACTGTTCATGTTCTTACACAAATAGGTCTCTACTCATAAGATGTACAGAAATGAGAGAGACAATCACCTCAATTATTGACAAGAAAGGCTTCATTCAATCCCCCTTAACAGCTGGGTATTACACACAGAATGATTTTTCAGCTAAAGGAAATACATGAGATTTGACTGTGAGTTTTGACAGCCAACAGTTAAGCAGCTAGGGGAATAGTGTTTGGTCTAGGGGGTTGAGAGATCTGTGTTTTGTCCTACAGCATTGAATACCCTATGAGAGTATGTAATTGTACAAACCATTGTCGCCTTATATTGTCAGTTTATTAACCAAGGTCCAGGCAGATGTGTATTATCTGATATTTACTTATAATTTAACTTTTTAATTTTATCTCCTATATCTCCATTTTGTTCCACTCAAGGTTTGCTTGAATTCACACCATTTACTTTGTAGATATTTACTTATTCTTTCCTACTTTGTCTTTTTATTATGATAGTGTGTAAGTTGCTAGAGTAAACTCTCCGTTTCTGCATCAAATAAACAGATGGCCATTTCAATGCTGTGAAATATGAGCATAATTAAATGAATTCAGAGATAATCATGCATATAGTTTTATTTTCAGCATAACTTTATGTATGCCAACAAATATATTTGATTTTAAAAATGATATCATTACATACTTATTTTATTTGCTAAATAACTTAATCTAAACCAGACAACATTTACTCTGTTATAGGAATTTCTCACTCTAGTTGGGAGCGAAAATTCCTGAAGACCCCAAGTAAGTGTTTCTTAAATTACCTCTGCTAGAAGAAAACATAGGTTCAACACTCCAACACATTGGAGCAAGCACCAACTTCCTTAACAAGACCACTGAAGCACAAGAAATAAAACTAAAAATCAATAAGTGAGACAGAATCAAATTAAAAAACTTGAGCACAGCAAAAGAAACAAAAGCATGAAGAGACAGATTACAGAACAAAGGAAAGTCTTTACCAACTGCTTCTCTGACATGGGATTAATATCCAGAATATATAAAGAACTCAAAATGTTTAACACACACACACACACACACACACACACACACACAAAGCCAATTAACTGGCAAAAGAACTAAACAGACATTTCTCAAACAATGAAATTCAAATGAGCAACTAATATATAATATAAAAATGTTCCATATCCCTAGAAATCAGGGAAATGCAAATCAAAACTACATTGAGATTTCACTTCACTTCTGTTAGAACAATAATCATTGAGATTACAAAGAGTGATAAATGATGAGATATGGGAAAAATGTTCACTCATACTTTGGTGATAGGACTGTAAATTAATATAAACACTCTGAAATGCAGTATGGAGATTCCTCAAAAAACTAGGAATAGATCCACCATAAGATCCAGCTATTCCACCCCTTGGTATTTATCCAAAAGAAGTAAAATCGGCATACTATAGTGATACAGAGACATCAATGTTTATAGCTGTGTGGTTCACACAAGACAAGCTGTAAGTCAATCTCGGTGCCCTTCAACAGATGAATGGATAATGAAAATGTGGTATATATACATGATGCAGTTTTACTCCACTATAAAGAAGACCAAAATTTTAGCATTTTGTGGTAAATGAATGAAACTAGAGAACATAATGCTAAGTGAAACACACCAAACCAGAAAATCAAGAGTCAGATGCTTGCTCTCATATGTGAGAGCTAGGACAAAATAAGGGGAAAATGAGAGGGTGAATCTCATAAAACTAGAAGGAAGATCAGTGGAAGGAGATTGAGGGGGATGGAGCAGGGACCAGAAATGGGAAGAACAGTGGATTGAAACTGACCAAATTATACCATGTACCTCTATGACTATATTACAGTGAATCTTTTATGTACATCTATAAAGCACTAATTTAAAGAAAAAAACCATAAGTAAACAGAAGGATGACCAGTAGAATAGAGGAATGGCAACATTAGGAATCTAAGTGAAGTTAACTATTTATATATTCCATAAATGTATGATTGTATAAAAAATGAACCCCAGTATTATGGTAACATGTTTAACTATAATGCACTAATAAAAACATGAAATAGAAAAAGGAAGATTATTTTTTAAATTAGGAAAATATTTATAATTTTAAAATTCCTACATCATAGAACAAGCTCACATTTAAAATTAACTGGTTTTCCAAACATGATTGAACATTTAAATTGTCATGGGAATTTTTAAAAAGTAGATTCTCAAATTAGTATCAATTGAATATCAAAAGAGGTTCTGTATGCTAAAAAGGAATGTTTTCTGATTAAACATAGAAATACTCATATTTAAAGCTTTTTCAGGTAATTCTGATTATCTGAAAGGCTTCAAAATATCAGACAATATCAACCAATCAAACTCCTAAATTATGCTAGTGGTTAAAGCACATGGAATAATTTAAACCCCTATTTTATAAAGGACCTAATAACACTCAAAGGAAAAAAAAGAGTATATGCAGAGACTTTTTCTTTTTTTATTGGTCAAAAAATGGTATTAACAATTATAAAATTTCTTAGCAAATGTCTAGGCCAGTGGAAAACACATTCTAATCATTCTCACTAAGCTTAAGCGCATAGATGGGGGTGGGTAGAATCAATAGATTTTTATGAAATTGACAAATTTTAGTCACTCTGAAATGGTAATAAACTATTGATAATATTTCCAGAGAACAGCTGCAAGTAGTATACGTAATGCTAAAAACTAATGCATTTTTGCTTTAAATTTTAGTATTTATGTTATGATTAATAGTTATAAGAAAGTATTTACATCAATATTGTTTGAAAACAAATGGATGCAAAATATTAAGATGTTTGTTACTTACCTACTGTTTTCTAGTGACTAAATTATCATTACAAAGGGAAACATAATAAAATTGAAAATGTTCTTTTTATTCATGAGTCTTCACACAATATAGAAGATTTCTCAAGCTTTTTTTTTTTTTTTTAATTTTGTGGACTATCTTGCCTTATTGTGTATTTCTTTTTTTCACGTCTGTTCATCTAAGTCATATATAGATGCTACAAGTGTCATCTACTGCCTCAGGTTAGATTTCCTCAGATATAAACTCTGAGATTGGTAATTGCAGGGAATGTATTGAACAGTGTTAAGAAATGAGGGAATTGGTGATTATTTTGTTTTGTTTCTCTCTAGAATAGGTAATATTAAAAAAAAATTCAACCTGGAGCTATTTAAGTAGAACAGGCATAATTCTATCTGAATTAAGAAGGTCAGAGTCAATATTTTCCATTCTTTGATTTCTTTGTCAGGCATCTAATTACATATTTCAATTTATTTTAAGTACATTTAAGTGCTGGCTCCCTAGAAATTATTGTTATGCAATTTTCTTTAAAAATACACTGAAAACTAAATAAATACATATAAATTGATTAATACCAAAATTGTTTCATTAAAGAAATTTTTATGGCTTTGTCGCTGAAGACTGAAATTTTTCAGGTCCATTTCTAGACTCCCTCTCCTGTGCTCAGGAGTCCCAGGTTTCTGTACTACGCAGGGGCTGAAAGAACCGTAGGGAGAACACTGGGCAACTCGAAAGCCAGGAAATACATGACAGTATGAAGAACTCCCTGGATGTACACTTCAGCAAAACTGATGAAAATTACAAGGAGAAACAACTGCAAACCGTTTAAGTAACTGGTCCAGAAATACAGGGCAAGCAAACACTGACTGCATGTAAAAGGAATTGAAGATCCGAGATGGAGCTCTAGAGACCTTGAAAGGTTTTCCTGGACTTTGTCCTCCAAAAGCCTGTACACTCAGAAGAACAGAAACAATTCCAGTTACAGGCAAAATGTTTGAGAGAAATCAGATGAAAAAGTAACCTCTTCTTGATCTGTGAGAAATAAAATATATAGGGATGTATTACGGGTATAAATATCAGAGATTTCCAAGACAGAAATTGTGCCGCTTTATGCTAAGTACCAAGGAAATAACAGGACTACTAAAATTTCACAGTCAATCTTAACAAATAGAAGAGAGTTTCAAGAAATTCATACATCTGAGTGTGGGATGGGTCCAATAGCAATAGTCTAAGACTTCCAAAGATGAAACAGAACAAGCAGATGTAACTGGACCCAAAGGACAGTAACAAGACAGGACACTGTATTTCTCAATGGGGATCTGAATAGAAACATGACATTGAGAACCAGAGAATCATATCTGTTATATCTGGTCAATATGTAAGCCTCCTGGAAATTAGTTGCAACAGAAAATAATTAACTGAGATGGGTTTTTCTTCTGCTTTGGTTTGTTGTTGTCGTTTCTTTTGAGATTATACATGGTTAAAAGTGAATTGAGTTATATAAAAATAATGCAGTCTTTTTACAAAACTGCTGAATTCATGAAGATAATCATGTACATATAAAAGGCCTGTATTTATCCAAAATGTTCTTTTTAACATGAAGACTACACTCTTCTATGATATGCAAGTAAAATGTTGTCCTGATCAAGTATTATGGGGAAATACTTGAGATTCCCAAGTTGACCACATACCCCCTTCTCACTGCCTCAAACGTTGATAAAAATGCCTTGCTTAATCCAGAATTCATTTTTATCTGCATGTAATCTGCGGTCAAATCTGCCTATAGAGTTTTTTTTTTTTTTTTCTCGCCATTGCATTTTTCTAGATACTCTATCCAATAATTTTTAATACTGTTAGGACACTTTTCATAGTTAGATGTTCTATGAGGATTATTTCTATGTCTCTTAAGCTTTTTAACATCTATAATTTTCACAGGTTGGTTTCTGTAAGTCCTTGCTTATATGGCTTTATTTCTTGTGTGTAAAGTTTCATTGTAGAATATTTATTTTTCTTGAAAAATTATTTGCATTTTCTGGTATCTAGAATAGAAGTGCATTCCAAGAAGAACTGCTACTTGTTTCTGTGTGGTGTCTAAGGGAGTAGGCAACCCATGTCCCCCACCTGCCCTTTTTTAAAATTTGTTTTTGTTTTTCTAATGTTTTTGAATCATTGATGTATGAGAATTTTTGTGAGACCTATTTATAGATGACTTCTTTGGTAATGTCCATACTCCTCAGATGAGAATCAAAGAAACTTTCTTTGAAGATGCTATAATAACATCTTTTAGGATTAAAAAAAGCAGTAGTATTACTTTTGTTTTTTCCTTATCCTAAATTTGAACTCTTTTTGTTTTGGGGGGTTTTTTTGGTACTGGAGATTGAACTCAGGGGCACTCAACCACTGAGCTACATCCCCAGCCCTATTTTGTGTTTTATGTGGAGACAGGGTCGCACTGAGTTGCTTTGTGCCTCGCAGTTGCTGAGGCTGGCTTTGTACTTGATTTTCCTGTCTCAATCTCCCTAAGGGCTGGGATTACAGGTTTACGCCACGGCACCTGGCTCTAAATTTGAACTCTTCAGGGCACCAGATTATTGTTTGAAAGAACTCCTGTTTGACTAATTTAAATGGACTCTTAAACAAAGGGGAATGAAGGGAAAGGAGGAGAGGAAATAGGAATAAGAAAGACAGTAAAATAAATTTAACATAATTTTCTTATGTACACATATGAAAATATCTGAGTGAATACTAACATCATGTCCACCCAAAAGAATGGAGTTCTAATTAGAATAAGATATATTCATGCTTGCATAGTTTTATCATAATGGATTCTACTGTAATGTATAACTAAAAGAAATCAATATAGAATAGCAAAACTATTTTAAAATATTTGTTATTTGACATATGATCTATTTTGCCCCTTTACAAAAAGGAAAATTTAAATTAAGTACAAATATTTGTGTGTTTCCCAGAAAATGCAAATTTTTGTGGCAGAGGCTTTGTTAAAAATTACAAAATAATTGAAATAAGAATTTTTATGTTTGAAAATATTTTATGTAAATAAATAAAATTATTTAATAAAAGTTAGATAATATTAAATATTCTGAATAAAACCAGACATTGTAGGATGAGCATATTATTTTCTAAGACCATATACTCTTAAGTTAAAATCGTGTATATGTTTATTGTAATTCACTGGATATTGAGAAATTATGAAGAATAAATGATGAGAAATTTTTATTAACATTTTTCTGAGTTAATGTTTGAGTTCAATTTAAAAGTACCATATACTATAATCATGTAGTTTTAATTCAATATTTTTAAGTCATTCACATTTAAGTATTTTTGAGCCTACTAATTGTAGCCTACTTAAAGGACAGTTATCCTATGTAAAAATGTCCTGTTTAGGTCAGTATTGAGGTACCATTCTGGCTCAGTGGTGTTAGGCAACACTGCCCCCTAGAGGTTTAATGAATATTCCCAGTAGACAAGGTTTCTGCAGGGAAAGGAAAACTGGGAATTTCTTGGTCCATATGCAATGTTAAGCTGAAATTACAAATGCAAACTCTTGTGTGTTTATAGCAAACATTTCTTACAGAATTAAATGTAATTTAAATTTAGGCTGCATGTTGGTGGCCTATCCAAGCTAAAGGTTTGCCTGTCATCCCTGTATGTCCTCTCTCCTTTTGGACCCAAGCTGAAGGAATAGACATTGAGTGGAATTGCTCTCCTCACAACCAAAAGCAGAAAGAAAAGACTGACCCCAATCATGTAAGGACATCTTTAAAACTTTTTGAAACCCTGTATGTATTTATGCCACATCTTATAACAAGTCTCCAACCCAAGCCAAAACACAAAGCTTATCTCAACACTTAGAGAGTGAAGACACTGTTATTTTTTATAAACAAAGGATGAAGCAGTACATTTAAATAATAATTCAACCCATCACTGATGGAGAAAGTGAAACATGATTATTTGAAAAGATAGCAGAAAATATATTTTATGACATTTTCAAGTCAAGGAAAGATTTTACACTGGAAAACCAATAAAGGGTATAAAACAAGATGATGTTATTATATAATTTGTATCAAAAAATAATAACTCAAATTGTAATCTACATAATTTATTTCAATTAATCAAGCAGAATTAATCTGACTGTCCTTGCCCAAGAAAGCAAGGCCAAAAGCACTAGGCAAGTCGGGTTAGAAAAAAGTGGATGGATACATTTTAAGTTGAAAAAAAAATATTTCCTGAAATGGGTTTACTAACATATTTTAAGAACTGGTTTAATAATATAGACTCATTTCTGGGATTTTTAAATCCCAGAAAAATCTAAGGAACTTCAATAATCAAAACCTTTTAACCTGGTGCTCATTGTGTCATGGAAAACAAGAGGAATGGTTGAAATTACTTACAAGAAAAATTTAACCTCCTTTAATCTATAATCTAAGCTCTGGCTGGATACTGGGCTGCAAAGATCAAGGAGAATTTAGTGTGTAGAATTTTGCTTACTTTTCCTTTTTCCAGTGGTATATCTAACTCAGGATTCCTGGGAGCATCTAAGACTGACACATTCCTGAACACTTAGAATTGAGTGAAGGTCTGTTTACTAAAGGCTAAACAACCAACCAACACACAAACACCAACCCAAATTCCTTCCAGTATTTTCGTCCTTAGTTGTTGTAATCAAGTTTATATGCTTTATGTATATGATTGGAGAATTCCTTGTTTCAGAAATCTGCATTATCCACAGAAGGAAAGACTTTTAAAACTCTGGTAGTTGGGAATCAAAATATCGACAGCTGTCAGTCACTGCCTGAGGCTTTTCTAAATAATAGTAAAAAAGTAAGGCCTAATAGTTCAATCACTACACATGTACTAGATTTGTTTGCTTTCCTTGTCCTAAAAATTTGAAATGATAACAATAACTTTATTTTTCTGAGAGTCAGAAAGCTGTTCCAATGAAATGTTATGAGGAACTAAATTTGGGCCTTTACTCCAATCCTAATATCACATCATAGCCAAATATCTCTCCTTCATTGTCTCTTTTTTGGCCATATAATGACATAATATCTGCTTTCAAAACCTCATTGCGACATTTCAATGACATTCTTCCATATATCCCAGAATCTAGATTTCACCATTTACATAGGACATTAATACCTGGCAATAATTATGTTATGTCGGTTTTGTCATATAGATTTTATAAAATTGAATTTTAAAGGCTGGGCAAGCATAAGCATTCAATGGATGCTATCAATGGTCTTACAAATTTAAAAAATGTTATTTTTATATTAAAGTTATTAACCCATATTAATTGTACAGATTAATGGCTTTCAGTGCAACACTTACATATATGGGTTTACTGTACTTTGATCATCTTTATCCTCCCTTCTTTTTTAAATTGAAATAATCCCTTTTTACAATTCTTGCTTTAGTTACCAGAGCCATCAGATTCCTATTTAGAAACTGTTGCCTGTCCCAACATTTTGGAGTGGGTTTCCCCAGTGTTTTCCTCTAGAAGTTGCATAGTTTGAGGTTTATATTAGATTATTTGGTATTTTTTGAGTTGTTCTTTAGTAGTGTGAAAAATAGGGATCTAGTTTTAATTTGCTACATGTGTATATCAATTTTCCAAGCTCAGTTTATCAGAGAGGCTGTCTTTTCTCCAATATATGTTTTTGGCACCTTTGGTATCAGTTGACTATAGATGCATAGGTTTATTTGAGTCCTCTATTCTGTTCGACTCGTCGACATGTTTGTTTTATGGCAATCCACACTGTTCTTGGTACTATGGCTCATATTGTGTTTTGAAATCAGGCTCTAGGCTGCCTCTAGCATTGTTTTTTGTTTTTTAATTTCCCCTTCGGGATAGCTTTGGTTATTTGAAGTATTTTGTGCTTCCATATCGATTTTAGTTTTTTTCTAGTCCTGTGAAGAATGTCATTGTTTTTTGGATAGTGGTTGCCATCGAATATCTAGATTACTTTGTGTAGCATGTATGGCCATTTCAAGAATTTTAATAATTTTGATGATCCCCAAACCAAGATACTGGAAGGTCTTTCCATCTCCTGATGTCCTCTTCAATTTCTTTGTTTAGCATTTTGTAATTGTCATTGTAGAGATATTTCCCCGTCCTGGCTGGATTTATTCCTAGACTTTTTGAGAACTATGAGTGAGATTGCTTTTCTGATTTCTTTCTCAGTGAATCCATTATTGTTGTCTAGAAAATCTACTGATTTTTGTATGTTGATTTTGTACTCTGTTATTTTGTTTAATTCATTTAATACATTCTAGGAGTCTTTTGAAGGAGGCTTTAAGGTTTTCTAAGTTTAGTTGCATATCATCAGAGACCAGGGAGAATTTGATTTCCTCTTTCTTGTTTGTATCTATTTTATTTATTTTTATTATCTAAATGCTCTAACTAAAATTTCTAGTACTATACTAGATAACAGTGAGGAGAGAACACTCTTGTTCTTGACTATAAAGGAAATGCTTTCAGTCTTTCCTTATTCATTATGATGTCAGCTATGGGTTTCTAATATACAACTTTATTATATTGAGGTATATTCAATATCCTTGAAAAACATGTGCAAAAGAATTCAACAATCAGAAATAGATGGTAAAGGAAGGAAAGGATATAAGGAGATCACCAACAAAGTTTCTGCTCACTGTCTCCTATAGGAGAGAACTTGCTTTCAGGAGAAAACTTCCATTACTCAGAATCTGTCTCAAGTACGTGGAATCACTTTGCTGCATATCACGAGTTTCTTGGATAACTTACATGTAGTGACTGAGTGAGGACATGTCACAAAACCAAGAAATTCCTGTTTAGGTCAGGATAACTGTAATGAATGATACCCTAAAACTTTATATCATAATGGCCAAGGCTCAATTGAGCAACCATCATCAAGCACTTAACTTTTTATGCATAAAGGTTTGCCCTCCTTCCTTTTAAAAGTGTTAATTACTAATAAATCCTTTGCACTATCAACTTCTCAACATTTGTTTTAGAAAATTCTATGTGTGATTTTAACTTCGTGAATTTCTATGAATTTCTGTGTAGCATTGAAAAGTTTTCTTTGATGGTACCAAAGCAGTTTCTGCTTTATTGCATTATAATCACTTATGTTTTATTTTTTTTTATTATAAATTGAAAAATATAATTTTATATATTTATGAGGTACAAAGTGATATTAGGATTTTTAATCACAGTGTATTTATCTATGCAGTGTGTAGATATTGTCTCAACTATTTTTGTCTATTGTCTCAACTACTCATCATTTTCTGTGGTGAGAACATTTGAAATTAATTTTCCTAATGATTTTGAAATGTACAGTATACTATAAGCCCATCTTAACAAAATGCTTGCAATAGAGATAAATATTTACATTTTGGTGTGTAAAATAATTAATTTGGCTATGTTCTTCCCATGCAATATACATCTCTAATACTTTTAGTTATAGTATGTAAATAATCCTGGATCATCATTAATAGAATAATTCTGTATAGCTGAAGATTCTACTTCTTTATCCCAAAGTAACTCCACAAGTTAGGAAAATAGATGTGAACTATTTAGTTAGATATTAGGAAAAGCAAACTTCAGAGAATGTTTTTTAAATGGTAGAGACAAAATCTCTACCATCATCTGCCCTACCACTCTAAAAGGAGGGAGAACTGGGTTCCCTATTATGCACTTAGGGCACTTTGTTGGAGGACGTGCAGAGGTAGCAGAATATATACACAGAGAGATACAAACACCCAAACATCAGAAAAAAATTCAAGAAGAAATATTCCCTTTTTCCATGAACAGTCCTTTTCATGTTATTTTATCTTGCTTCACCATTTGGTGAATGCATTAACATTTAAAACATAGAGATTATGACATGGGCACAGGAGAGAGCCACTAAATAGACTACTTGTTCTCTTTAAGTGCACATTTTGTGCCAGTTGTATATTCATAAAAAAGGCTTTTATGGTTATCATGTGTTTCAGCCAAACCCAGGCCTTATGGCGTGGAGTGTACTCTTTGCATATGAACATCAACAACCTTGAATGCAGCATGTGGCTGAATAAATAAACTGGGATCTTGGGATCTTGATTTGCTAATCAAATATCTGTTTTATATCTCATTCTGTCCTAAATTCTGTATGGGAATTTTATGGTACATGAGGGGGTACTTATTATCATAATATTCTTCCTTCTGTTTGTGATGAGATAGTAAATGATTATTTCAAAACATATACTAGTATACAATGAGTGAAGCACAGACATTAGTTTTTGCATCTTTATGGAAAAATACAGAAATAAGAGCTGAAAATATCTTCTTGATAAATTGCACACCCTAGGCTAATAAACATATGTAAGTTTTTCAGTTGAACAATTAATTGTGCACATATTCATATTGTTTCAATAATTTCAGTCCTTCAAAACATATCTCACATAACTTGATACATTTATGTTGTGATTCTTTGTATTGTGTTCAATTTTGAATGAGTATTCAGTGATTATAAGTATTACATTTTATATGAATTTATCTTTTTATTAAATCGTTGATTTCATTCATGTATTAACATTGATTGTTTAGAAGATTTATGGATTAAGAATTTGAAGTGACTGCTGGATGGTAACTAGGCAAGAGGGCATGGCTAGAGGAAGTAGGTAACTGTGGGCATGCTCTTGAGGATTATATCTTGCCCTTGGCTCCTCACTGTCTCTGATTCATCAGCTTCCATGAAGTAAATAGCTTTTCATGATGTTCTACTATCACCTTGGGCCCAAAGCAATAAAATCAGCTAGACAGAACCTTTGAAATTATGAGCTCAAAGTAAACATTCCTCCTCTAAATTGTTCTTGTTAGGTATTTTGGTCACAGTTATAAAAGAATAATTAACAAATGTCACATTTATACATATAAACTTATAAGAATTTCATTTATATTTATAAGTAAAGTTTTGTCTGTTTGCTTTACATTTATCTCAATTAGAAATAAATGGGGCAATAAAATATACATATTTATAGTGGAAAAAGAAATTCACTCAAATTATTGAAACTATTGACAAAGGTAATTATTTTCATCAATTGCCATGCAGGATCTCTCCTACCTAAAATACTTTAATATGAACTAATTTAAATCCTCAAAACACTTCAGTAATCTGTTTGGTCAAATTACTCAAAAACTATACCATAGAAATTGCATTTTGAATTTCTATGGGTTTATAGCTAAATACCCATACTGCAAGAATTGGAACATTACAAACGTGGATAAATATACACATGTATAATTCTCATTTTTCATACTTTCTTTTACCTTTCCCAAGTATAGCAACTATTTTGATTTTCAATTTCTCATTCTGAGGTATGTCTTTTCATAGTTAAAATGTGTGCTTCTAAAATCTAAAATCTGTGTAGCATTTTCTACATATTGCATTCCTAGAAAGTAAGATTTATGAACAAAATAATATTTAATTAATTTGCTTACAGATACACTATAATTTAATAAATAAGTATTCATTAAATATTTGTTGAATAGAATTATGAAGTTACTGACACTAAAAATCCAAGAAAAAAATTAAAAGAAAAATATTCACACACATTATGGTACACTTAAATACACAATAGTCCACAAAACTATTTTGAAAATAGTACTTGCCATATATAAAAATTGTGTGAAGAGTATAATGCAAGAAAGATAAATTTGCTTCAGCAATGACAATAACCAAATATCTGCGAATAAATCATTCAAGAATGTGCAGTAATGATATGAAACAAATTTTGAAATATCCTTGAAGTGTAATCACAGAAATAACTGTTAATAAGTGTATTAACACAGAAATAACTTTGTGTTATTAGCATAGCTTTTCCTTGGACAATTGCAAGGACAAATGGTTACAAAAACTCATAATCATATAAAACTGAAATAATCTTAAATTCAGTTTCAAATTTAATATGTCTACATTTGATATATTATTATGCTAATTTCCCCCAGAATTAGAAAATATGAACCTAAAATTAATTTGGTCTCTTAAACAAATAGGTATATCCAGGGCAACTGTAATGAATAAAATAATAAAGAGGGATGTGCTCTTCCAGCTATTGAAATTTATGATAAAACATCAATGATTAAATCATGTCATTCTAGCCCATAAATCCACTATAAGCAACAGAACAAATATGTTGTTCAGAAATAAATTCAAAGACATGAATGAATTTAGAATATGAAATAAGTGACATCACAAATCAGTACTTTCAGGTTTGCAACAACAAAAAAATCTGTCCTTACACCCATTATGCTGGGGAAACATGAAGTCTATCTGGTCAATGGACCTCGGTCAGTACATCCAGTCAGTTGGTTTTCCATCTCAGGCTTCTGCTCTACAGGGTTAACCAAGGCAGCTTAGCTGCAATTAACAAGTTGTGAATTCAAATTTCTCCTAGACCTGTGTTGTTAGAATTTCTTCTATTATATCAGAACTTATAATTAATGGTGTCCATTTTTGTAGTCTTTTTAAGACTCCAAGTAAATGTCTGCTGCTATATTGACAAAATCCATCTGTCTTGCTGGAAATTTTGAAATTTCAATTTTTCTCAGTACACTTTATGTAGTCAGCTCTTCCCATTATTTAAACTTCATAAACATCATTCCAAGTTTAAAAAAATATACCTATGCTACTTTATTTATCTGCTTTAATGATATTAGAGTCAGTATATAATTCAGTGTATTTAATCTCTCTCTCTCTTTTTTTTTTTTTGGAACTCTGGCAATCACTGTTCACTACAAGTGTTTTTGTACATTATTTCCATATATTTTCTGTCTTTGAAATACCATAATGATTCAACAGATCATTTATTATTCCTTTTTTGTCATTCTGAGTATACTATAATTTATTCACTGACATTTCTGTATCTCTTTTAATTCTATGTGTTAGTATCACATATACATGATTTTGCAGATATATATCCATACAAAACATCTTAATCATTTTCAATTTGTAAAAATTTTAAAATCTGTACTCATTTTAATGACCTGAAATTGTTAAATGTTTACTTCTCAATGCGTAAATAGATTAGTAATGTAAGAAAAACTAAATTAAATTAAATTACACCAAAAGCAAATGCAAAGTTTTCACAAAATTTGGGAAATAGAATAAACAGTGTGGATATTAATGTATTATAAGTAAATGTATTATATATACTTATATATACTTACATTATGTAAGTGATGTATTATAGAAAGATCAGGAACTGTTGGATTTCTATAAAGTAGGAGCTATTAAGCATATCAGTTTTTGTTTTTGTTTTATTAACTGATTTGATGCCTTTTATATGAAATATTCTCTGGTTTTAATTTGCAATGTGATAGTTTTTGTAGCATTCTGAACCATTTCAATGTATCCTCTCTATTGAATCCATAAAGAAAATGTAATGCTTATGTGATTAATAGTGAACAGTATATAAAATATTATATCAGAGAATTGAACAAATTTTATGTGTCAGTCTTTTGTTATAAGGTACATGCTTTAGTTTTGAGGTGCAGAAATGACATTTAAACTTGGATTTTTGATTAAACAATAATAACAAAAATAGAAAAATGTTGAATATAGGTGACTCTCAAAAGAAAATTTTACTGGCATTAGAGAAAAATCACCTATCATGTTCATACATACATCATAATTTTATAAATGTAAAAAGACATTTAAGCACATTTTTGTTGATTTGTTGATGTAGACTGGAAATTAATGTATTAAAACTAGAGAGATATTTATATTTGTTTTCAATATGGCTAATGAATTTCTCTTTTATTCACTGAATATATTTTTACACAAATAGTAATTTTCACATTATGTTGGTTATGACATATTATGGTTCTTGTAACTTATGGAGTTATAAACCAACAACCTTTTTACTATGTACAGATAAAAATCAGAAGAAAAATAATCAATAATTGAAATCTATATCTATAGCTTTCTATAATTATTATAAGGTTTCCAAATCTCTTTTCACCTTGTGTGTATATATGTATACACACATACATAAGTTTTGGGAGGAGTTATTTTTAAAATGTTATATTGGACTTTTTCTCTTTTAATTCATATGATTTTAGAATATTTTACGTGAGCCGGGCGCGGTGGCTCAAGCCTGTAATCCCAGCACTTAGGGAGGCTGAGACAGGAGAATCGCGAGTTCAAAGCCAGCCTCAGCAATGGTGAGGCGCTGAGCAACTCAGTGAGACCCTGTCTCTACATAAAACACAAAATAGGGCTGGGGATGTGGCTCAGTGGTTGAGTGCTCCTGAGTTCAATCCCCAGTACCAAAAAAAAAAAAAAAGAATATTTTACATTCTACATATTTTTAAAGAATTTACACTTCTTGTTTTGGTGATCTTATACAATATTCAACTGTTCTATGTGGTAAGTTAACTTTTAGATTTTCATTGTAATATATTCTTACAAATGTGATGTTGTAAATATTGCTTCTCTTTGTTCACTGTTATTTTAATTTTTTAAAGTGTGTGCAACCTAATACATGTTATCCAGTTAGTTTCTAGAAAAAATTAAAGAAGAAATTAGCAATTATTTTGAAAACATTGTTCTCAGTAAGATTATTTTTGGAAGAGAAAAACTCATATGCCATCTTTTGAATATGTATGTTTAACAGAAAATTGTTTCTGTATTCGTAGAGAAATTTATTATAGTAATAATAACTGATATGTATCAGACCATCTGCATTTTATGCAGCATGCTAACAATTCCATACACATGCCTTGCATCTTCTCAGCAATCCTTTCAGAAAATAGCTGCACATTGAGCTTTCCACATTACAGATGGGAAAACTGATTCTTCATGAACTTAAGCTATTTGCCTCTGGCCATACACATTAATATATGAGACCAGATACTTGAATTAAGATTTTCCAATTCTAATACCCAAGTATGTACACACTTTACACTACTTCTGTGATGTACTGCTTATTTCTTTGCAATTTTCTCAAAAAAAAAAACTGTATTTTAAGCAATTTAAAACTAGAAGCTTAAAAAAGGAGTATAACACCATTTATTTTATTTTACTTTATTTTTTTGGTGCTGGGGATTGAACGTAGGAGTACTCGACCACTGAGCCACATCCCCAGCCCTATTTTGTGTTTTATGTAGAGACAGGGTCTCACTGAGTTGCTTAGCGCCTCGCCGTTGCTGAGGCTGGCTTTGAACTCGCAATTCTCCTGTCTCAGCCTCCCTAAGTGCTGGGATTATAGGCTTGAGCCACCGCGCCAGACTTGAAATTTTATTTTTAGTATCCCTAAATGTTGTTTTGTAAGTGAACTTTGTTATAGTGTGTCACTCATGTATGCTTTCAAGTTCATAAGTGAGCTTAGGTTAAAATATGATACTTTCAATCATTTCAGTCCTCTATTCACCTGTAATTCAATCTGTTCTTTATAAATTCTAAAAAGGAAACAATTTTTAAAAGTAAAACTTACTGGTCATGTATTCATATATGAACATAGGAATACTAATGCACAACCAGTGAAACTCCACATCACATACAACCACAAGAATGGGATCCTAATTAGAATAAGTTATATTCTATTTTTGCATAATATGTCAAAATACAATCTACTGATATATATATTTAAAAAAAAATAAAAGGAAAGCATTTTACTCTGAAAAAAACTTACAAAGATAATTTTATTCATTCAATTATAAATTTACCTTGTGCTTACCATGTGTTAGACATCACAATGCTCTATATTTTAAACCCAGAACTCAGAGATGTCATAGTCTACTTTCTGATGATGTTCAGTAAATTCTGGTAGCAACTGTAGTTGCTCCAGTGTTGAGCTTCTACATGCTAAGAATATTGATCCATAATAGGAAAGCCAGTCTAATATTCAAATGAGGGAAATGAGAGCTAGTTATAAAAAGTCTTTAGAGAATAAGTGCCAAGACCTAATTCATAAACCATCCATATGTGTTAAACAATGTCTTCAGTAAGAATAATGACAAACATTCCAGTGTTAACGTGTATCTATTCACGTTATCTTGTTAACTTCTTGGCAATTGATCAAAACACAATTTCTGAATTCAACAACTCCGGAATTTACCATATGTAGGAGACTAGTCTCCTAAAACGTCAATAAAATAGAAAGGAAACTATGTACTAGGGAGGAAAGTTTGAAATGATTATCTTATTAAAATAGAATTATGGATCTGTTTACACATTGTACAATGACTCAGGGGGTCACGCCACTAACATGTATAATGTTAAAATTGGAGAAATAATTATAAGCAACAGATTTAAAAAGACCACTGTGTACTGTAGACTCCTGTTATTTTATAAGACAAGTTGGTATAATGTGCCCTATGTCCAAGTTTCCAGGAAAGGGGACCTATGTCAGCTAGCAGGATGGACTGTCTGCCAGTAACATTCCAGGGTACATGGTGAGTGCCTTCCCCTACCACATTCCACATGTGTGGGCTGACCTGAAGGAAAGTAGGGCACACAACCTGACAAAACTGCTCCTGTCAGTCAAATGTCTTTCCTGTCTGTAGGCTGATTCAGTATCTGGTAAGCCCTCCAAAGCGGGAAAGGGAATGAGCTTCCAGGGCAAAATGACTTAACTCTCATCAAATTGACTCTCCTACACAGAAAATGTGTTGTGCCTGAATGCTTTCCTATGGGAATTTAAAAAGGCAACATCCTGACTCATAATCTCTCTTACACAGGGATAAGTTTGAAATAAATATTACCAAAGATTTATTTATTTATTTATTTTTTGTTTTTATTTCAGACATCTTGGCCCATTATGACCTAGGAAAGTTAGTTTTCCGACCTTTAAACTCTTCATTTATTGACCTCTTTTCTTCTGACCTCTGATAGAAACCAGCTAACACTTACCTCTTTCTTTTTAATATCCTGAAAAGAATAGCCCTAATAACCATATATGCTTGTTTTTCCAGTTGTAGTGCTAGATGCATAGTAGGTATTTGGGCTCTATTCATACTGATTATGGTAAAAATATATGTCTGTGTTTGCTTCTTAACAGGGTTTTAAACTTTTTGTTTCATTTTATTTACTATGCTATACAGGTAATCAAGCCAGTGACAAATATTTAAAGGATTTTTGTTTGTTTGTGTGGTTTTCATTTTTGTTATAAGGGTAATCCAAAGAGAATGTACATGGATCCATGTTAAATATGGCTTGGATTAGAGTCACATATGGTTTAAACACTTTTAAAGGCTGACCTGGGTGCTACTGCAGTTGAACACAACATCTAAAAACAATCAGAACGCTAAGGATAAACTGTTTACCTAGACCCGACTTGCTCATACCATGGCCAAGGCTGTGCTTTCTCTGCCTTGGAATAAGTACTTATGGAAATGAATTCCTTCAATGTCCACAACAATGCCAGTGTAACTATCCATGGAATAGCAATGTCATGCTCGATGTTAGTTATCTCAAGACATGTTTCTGATCATGGGCCCTTTGAAACAAAGGATAATTGAGAAATGGTATTATACCTAAGAGATTCATACTCTTAATCATGTGTGCTTAATCCAGTTGAGCACAGAGAAATGCCAAATTAGTTATGAAAGACACAGCAATCCCACTAACTGGAGAATGTATCTTCTAAGGCTGTTGTGCTTTATTTTAAGATGCAGTATAATTTTGGACTAGATATCAGTATAGGTAACATTCCTTAGGAAATAAAAGTAGAATTGGGGTAAAGGGATGTTTGCAAATTTGTTTTTGTTCCCTGAATTTATATTCTCAACTTATCTAGACTTTATTTAGAGAGATTAGTTCTTATGAAAAAATGGTGCTGCTTAAAAATAAAAACAATACTAATCCCACTGAACTGTATCTTAATATTGCTACCTGATGCATTCCAGATCCTCATGCCATGTGACATGGAAAGATGTCATTTGGAGTGATTGATTCTGCTTATACAAAGCAAACAGAGTTGTGGGTGCATAATCCAGTAACTATGGCATCACTGAGATTCCAAGTGATTTTTTGTAATATCTTTCAACATTCCCATGTCTTAAATCAAAGGTTAACTAATCCAACAATTATTAGTGAGACTATGAATGGTTAAGATTTTATAAAAATGAAGGTCTGAATCTCCTCAACAGGTGAGATAGCATGTAAATAAATGATGTTAGCTGATGACAAAGGACAGAGCCCATGGAGGGGAGAAAAGGAAAAAGAAGAGAAAGAGCAAGAAAAACAAGGAAGAGGAGGAGGGGAGAGAAATAATAATAATATCTGTACGTTACACCATTATTGACATGTATATTCTTTATCATTTTGCTGTTCTTTTGTTATATTTCCCTAGTCTTTTATATGAAATATTTTGAATTAAGTTACAGTATATGAAGTTATAACATATATAAAGTTGTAAGCTGTTCAAATAGAGATGCTGTACACACTAGAGGAGAAAGAAATATTACAACATAGATAAAGAGGACAGTGAGAGGGTGCTATTGCAATCAATTTATCAAGAAGTGCAATATAAAGATACTGAACACCCCAAAGATTTGGGTATTCACATTTCTCAGGATGTCTTCAGTAAATAGCACTGATCCTTTCCATATTATTTCTTGAACAGAAGGTATAGTAAAAAGATGAACTAATATTATCAAGATCATTGCTATAAGATTTCTGTATTACATTCACCAATGATAATTATTCACGTGATGTATGGTAGTTGTAAAATAAAAAGCTTCTACATTACTCAGCTATTAATTGTGCTCACCATGCTGCTCAATATTTTGATGTTACTAGGAGACTACATCTCAAATACTCTCCCTATAGAAGAAGTCAAATATTTGAGGTGATGGATGAGGTGTGGGATTTGGTCATCCCACATTGTTCAAACATCATTATATCACTTTGTACTCCAAAATAGGTACAGTATAATTTTCAACACATAAAAATATGATGATAAAATAAAATAAAAGCTTTTAGCCTTTAAGAGACAATGGCAAACAAATACAGAACTTGGCAAGTGACATAAATGTTTTTTCCAATAGTTTCTGAGACTTTTCACTATACATCATATTCTATCATTTTAGAGAATTTAGAATCTGCTCCAGAGTAATTTTAATTTTGCCTTCGCTCATCCTGCCCTTCCAATGAGCTACTCAGCCTCTTAGCTTCTGTGTTATGTCTCTTTCTTTCAAATCGGTATAGCGTTTCTGTTTTCTTAAATTAAGGTTACACACACATCCATTTCTGTCTACCCAGGCAATGAATACACATTCATTCATCAATTAGACACATATTATTAATTCTAATCACATATAAAAAAGTGAAACCTTTCCACAACCTTATAAGAAAGTGAAAGTTCCAAAATACCTTATAATCAGTACATTTTTTTCAAGTTAACTTGTGAAATATGCTAGAAAATAGAAAGATAGCCCTAAAATCACAAGCCTACCACTTACATGTAAAGTGTGGTGTTTCTGAAAACAACAAGAATGGCAACAAAAAGCCAAAAAACAAAACTTTCCTATAATTCTTATGGAAAAATGGTTATTACACATTGATATACGTTGCCTTTCTTGATTATACACTGCCAAATTAAACAATAATTTAGGATTTACCTCAGTTATTTTTGGTTTATATTCATTATCATGCCATCTACTTAATGTCATATCTTTCGTCTTTACT
Source organism: Geosciurus inauris (assembly GCA_004024805.1). NCBI lineage: Eukaryota > Metazoa > Chordata > Mammalia > Rodentia > Sciuridae > Geosciurus > Geosciurus inauris. The sequence goes on along the minus strand of PVHX01000917.1, from coordinate 20,303 downwards.
TATTGCATATAAATAAGTATACGAAATGAAGAACAAGATTTACACCATTCATCATGCAATAGAATGTGGGACCTTCATTGTTGGCAAATTCACATTTGGAATAAAAATTCAAACTAGTGTCTAGATTCGGGGAATAAAAATTCAGTGGTACATAAGGGTATAAAGAAGAATATATAATGTGTGCAACATATGTTAAGAGCATTAATACTGCATGATCTCTTTCATTTATTAAGTCTGAAAATGTTGATCTCCAGAGGTAGAGGGTGGAGTGGAGTGGGTGGTTGATGGCATGGAGTTGACAAATGTTGGTCAAAGGAAACAAAGTTTCAGTTAGGAGAAATAAGGTCCAAAGATCTATCCTGTAATCATGACTCTAGGTAATGATGTATTGTGTTACTGAAATGTGCTGAGAGTAAATGTTAATGTTCTCACAATCCAAGTGATAACTATATGATGTAATGTGTATGTCAGTTTGCCAAATGTGGTCATTCACAGTGCAGATATACTTCAAAACATCATGCTGTACATAATAAATATGCGTGATTTTATCTCTCAAGGTAGAAAAGAAAGAAGGGAACTAAAACGACTTTAATAGCTGGCTTCTAGTTTCATAAAAACTTAAGTAGAACCACTACATACAAAAAAAATATTTAAACCACTGCTAAATCTCCAAAACCAAGTAACTAACAATGTGAGGAGTTAGTTTACTAAGAATTGTGTATATATTGGATATATATGCAATTTAATTTCTGTACAATTTAATGAATTCAATTTTGTGCTATGTAATAACTGTAAATTAAAAATATTTAAAATAACAATACATCAAATAATTTGAATAAAATCCAATTTGACAATTTCAACATTTTAAGTAATTTCTCATTTGTTTTATTATGATAATCTCTCTGAAGAAATTGGACTCATATTAGTACAGAAACTCTGAGATCTGATATTAATTAAAGGTATTGACTATACTGATACAAGTAAAATAAAATTATCAACATATTTTGTATTGAAAATATATTTCACATAAATATAATTTTATATCTTTATATATTCTCCAATGTAATAGCCATTTCCACACAATGCTACAGTATTTATTTTTCAAAATACCTTTATAAATAGTCAATGGTTTTTCTGTGGGGTAACATACACAATTATTTAATCCAAAATGCTTCATAACTTATAGTGAAGAAATTTTAAATACCAGTTATAATAAAGATTTGGTAATTATTTTAAGCATTAAAATTACGAAAAAGATCATCACAGGATTGTCATTCAATATTTTTGCTGTCTACTATCATTTGTAATCTATGAAAAATGCAAGGTTATTACGTGTAAAACATATTCACAGATGGCAACAAACTACCATTTATGATTGATATTGAGGATCTACGTAAAATAGAAAAATAATTACTCCTATTATTATAATATTTTAGTGTCAGTTAGTCTTGATTGTCAACCGGACGGGATTGAGAGATGTGCCGTAAATTTGTAGTGCCTATTTCTGAGTTTCCCTCAAAGTGCTCCTAGAGAAGATGGACACGTGGGTCTAGGCTGAGCAACTGGATGCAGAGGGGATGCAATGCCCGCAAGCATGCGTGCTAAGGTGAAGGTGCCCATAGATCCTAGCACCCTACCACTGGTGCATGCTCACACTGGGTCTTCTTAAGTGGGGGGTTTTGTTTCTGTTTCTGTTTTGTTTTGCTTTTCTTGACATCAGCTGTGGAGGTCAGGCTCCAGATTCCGCACCCTTTGGATGAGGGCTTGCAACAGAGAGTGTACAGGGGGCTCCCTGGGCTTACATCCTTGAACTGATGCTGCATCATTGGTTCCTCTTAAGAGGCTTACAACTTCTTGGACAGAGGGGCAACTGTTTTTCCCTACTCTCCAGCCTACAGTCAATCATCGTGGAGCTACCCATCCTCTGATCGTGTAAGCCAATCTAATAATTATATGTACTTTCTATTGGTCTCATTCCTCTGGTGAATCCTAATTAATACATCATCTAATTTGTCTAGTATTCTAATTCATATCTTTAAAAAAGTTAGTCAAAGGGTGCTAAGTTACAGTTAGAGAGCAGAAATAAGTTCTGGTGTTCTGTTGCCCACTAGGATGACAAAAGATGAGTATGTGTTGTGTATTTCTAGAAAAGGTAGGGAAAATGCTAATGTTTTCACCACAAAGAAATGATAAATGTTTGAGGTGACAGATGTGTTTCCCTGGATTTTAACAATATATAATGTATTCATATGTCAAAACATCATATTATATTTTAAATTATGAAATTATAAATTAAATTAAATCAATTTAAAAAAGAAAAAAAGGACAAAAATCATTTCCAATTTCATCTTTTTGCTATGTAAGTTCAGTTTCCCCAATCTTTATTCTATCCCAGGAACCACTTTTCAAAGGTATTAAACTAATGTATTGCAGCAATACAGTCCTCATAATCCAGTACCTTTATTCTAAATGTGAATGTAGTTATAATTGAAATGGTAAAAAATGGATTTACAGAGGCTTATGCAGAGGAAAAACTATGATTCCTGAATGATTCATAATATCTGCCTTAACAGAGCAGCACTTTACCTCATAGAAATCTTTTAAAAGAAGATTGAAGACATCTTTAGCTTAGTAAAGGGTAGAAAGGCTAGAATTGATAGACTTGGAGGACACCTTCTTTCTTTCCTTTGTTCCTCTTTTTGCAGTAATGGGAATTGAACCCATTACTCATACATGCTAGGCACATTCTCTACCACTGACCTGAACCCCCAGGCCACCAAACATTTTTAAATGTCACTTGTATAAAAACAACTTGACTCTAAAGTTGAGCATGCAATGATGAAAACAAAATGGTATCACAGCTGTTTTTCTCAGTTACATACCCTAACTCTTAAAAGTACAAAATATATTATTTGCATTTAATATTTATTTGTACTCTTAAAGTACAAAATATTTTCTTACTAATAAAAAATTCTAAATGTGTCATTTTCTGTCTGTGTACTGGTGATTTAATCCAGGGGCATTCTACCATGAACTATATCCCCAGTCTTTTTTATTTTTATTTTTATTTTATTTTGAACAAGGTCTTACTAAATTGCTAAGGCTAGCCTTGAATTTGCAATCTTCCTGATTTTGCCTTTCAAGTCACTGGGACTACATGTGCGTAACACTGAACCCAACTAAATGTGTGATTCTTTCTTGTCTTGATTTTGGACTTCTACATAAATGTTATAACTGTTATTTAAAGTCCCTTGGTAATTAAACAATAGGAATGCCTCCTATAGCTTTCTTATTTCTGCAGTTATCAAAAATGTACCTTTATTATCCTAGTAGCATTATAAATCTCTGGAGTATTTATCTAAGAAAATATTTTAGTTGTATATTACAAGAGCAATATGCTTCATAAAATGGTATAATAACTTTGAAATATTTGATGTATATCTACAAATAGTTGCGGTCTAAGGGGAATGCAGTGAATTTAGTGGAATAATGTTCATCTTAGATTTACACAGATTAGACAGATTTTAATTCAAATGCGTACTCTGCAACTATGGGAAGATTTAGTTTCACTGTCCTTAAAATATGCATATTGTTAACTATGGCAAATTTTTGTAATATGTATTCAAATAAAATGGAGTTAAAGATATCTTGGTTAATACAGGTCCTCATTAGAAATTTTTGTTGCCATTATAATGCTAATGATAATAAAAAAGAATAATTTCGATCCATTTTTTCTACAATTAAAATTTATAACATGGCAAAGTTTTGGCGTTACTGAACTCCAATCTCCCCATGTCCTTTCCCCTCTAGCTGCTGCAAACACCATGTTATTCTCTGCTTCTGTGAGTTTGACTACATTAGATGTCTCATCAAATGGATCTTGCAGTATTTATCCCATGTCAGGCTTAATTTACTAAAATAATGTATTCAAGTTTCATTGATGTTGTTGCATATGGCAGAATTTCCATCATTTTTTTAAAGCTGGTGCATAATAACTGTATAGTCCAGTGAGTTCGATTGTAGCATATTTGTGTATGCATATAGCATAATTTGATCAATTTCCCTCCCCAGTGTGTCCCCTTAGCCTCTTCTCTTCTCTCCCTCTCTATTCTAATAATCTAAATATATGGAACACTTCACAAAAGTGTGTGTTATTCTTGCACATACACCATGGTAACCTTCTCTGCATTATTACAATTTTAGTATATGTGCTGCTGAAGTAAGCATAATTTTTTCTTTCTTATTGCTGAATAATATTCCATTGTATGTATATGTTACCTTTTCTTCATTTATTAATTTATCAATGCACATTAGTTGTTGCTTCTGCATCTTGGAATCTATGAATAACGCTGTAAGCTACATGAGAGTGAGAGTTTCTCTTTATGATCTTAACTGGGAAAATTGTTCACTAGTGGTGCTGCTGAGTCATAAGGTAGTTCCATTTTTATTTGTTTGAGGAACCTCCATGCTGTTTCTCATAGCAGCTCACCATATTACAAAATTCCCAAAGACATTGTACACTGGTTCCTATTTTCTACAGTCTGATCAGTACTTACTGTCTTTTATTATTGTTGTAACTATTCTAACATATGTGAAGTAATATATCATTGTGGCTTTGATTTGCAGTTTTCACAATGATCAGTTATGTTGAGCCTCTTTTCATAATCCTGTTGGAAAACACAGGGGAATGACTTTGTAATATTAGTTTTGGAAATAATTTCTTGGATACATCAAAATAAGCAAAGAAAAGCAAAAAAAGACAAATGAGTGACACCAAACTATAAAGTTGTTGTACAGAAAATAATATGGTGAGAAGACCACCTACATAACAAAAGAAAGTATTTTGAAAACCACAAAATTTTCAAGGGTTAATATCCCAAATTTGTAATAAACATTTGTTTTTGTTTTTGTTTTTTTTTGGTACCAGGGATTGAATTCAGGGGCACTCGACCACTGAGCCACATCATCGGCCCTATTTTGTGTTTTATTTAGAGACAGGGTCTCAGTGAGTTACTTACTGCTTTGCTGTTGCTGAGGCTGGCTTTGAACTGCGATTCTCCTGTCTCAGCCTCCCAAAGTGCTGGGATTACAGGCGTGCATCACTGTGCCTAGTTTGTAAGAAACTCTTACAACTCAGTAGTGAAAAAAATTAATTTTCCAATTGAAATGGGGTTGTCCCCATCTTATAGCATTTTCTTCCTGGATGCTGAACACTACACTTTACTGCTACCCTCTTTATGACCCTGGTTGCATCCTTAAATTCCTAATCTTTTAGAGTTTGAACTGCAAACTCTAAACACAACCAACACCATTTTAACTTAACTAATCATTCTAGAACTAACAAATTTTCTCACATGTAGCAACATTTTGTAAACAATATTCATTAAATGAGTTATAAAATTGATTATTTTCACCAGCAACACATCCTTGATCCCATCTCTTCATATAGGTAGTTTCAGGTATGTTAAGCAGTAGAGGCGAAACTGTAAAACTGGATAAGGATTTTTTAAGTGTGTGGATGATGAAAGCATATGTTTTCCATAGTATTGTTAAATTTTTCAATTAGGAATTGGATCTCCAAAATAACATTTCCAAAAACATATTTCTCAAATAGGATTTAAATTTAATGCGTAATTTCTTAGGATTAGTGTTAAGCTCCCTATTCCTTTTAAATGCCAGACTGCTAGGCTCCTTTCCTGAAGAAGTTCAGAAACCATAATGGAATAAAAACACTTACAAATATTTCAAAATTATCTAAAATATAATCTTACATAAAGGTAAGAATTAATTTGGGAAGTAAAAAATTATTTATAATTGCATTATAAATTACAGTATCATATTGAAGACATTTTGTAATTGGAAGGATAGAAGTTGCTGTACATCACAAAGTCAAAAAAAATCAATATAAATTAAGTTGAAACTTGAGAGGGCAGCTCTGTTCAAAATCAGTGTTGATTTAAAAATCAATGTAAGTTTAAACAAACATGTTACGTTTTATCAATATAACATGTATAGCAGTAAGGCAGAGTACAGAATGCCAACCAAACAAAATCTCAAATGCCTAAGGTGTATGCACAAGTACATACCTTAGGGCACCTGATCAGCAGCCTAATGACTCACATGGCCTTGACCAATAGAAAGTCTCCTTAACACACATTCATGATAAAAAATATTAATTTAAAATGTCTTTACAATAAATGCAATAAAACTGGACATTCATTGTATAGCACTATCAATTTAATTATCGTTTATGCTATACATTCTCAAATCAAAGAGCACATGTAAATTGGAGAAATAAATAATTTTCTCTGGTTATTAAATACAATTTTGTGTATTTTTTGAAGCAACATTATTTATATACTTTGCTTTTTAATCAAGTATTCTTAAATAAAAGGCAACATTCAAAGTGAATGTTTTAAACTTTGAAAATTATTTATATGAATATATATGAAATATATGATATTTTCTATTTGTAATTCGGTTGTTAAGGCTGAAGAAATATTTCAAATAAAAAGTGTGTTCATTACTATACCTACTTCTACCTACTTCTAAATTCAAGTATTATTTTGTTTTTCTAATGTATTTGTATACATACATATTTTATATGTATTTATATATACATTTATATATATTCATATCAATATTAAATCAATATTAAATATATGTAATGAGTAAATAATTAAATATTTATTTTTATATATATATGTATGTGTTTTTACTTCATATATATGAGAAATAGTTAAAACAATTACAGATGGTTCAAATTTTCCAGTCTCCTGGGAGGTTACTTGAATTATTTATATGTTTTATTTTTGTCAAAACTATGAAGTGTGTACAATGTTCATCCTACTCCAGTGTTTTTAATTTTCCATGATTTCTCCGATGCTGACTGATTTTAGGAGACTCCTGAGTCAGAGATAGTAGACTCTTTGTCTTGTGCCCCCTTGGAAGCATGGGCTTCATGTTCATGTCAGTGTTTGTCCTCTACGTCTCATGGAGATGAACAGATTGTAGCAGGTAAAATGGTCTCTAAAAGCTCTTATATCACATGAGAGCAAAAAAAAAAAAAAAAAAGAGTACCTAGGTTAGAACATTGAGAGCTGCATCATTTAATGATCATTTTAGTTTTCATGAAGGAGTAACAGAAAAACTGCCTGAGAGCCAAAAATAAGCCTTAATGGCATTGCATTATAAAAACCACGGAGAGAGTATTTAGCTGTTGTGTTCAGTGTCATTTCTTAAATGTTCGTTGCACATAGACCAAAGGAATACATTGGTAAAATTGGAAATTGTTTTGATGCAGTGGTGGGCACAGAGGATGTAGTAAAATATATAATTTTTATTACATGGAATATGGAAAATTATATAAGATTATTTTATGTTTATTTTCTTTTTAAAAACCAGAGATAACACTAAATTTGAGCATGTTTAAAATAATCTGTCTGAGAGAATGCAGATGAGTTTTGAGAGAAATGTACTGTTGACTACAATGAGAAGAAATGACAGGCCTCTGACCTTACTTGAAGAACTTTTAAAGTGGTATTTTTCACACAATATGTAAACAATAGAGGTGTGAATTAATTATTATGGACATAGAGCAAAAATAGTTGGTAATAAGGTCCAAAAAAATCACAGGTATGGGTGGCTTATATAAATTGAAGAACAATTTATTTTGAGTCAGTACTAAAAGAATTTGAGAGTCTAGGAAGTTGAGAGGATCATACACCAGCCTGTTGCAGTTCCTCAAAAAGGTGACAAGATGAGATGGAAAAGAACACTGTCAAACGTGTTAACAAATGATCTAGAACAAAGTATGTTTTGTTAGATGACAGAAATGAGATGAAGGGAAAGGATGGTAGTCTTTATTTTGGGTAATATGTTTGCTCTAGTAAGTTTATAATCACATGTATGATACACATTGAAAATGAATTATCAACACCTGTTGGGTGTCAATGCATATTACCACACAACTACCAGGTAAATAGTATCTTCATTAAATAAGTGTTTTAAACTGTGTACAACTTACTGGGGAAAGATTTGTTATACAAATGTAAAAGCCAGCAAGGCCCTCAATTCAATTTCCAGCACCACGTACAAAAAAACAAAAAGCTGATCTTAAATAATTCTGTAAATATTTATTACCTTGGTATTTATAGGCAACATTTTTTGATTTATGACTATGGTGCACTTAAATACTAATATGCTAAAAGATAATCCACCATTGGCATTGTAATTTTTCCTCCCTCCCCCCTCCTTCTTGTGTGTATGTGTGTGTGTGTAAGTGTGTGTTGCTGGAGAGGAAAACTAGGGCTTCATGCCTGCAGGACAAGCCCTCTATTAGTAAGCTGCATTCCTAGTTCTGTATTTGCTTTCTTTGCCTGAAATAAATTTAATCAAACATTATAATTTGAATTTGATAGCAAATGAACCTTTCACTTTCTGCAAATTAATCCAATTTTGGTGAGATTTTTATTGCTCAAAAAAGTGATTTATGATTCATGTTTTTTCTGGAATTTTTTCAGTGAATGCAGCTCAAAGATTTTTTTTAACTTACATTTCTCCTTTAATTTTTTTTCCTAACATACCCTTGAGTACTTAACTGAAAATCAGGCACAGCCATGAGGACTCATTGAACACAAACCTTTTAGATTTTTCCTGTCTAATCTTTCCCAAAATTATTTACAATAGGTATATTTAGAAAATAGAATCTTTTTGTGCCAACACTTAACAATTCAAACATCTATTCTCAAGACAGTTCACCATTACAGTGTTTAAGAAATACTTTGCAGTTCTGTGGTGTAACTCTGTGCAACAAACTACTCAGGTAGTGATTAATAATTTTTAAAGCACTCAGCTTAATATGGAAAGGCAAAAAGTGCAATTTGAATATTGATATATATGTAGAAAACTTCAAGAGAAATGTGAATATTTTAGAGTAATTCTCATTATGTGCAATTTTCACATCATGTGCAAAATTGTAATTCAAACCTCAGGCAATGAAAATATCTAATATATGATTAAATAGACAAATTGGGAAAGTAAGCATTGGAAAGATTACATAGATGGTATGGGTGTTTACTCCTAGTACATTGCAAAGTCAATAATAAATATTTGCCTGATTTTGATTCCTATTATCTTAAATACTAATAATAAATATTTTACCCATTTTTATGTGCTAAACAAGTAACCTTAAACACTCTTCATGTTTATCACACAATTCATTACAAAACAGTAAAAGAGGTAGTTTTTGTCATCCCATCCTGAGATGACTAAGGAGGGTGAAAATGACTGACACTGGGGCACGTAGCAGGTGATGGAGCAGTGAGTGATTAGAACTCTGGAAGCCTCATCGTGAATGTCTGCTTGTGGGTTCCATGCTATTTGCGGTTTTCTACCTGTGCTACATTGCCTTTCCATTGCCTTTCCCAGCCCCTCACCATGTCGATTTCTTATTTGCCCCTAGCTCTCCAACATCTTTCAAATGCCTCTAAATCTTACAATTTCTTAGAATTGCAATCTAAACCCATGTTTGATGGAACAGATGACTGATTTCTCTTTTAGGCTAATCTTAGTCTGGTAAAATTTGGAAGTATGACATGATAAGGCTCTAGGAAAATTGTACCAGCTGAACATTTTTCTACAGCTAACTTTGTAACTAAAACCATTTTAAACCTTGTTTAGGTAACCCATATACTTTCAGTTCTTTTCCTTGGTAGAGTCACTTAATTCCACTTCCCCAAGCCTATACTCACTTAGAGGAAGACAACTGGCATACAGGCATTTGCTAAAACCAAGGTGACCCCTTTATAGTGTGTTTGGATCAGAAATAGGAATTCAACACTGATGAAAACCCATTGTAACTTATTATCTCATTGGAGGGTGGACTAATAACCAGACATCTTCTATAGTTTCCATGGGTAATATTATAAATATTAGAATTTTGATGTGATTCTCACAACAAACTGTGATAAATGAATATTTTTTTATTTTATAATTACAAGAAAGTTTGTACTATGGTGAATGACCACACAGATTAGAATTTGACTAAAACAGCAATAGTAAAAATTTATTAGTTGCATTTATTTGCATGTGAGAGGAGGGAATGGTTGTGATAATATGATGAAATCTTTAAAGTCCTTCCATAGAAATTTTACTCAGCATCTGTAGAAAATCAGAGTATGATATCAACTGCATATTAATCTTCACAGTCTCTCATCAGATTTGGTTTGATCTGGGCAAATCACATAATCTTGTGACATCATAGCAAATGCCCAGCAATTTTTAGAATTCTAGAATACTGGTATTGGTTTTTCATCTTTTTATTTTTATTTCTATACTCTGTTAGATGATAACAAGTAGCCATAAACACTCTGTTAGAGGACAGAAATAAAATAGGGTAAATATTGTGCACCTTTTCCTTTTGCATAAATAATATACCAAAAGTTGTTAACTGAAAGGTGCATATTATTATGGAAGGGTGGAAAGAACTCAAGACTCAGAAAATTGCTAAAATTTGTTTTATGTACTGTCTGCTACATACTCTTCAGAGTGAAAATACATATGTGTTTTATACCTTTAGGTCATCAAGAAATTCTTCCATATTCCTCATAGAGATGCTCTTCTGTGCATTTAATCTCAGAGAAAATAATCCGACTCCCTCTGAACTATAATGCCTACATAATGTGTACTACTGTTCCTCTTTTGATGCTGGGTAAAGGAAGGTGGATCATTGAGACATTCCTCTTCTTTCAGTTCACTAAAAGAGTAAGACAGCCTCTTCTATTTACTTAAGTGGACTGTCAAACTTTATTTCCTCTTTTTCTCGGTCTACCTCATCTTCTACTGTCTCTTTCTGTGAATCTCTCTATCTTTCTCTATGCTTCTCTCTTTCTCAGGCACCCAGACGCACATGCCAGAAATTGTCCTGGATGGGAAGCCTCCATTTTGAAGACCTTCCCTTATGCCTAAATATCTTGTCTCTCTATAATTTCCCTACCTCTTCTCCACTTTTTCTAAGTTTGACACATGGATCCGGACTCTGAAATTCAGAAAGTAATTAATTGTTATTCTTGTCAAAATGTGCTTTTAACTCTAGCTCAGCAATTCAAAAATTTGTATCTAATAATTGGCTATAATTTTTCTTGGATCCTTTTATAAAAAAACTTCCATATATGTAATGCCAGAACTCATGGACTGGACCTGAAAATCAGTAGATTTATGTGGGGATCTGAAAAATCTACACCACAATTAATTTATCTTATGCTATGTGACATATTCTCATTTTTTTGAGAAAATGTTCCTTGACATTCTTTTTTGGAAGTTCAACATTTAATTTTAGCCATGTAATTAATATAAGAATTAGTGTTACATATAGAGCAGAAGAAGGAAAGGCAGGCCAAAGTGTTAAAGAACTAAGATCTGAAAATATTTTAGAACTGTGACAAGACTTGAACAGCAAATATGAAAATGAGTCTAAACATCTATCAGAGTAGAGCAAGGAGTTATTTCTATTTGGGTAGACTGATGTAGAAGTACCTCCCCAAGTGAAATGATTGATAGACTATTCACAGGTAGCACAAGTGGCTATACCTAAGAAGTGGATAGCTCTAAGGTTCAAAAGCAGCATCCAGATGCTTAAGAAAGACACATAATAGACTAATGGCATATGTAAGATAATTCAGTTTGAAAAAATAGAGGATATAGAAATTTCTGCAATCATTTTAAATATTCAATGGACCAGTAAATTTAGTGGATCCCCAAAATATTCCTTAAGTTCCAGAATAATTTCTTACAAGTATTACTAAATAAGGACAGGGTATATGTATCATTCTGTTGCCTTCGTTAGAGAACCCCACTCCAGCTGGCTCAGAGAATAAAGGGAAGTTACTTACTGACATGATTGACAAATTCAGAAGTAGAGAAATACAAACTAGGCTTTATCCAACCAGTTAGTGATATTGTCAAATTCTCCATTTCATTACCTCCCTTTTCTGTTTTCTTCTGAGTTAAATTACAGCAATAAACTCCGTCACAACTATCCATAACGTGGGGAGGGAGATTTTTTCATTAAAATTTTAGTTGATTTTTATTATCAAAAAGACAAAAGATAACAGGTGTTGGTGAGGATGGGGAGAAAAGGGAATCTTCAACACTTTTAGTGGGAAAATAAATTAGTACATCTGCTATGGAAAACAGCATAGAGATTCCTCAACAAATTAAAAATAGAACTACCATATGATCCAGCAATCTCACTACTGGGTATATATACACAGGAAATGAAATTAGAATGCTGAAGAGATGGCTGCACTTCATGTTCAGAGCAGAATTGTTCACAGTTGCCAAGATATAGAATCAACCTATGTCCATCAACGGATGAATAAATAAGGAAAATGTAACACATACACACACACACACACACACATACACGTATACTATTCAGCCTTAAAGTGAAGAAGTATGTTCTGTCATTTGCTATGAGATGGATAATTCTGGAGGCATTGCTAAGTGAATCAAGATGGGTATAGAAAGGAAAATACTGCATGATCTGACTTAAGTTATGTGATTTGTAAAAGTCAATCCCATAGAAGCAAAGAGTAGAATGATAATTACAGGGTTAGAAGTGTAGGAAAAGTTGGGAAAATGTAGGTGATAGAATAAAAAAATTTAGTTAGATAAGACAATAGTTATATAGTTGAATATGGTGACTAGTTAATAAGATATTCTTGAAAATAACTAAAACGTATATTTAAAATGTTCTCACCACCATATAAAAATGACAAGGATGATAGTGCATATGTTAATTAGCTAGAATATGCCATTCCACAAAGTGAATGTATTTTAAACTATTATGTTATACTGACATATACATGTATATTTATCTGTCAATTAAAAAGATAATGGCAATATGGGTTCTCTGTTCACAGAGAACCGTGTATCCTTCACTGTGGTAAGAATTATGTGCCCAGAAATTTTTAGTTATATATTTTTCCCAGAGGTGAACTGATAACTGTGAAAAATGGGATGAGATATCATATAAATCTTCATTGGCTAATCAGGGTCACTGATGATGCCGAGGGTGGTAACATTCCTACCTAGGACTGCAACATAATCAGACAGGACTGGAATTAGTTTACAGAAAGCAAAAATCTCTATTGAATATGTACAAATAAAAAAGTTGGAGGAAGTTTTTCTAATTTGATAAAATTTAGAAGATATTCAATGTCTTGTAGCAAAGTTGTTTCTAGATAAGTTAAAGTAAATAATTTTTGTGTGAGTCTTTGTCCTTCTGATTTTATTCTGTCTTCTCAGTAAATATGCACAGGTTGCAATTGGTCATTTGGTTGGAATAATAAGATTGCTGAATAGCTATAGAACTTTTGCTAAGCAGGTCTAGAGGTGCCAGATATTGATCTAGCAATGTCCTGGCTCAAATCCATTTTAATTTGCTTTTCCATTTTTATCTTCCTATGGGGGGCTACATTTCTGCCTAGTATGCTAGAAAATAAACTCATTGCTAATTATAGCGCTTGTATTTCTCCATATAACTAGCAAGGGCAGCACTGACATTGAATTTTATTATATAAAATAGTGTCCATATAGAAAATTAATGTTATTAGACTTTTTATACATGTGCCCCACATTTGTCATTTATCTCATCTCCATGGAGGTTAGAAATAGCTATATTCTACAGTTTATACCATAGCAATTCAAAATGATCTTGAATAGTTATTTTACACCACCGTACATATGAATGTTCCATAGGCATATTCTGGTGTTGAGTTCAGGAGTAAGAAAATATGACATAAACACAGCACACAAATATTGAACAATTTAAATTGAAAAACACTTAGCAAGAGTAAAGTCCAGATTTTTTTATTCCAATGTTTATTATTAATCTGTAAATAAAATCCAATATGTTAGCCACAGTTGAGAGTTATTAAAATTTTGAGATTTATCTAATTTTAAGGATTGCACTGGATAGCACTATATTAGAAAACATATATTGGCATTTAAAAGTTATTAGAAAAAATTAAAGCACATTGAATTTGATTTATATAAGCTTTATTATTATTTCACTATGTCTTCATAAACTCTTAAAAATTGTAGTCAATGTACAGATTTCCCAAAATACAATATTAAGCAATAAATAAATAGTTGCCAACATCAAGAACAAAAATGGCAGGACTAATTTAAATTTCTTCCAGCAGTATAATAGTGGTTACCTTGGGGGAATAAATGAAAACATAGTACACTATTTATTAATAAAATAATCAATTTTTATGTTCAGTAATGTTTGATAATGCATAATAACATGCTAAATTTAGGAAAGAATGTCACATTATAGCATGACCAATTACTCTTTTTTTATAAAAATGATTATGAAATATGCTGTATATTTATTAGTTATTTGCTCACAAATAAAATTATAAAATGAAATGTTTTGCAAATTAATTTAAATATGTTATATAAAGTTAGGTGACTGATGAATCAAAACGTGTTGACTAGGGTCATGGTCACATGCTGAAAAGTATTGGTTTAGAATCTTTTTTCAGTTTTATAGTTGTTTAAGAGAGGCAAGTAAAACTAACTCAGGTTACTCAGTGTGGCTTTGTTATATTTGCTTCTCTTTGCATGTGTGAGGTTTGCTCAAAAAAGCTGTCAATGAACTATTAGATCTACATTACAAAAGGTTATTAAAATGAAAACCTTCAAACTTCTAGTTTATTTACATTCCTACCATGGACATCAAATAGACTGTAACCAAATAAATCATTTTTAGCCAACTGAAACCCAAAGAAAATGTGAACTATTTCTTCTATATTACTATTTCATAGCCAGTCTTTCATTAGAGAAATGGTATTAGTGAGATGCCCTTCCAAAAGCATGAGAAACAAGTGAATAAGTGAACACTGAGAGGTAGTTTTTAAAAATTCCAACTGTGTTCTCAGGTCAGCATGATATATCCATATAAATATATATAATTTATTTTTAAGATTAGTGTTATTATTTTGTTATTTTTGGGGGAATATAGTAATACTTAACTAGTATCATGTGGGCACATAGTTTTTTGCCATATGCTTAAAAGTGATGACAGAAAACCCTATAACATATTTGTGTATTTGTGGAATTTTATTTACAGGGTAAATTCCTGAGATGTATTACTCATTGAATTGGGCACATACATATTATCACACAGGTCAAATATAACAAAAAGTTATTCCAGTCTCTAGTCTCATTAACAATTATATACATAAATAACAGTTTTTCTTATGTGATTTTTTAGGAATTTAAGAAATATTGGCATAACATAAAATACATGAAATAATACCTCATATTTTATAAATGACTGAGAAAGTTGAAACTTAATTGTGAATGTCTGGGCTAATATTAATATAAAGTATTAAACAAGTACATCATTTTATCTAATTATTTTTAAATTGAAAAGTATACAAATTATACTTGAGAATATTTTATTCCAACCAAATTATTGGAAAACTATTCAAACTTTTTCATATTAAAGTTTAAAGAATTAGTGTGTAAAAGATACCAATATAAATGTTACCAGTGTCCAGTTTTATATTTGTTCAAAACAAATACTACCAATCATTCTTGAATGGCATATTCCTTCAAATTAGCTCCTTGAAGAAAACATAGTAATATATTAAATACACTGTGTGTGCCTGCAAGGTAGGCTGGTTAGATATTTCCAGGAGGATTGCCAAATCTTATGGTGAAGCATTGACATCAGGTTGATTCACTTCTGTAAAACCAAGAGCATTCTATTTTAAAGCTATTAGTTGTATATAGACTTCTCAATCTATAAAGACACATGGTATATGGACTACATGCATATTTGGGTCCTGGTTATTTACTTCCCTCTAAATAAAAACACTGGCAATTTATTCCATATTTACAGATAATGTGGTGTTTAAGAATTCATTAACAATAAAAACAAATTGATTTGCAATATTCTTTCTTTCTCTTTTCTTTTTACATGCCACACCATACATACCACTTACACACACACACACACACACACACACACACACCAAAAAATGTAGACAAAGAATCATTTTATTTTATTTTACATTTTATTATATCAGCCTTACAAGTCTGAGCATATTTTCCATATTAACATTAATATTCTTAAGAAGAAAGATTATGTTTTCTTGATTCTACCATATATTCTTGATTCAATGCTCCATATCACCCAATTGTTTCAAGTATATGTGTTCAATTAAAGTGCATCAAGAGATTTCTGGATGTTTGCTAAGTGCCATTGCCATCATTTCAGCCAAGGTTTGCTTTGAATTCCCAAGTCTTTCTGCTGCTTCAAATGAACAGAAAACAGCACACTACATGAACATTATTTATCAATGACAATGAAATTTTACTATTGTAGAATCAAGAGGAACTGCTCCATCTTTGTTTTGCATTTGGGTAATTTCAACACTGAAAATAGGTTCCTTCGTTGAAACTGAGTTGAGCCGAATTCGGCTATCATTTAAAAGATTTGAGAATTTAGTCTGAGAGTAGTAGCAGATCTATTCTCTGCTGTTTATTATTATGTAAAAAATTACATTTTAATATTGTAAAAGTAGAAAATATTTAATTGTATACTTTTACTAATATCCTGTATTATGTTATTATTTTTTATGTGACAAAGTGTATTGTATCCTCTTTCTAGTGATCTTATATAGCCTAAACATATCTGCATTTGAAATCCTAGGTAAGAATCTATAATACAGTATGTCCAGTAGTTTTTAATTTTAGATACAGATATTTCTGTAAGTAGATTACTGGGTGAAAACTGGATTTTAAAAGTGTAAGTTAAAAATATTGCATCTTTTCTCTTTTTACTATAATAATAATATTTAATTCAAGAAATAATGACATGACCTGAAGAATGTTCTAGAAAACAAAATAGTGCAAGGAATAGAACCATCAATGACTCAGTGTGAAGTGATCAGTCAGAATTGTATTTACTCAGCTGGGCGCAGTGGCGCAAGCCTGTAATCCCAGCACTTTGGGAGGCTGAGACAGGAGAACCGCAGGTTCAAAGCCAGCCTCAGCAATGGTGAGGTGCTAAGTAACTCAGTGAGACCCTGTCTCTACATAAAACACAAAATAGGGGTGGGGATGTGGCTCAGTGATTGAGTACCCCTGAATTGAATCCCAGGTACCAAAAAAAAAAAAAAAAAAAAGAATTGTATTTACTCTGCAAAGTCCTGCAGAAAGCATACACCCTTAACTTTCTGACGTTATTTCTGCAAATTATTAGATTTCTGTGCTGGGAACACTACAACATGCATGATGTAAACTTTCACATACTTTTGACTTGTTATGAGGCTCCAGCTGTGATTACTAACCGGTTTACTCCTTAATGACCTACAGAGAAGTTCTCCAGCTGATTTCAGACATTATTTTTTTTCCCCAGTAAGAATACCAGTAGGATAAGTTGGAGGAATATAATTACATAAAACTCTGATGTTTTTCCTTCCCCTCTAGGTATTTTTCAACTGTTGCATGTTTTGTTGTGGTTGCTGATAATAAAAAAAAAAGAACTATTCCTCTCTGTTTTAAGCCATTAAGGGATCAATGTATTAAATTGAGACATAAAAGTTTTTAAATACCACCCTATCAAAGACAGCCAGATCCTCCTAACCGCCACCACCACACATATTTACAGCAGAATTTAAATAATTTCTCTAAAACTCTAGATCCAATTTTCATAATTTATTTTCTATAGGAATTTTCACATGCTACCATGATAGATAATATTATATATTTTATTTGTCAATCTCTCTTAAAATTATTATCTAATAAAGGACAAGAATTTTGTGTTTATTTTGTTCACAAATGTACTCCTCAAACCTAGGACAGTGCCTGTAACATAATGCTATTCCAAACGTATCTGTCAAATGAAATAATCAATGCTGTAAATATAGAACACTCTTGTCCAGATAATGCTTTGGATCTCATTTCACATCTCTCCAGACTTGAGTTGGTGTCAGTCATTTTCATGTCACTTAACCACAGGACAGGAAGGCATGGTAGGAGGGAGTAGAATGTATATTTGGAAGAACCATCTCAGAGTCACTCTGGATTTGGCTCTGCTCACAAACTGCATGATCCTGCAAAAGTGGTTTAAATCTTTGCGCCTCATTTTCATCAGATGACATGTTGTCTCACATCTTAACTCAGTTACCAAGATATAATGGAGATAAACTCTTTAGTTAAATATCTCATTCATAGATACTTATTACCAACACAGATAGTTCATTGCTTCTCACAGTGAGCAGAACATGAGAAGCAATAGCACTAAAAGACCAGCTACCTTGCATTTTTTAGTATGGTAATTATATTTTGATTTCGAAGACAATCATATGACAGGAAAATTAATCTTATTGTTAATAGAATTTTTCCTCCAGGTGACGTTACAGATATTAATGTCAAATTGGTATGGATTTAACTCAAGACTCAGGAAACTATAACAAATATATTTTCTCCTTTTCTTCCTTTCCTTTAATTTTTGTGTGTGTGGGGGGTGTGGGTGTGTGTGGCGTGGTGTGTGCCCCTATGTTTCTTCCCCAGAGACTCTTAAAACTCAATTGGCAGCAGAAGTATTCGCAGAGTTTGTTGTTCGTTTTGAGTTTTTGAATTGTCAATTACACTTGGGAATAGTAATGTGTAAGGCATTTATATTTAGAGTGAAATTGGCAGAAACATTACATTTAGTTCTGACTTTTGTTCATGCTTTGAAAATTGTGTGGGTGCTGACTTAGGATGAGAGTTTAAGGTAGCCTCTGACCTGCCAGAAATTTGAAAAGTAAGAAATTTGAGAGCCTTTGAGTCGGAAGCTTCTACCTTGAAAGTTTTTAGGAAGTAAGTAGATCTTATAATAAGACAAAATATATCAACTATATAAGAAACCAAATACAGGCTAATCTGGGTTGGTCAGATGGAGATAATGTGATTATTAATTAAATGAGAGAAATCATTTTAAGAACATTTATTTTTCTATGGGAGCAGAATATTTAGGAAATCATTTTCAGCATGGGAAATAGAGTTCATCCTTATGATTATTACATGTTAAATTAGAGTAAATGGGATAAATTCTATTATATAGAACTTATTTTATAACTATGTATAGTGAGCTTGTGAGTTATATTTTATAACTATATATAGTGAGGAGAAAAGGGGAGAATGAAACAGGGGGCACATAATTTTAGATGGAAAATAGAATAATGAGCTCTTGGTAAATGGGAATGGTTTTAAGGATGTGTTTCACAGACACCTGAATTTATCAGTAGCCATTCCTTGGTATAAGATTGGTAATATAAACTTGTTTTTTTAATAGTATAACTTATGAGAAAGAATTTAAGTTAGAGAGAGAAGAAATAGAGAACCATGAGCACCTGCCTGGGCACCAGCTAGAATGAAGTGTCACACGAGGACTCAATAAAGCTGCACTGCTGTGTTCTCCACTATTATGTCAATTATGTCCTCACCATGTTCATATTTTGAAATTCTAACTCTCAATGTTCTGATATCTGGAGATGTGGATTTTAGGAAGAGATTAAGTGATGAGGGAGGAGCCCTCAGAAGTTAGATTATTGCCTTTCAGAAAGACATCAAATGAAGAAGACCTTTAAAGTCTTCCATCTTGTGAGGACATAATCAGAAGGCACTGTCTGTGAAGAAGGGGACCTTTGCTAGACGTCAGATCTTCTGGCATGTTTCCCAACTTCCAGAACTCTAGGAAGTGAATGTCTGTTATCCATAGGCCATCCAGTATACAGCATTGGTTATAGCAGCCTGGAGAGAGTAGGACACACATTCAGACTCCTGACTCAAATACATCGGGGTGATAAATGTGTTGCTTGAACCAGCTAAAATGTAATAATGTATTATGCAGGGATAGAAAACTAATATACTAATTTTGTTACAACTTGAATTATATTAAGTTCACCATGGCTTACATGTTTTGGGAGTCAGATGAAGGTTTTGAAAAACTGAAATAGATTTCATAGCTGCCTGAGACTCGGATATTTCCTCCAAGCCAGCATGGCTCTCAACTTGCCATGGAGATCACTTTGCTCCCGGGATCTGTTCATGGCTTCTCTACCTCTGAACATTCTCCCCTGTCATTGCATGGCCCTTTCGACCACCGCATTTCTTAGAGATTTCTCTCAGTGATGATGTCATTGCCTTTTTATCAGTTAGAGCCCTTAGTTTATCAGAGCCATTTCTGCCAGCTCTTCTATTCTTGCCACGGTTTCGTCATGAACTGCTCAACATGC
>PVHX01000916.1:174204-242637 GCA_004024805.1 Geosciurus inauris | reverse complement strand
CTATATTTTTGGTATCAAAATTGTCACAGATAATGAGCGCTCATCAATTAAACGTAAGAATATGGATCCAAATATTTTTAATTCACATGATTTAAAAGGTTCAATTTAAATTGAGTAAACACAAAGGTTTATAAATTCCTATATGAAATTTTAAAGGTTTCTACTGTTGCCTAAGTTCAAAAATTAAAAGGATTGATTTAGGATATGAACAGAAGGAATTAAAGATTCTAAATATGGTATTTATTGGAAGGAAAGAAAATATTTCTGATCAAAAGGTTTACAACTGTGATTAAACAAAAAGTTAAAATCTAAAACAATGTTCTGCTCTTAATAAGATAACTTTCTTACATCTGTCAGGTTTTATCACTTGGAGAAACTAACTTTCAAAAATTAAGGTTTATATAACTATAGTTAAACGATTAACAATTAACAGACAAATGCAATTATGGTGCTACAAGTTCTATTTTTATATTAAATATGTTCATTTCTTTCAGATATACAAGCTTTAAAGTAGAAAGTTTTAAAAGAGCATTATACCAAGCTAATGTTCTCCAAACTGAACTTGTATGAGGTACTACTTCAAAAACAACCAACCCAGATTATTTTAAGATAACTCAGCCATCACCTATAGGATAGACATTAAAATTAAAGCCCAGTACCCTTACTTTAAGACTGGTGAAATTGGCTTGCTGAGTGTTTAAGATCAAGAATTAAAAACTAAAATAATTAAAGGGCCAAGAAAACCAGTATTTGGCTCTTGCCCTTTGAATCAACCTGAATCCAAGGAATGAGGAAACTTCTCTGAAGTGCTCTACACCTCTGGGCCGCAGGACCTCCTGATCAGGGAGATTTCTGAGACCATTAGAGAATTAAAGAGCCAGTCGAATGCCATATGATGAACAGGAACGTCAAAGAGAGAGGGAACTGTCCCTCATGCTTCCCAGGGGAAGCCACATGGTCAGCGCCAGACCTCAACCTATCCTAATGCAGATGGCACTAGCAGAGCTAACAAGCTGCCCTCAAGTTCCTCAAGGATGCCTCCCAGGAGACCAAAAGGTGACTCTTAACAATAGGTAAGAACAAAAGTCAATTTGACTTGCCTCATCTTAGACACCTAGCAAAACCAAGAACACAGCCATTCCTGGGCATTTAAAATAATTTAAACATAGACATCTGTGACATTAAAAACCAAATACTATGTTTACATGCCTTGTCCTCTCCAGCCTTGTTATGGGAACAAATTCTCAACCCCTGTACTTCCTACATTTCAGACTGTTCCTCTATGTAGGTTTGAATCATAAGTGTAATTCTCATTGATGTCCCTCAATTAGCTGTAGAGTAAGGCTGAATTACCATGACTTGTTACCACCACACTTTCTAGGGCAAAAAGGGCTCTCCTTGGCCCCCATTCACTGCCTCTGGGCTAAGGCAAGAGGACTTGATTATGCAGTAACTACTACTTAAAAACTTAAACAAATTTCATTACAGAACCGACCAGCCTTGGACTCCCATCACGCTGGACTCCCACCAAACTCAAAATGTCTCAACAACCCTTTTCTGCTAATCAGTAATCTCTCCCAAGCCTGTGTTCCTACCCACAGATGATGCTTCTGCATTCAAGCAACCTGACTGACAACCAGAGGCTCCCACACCGCTACGTCTGCCTCCCTGCCTGACCAACACCCGAGCCATCTCCCCCTCTCGATGCCCCCAATCCTGCACGAAGTAGCCAGACAGAATCTGCTGTCCTATATCATCAAAAAGCCCGGGATGTTAGTTTGGATCAGGGTCCAAGATGTCCAATTAAAGGGACTGGTAATGGCAGTGGCAGTCAGCAGCTGCGAAAAGGAGCGGCTAGCCAGACACTGACAGTCACTTGTAGACATGCCTCCTGTCAATCAGCGGTTTTTCCTGGCCTATCCAGGATGGACTCTGGCCTTCTCTTCCTGCCCCCAGGCCCTCCCCTTTCTGACCAGGATTTTTCAAATTCTCTGTGCACCGGAGCCCCAGCGCCATTCTCCCGGACACACTCTGATGGACGGGAGGATTCGGCCCTGACAGTGTGTATTTTCAATAAAGCCTTTCCAAGCGGCTTTAATTCATCTCCTTCTGGTCGTCTAGTCTTTACACATGGTCCATGGTTGGTTGAGTCTGTGAATGGGCTATAGATAATTCTGTAAACTAGTAAAGAATGAAATGAGTCAATCTAGATATATCTGAAATATTTGCAAAGCAAACAAACTCTCTTAGAACAAATAATGTAGAATATCCGTGGACTAGGCCACAAATGGAGCCGTCTTTTTCTTTTGTCCATAAAGTTGAATTGAACAATGGAACTGCCTTTGCAAAGTTGGCTCTGAGGAGACTTGCTTCAAGCTCTGTCTCATTTTATTTTCAGGGCTAAACTCAAACCCTGTGCAGACACAGTAAATCATGGTCAGTGGATTATACCATCTCCCTCTTTATGTGACGTTGTAAGTGGTTACAGCTCAGGAAAGCAGAGAAACTGAGGTGGTATCCATATATTGTTAGTATCCAGCCTCTGATGCAGCCGTCTCAGAGATGGAGGTCAGCTCCTAGGGACAAAAGAGACATCAAAGCCCACTGAAAAGTTCTCCATGGCCTATGGGAAAAGAAGTACTTTTGATTACAAACCAAATAGGCTGGGCTGGTTAAGGGTAGCAGAAGGATTAATGCATTAATGTTTAGCAAGCCAAGAGGGAATCTCCAAAGCATAGGCAGTAGAAGAGTTCTCTTGACCAAAGCCACAAGCAATAAGCTCCACCTGTGGATGGCCATAGCTGGCTCACCCTGCTGTGGGAACCAATAAACTCCAAGTACCACCCAGATCTGTTAGACCTGTGAGAATCAAAAGTCCTTCCTAATGAGTTCTTCTGGAAAGAGTATCCAGGGGACGTGCTTGTAGCCACATGGTTCCTAACCAACCTCTGGAGACCAGGGTACCTTTCAGAAGCCCATTGGTCATACACCATTTGGGTCCTGCTCTGTGTGACCAAGATCAGTTCAGGACATTGTGGATGTAAGGAAGGAAGGGGAAAAAAAAACCAAAAACAAAACTTTTATGAAACGATGTTCCTCCTGATCCTGACTTAAGAGATAGCTCTGCAGATTCCACTATGACTGGCTGTTCCAGTCTTTCATGCTAAAATCCTCCAGTGAGAAATGGATCATCAGGTCCTAGCATGTCATGTGTTCTTTCTTGACCTTTCAAATCATATCAAATATTTGCAAAGCAAACAAACTCTCTTAGAACAAATAATATAATTCTATATTTGTTCTCTTAGAACAAATAATATAATTCTGTGGACTAGGCCACAAATATTAAAAATACCCTAATACTAAAGAAATAAAAAAAAATTTTTTTCAAACATACACTTGGGTTAGGTGTGAGAGCACACACTTAGTAATCTCAGTTATTTGGGTGGCTAAGGCAGGAGAATGGCAAGTTCCAGATCAGCCTGTGAAACTTAGTGAAACCCTATCTCAAAATAAAATGAAACGGGGCTGAGTATATAGCTTAATGGTAGAGTGCCCCTGAGTTCAATCCCCTTCCTCAAAAATAACAACTAGAAATAACATTTGCTAGTTCCATATTTTAGATTCTTATCCAAATGGAAGTCGTATCTAAATAGTCTTATCCAAATGGAAGGCAGAAACCTGATGTCCAATTTCAAACCATAACCTATAGGGTCAGGACTTCTGTCTGAACAAAAATGTTGTTTGTTTTCTTCATCTGTTTTAATTAACCTGAGTTAACATTTATTTCTTCTAAAATATTTTTGAATAAATTACAGAAAAGGCTTAAACTCTCTCTCACTAGGCCCAATTCCACAGGATAATCTTATAAGGCATATTATGCTTAGTAATAGTTAAGGTGTCAGTTTGTCCTGTTGGCTTTTGTCCCAGTGATATTGACATGCTCAAGGTGTTTTCACTCCAGAAGCAGTAGAGGAAAACTGCTCTGTCACAGTCAAAAGTAAACATTTCTGAATATTCCTAAAGGGACATTCTTTGCAAGTAAAACTCCTCAGATTTTTCCCTTTCTGGGTAGAACAATATTAATGGCAACATACTGAGAGCCCATCATAAGGTGCTTTGAACTTGGAACTTCTAAGAATCAAGAAGATTTACTGATTATGTTTGAACTCAGACTCACTGGTTCTAATTATATTTGTTGTTCATGAAGAGATTCTCTCATTTGTCCAGCTATAGGATTAGAAATTGATAACATGAACATAAGATATGGTTTCTTCCTTCAAAACATTCATAATCAAATAGGAGAGAAAGGCATTAAACAAAAGCAAAGAGTGGTAATTGTGCTGATGAATTTGCATATGACCTAGTGGAGACTCCAGTGATAGAATTCAAGTTGAAGAAGCAGTTATGAAACTTCTTTGAGACAGGGTCTTACTAAGTTGCTTAGAGCCTCGCTAAATTGCTGAGGCTGGTCTTGAACTTGTGATCCTCCTGCCTTATCCTCCTACCTCACCCTCCTGAGTCACTGGGATTACAGGTGTGTGCTGTCATACCCTGCAGGAGCTGAATCTTGAAGTAAACATTTGCCTGAAAGGGTAGGGTGAAGGCATTTCATAAAGAAAAGGTAGTAAATCAAAAGAATGGGTCTGGAAAGAAGAACAAGGGAACAATCAGAAACAAGTTTAGTGAGGTCAGTGTGTGAACCTTACATGCTGGATCATTTTGCAGGTATTTGGGAGACACTGAATTATTTTAAGCAAAGAAGTAACATGCTATAATTTAGTCCTTAAAAAATCATATGGAATTCTCTCTCCATTTTTTTATCCTGATGGAGAGGAAGGAAGAATGGAATAGGGAAAAACCAGTAGAATGAATCTAAATGAATTTTCATATGTACACACATGAACATAACACTGAATCTCAACATTGAGTACATCCCCAATACAGTAATTAAAAAAAAACTATAAGTTGCAGAGAGATAAGGGAGCAGGAAGAGGGAGGAAAGAAGAGGGAGAAGTGCTAGGGACTGAATTATAGCAAATTATATTCCAACTTTTGTGAAAATGTGTCCTAATGTTATATATAACTGAAAAGAAACAATAAAAATCACTGATTTTTTTAAAATAAAAGGTGATGAGAACAGGCAACAACAACAACAAAATCATACGGAAGCCAAATTAGCCATAGTCCAAGGGGTATAAGTGGATGAAGCAGAGACCGGGGTCAAAGAATATTGCAATATCCAGGAAAATGATAATGAGAACTAAATTCTGGCTAGAGCAAGGAAATTAGCTGAAAGGTATGGGAATGAGAGATTTAAAAGGGAGGTGCATGTGTGAAGATGAATCAGTGGGATTGAGGGCTGACTCCCAGGATTCTTGGACTGAGTCATTTTAGAACTCATTGTGCTGAGAGATTATTTTAACAAATAAAACAATAGTCATATTTTGTACCCCAGATTCTAAATATATGTTTCAGTTGTTCTAAGAGAATTCTTCATACTATGACTATATCCATTATTTTTCCTCAACAGGGTCTGTGGCTCATCACCGGCACCACATGAACAGCTCTGTTTAAACGGGAATCTCACTTTTATTTGCAATTTCCTTTGCCATTGCATGGTAGCCATTCACAATTTGTTTCAAGTACAAGGGTTTTGTCACATGCTTTTTTCCTAGCAGCTCTTTTTTAATTGATATCATTATTTGGTTACTCAAGTAAATATTTTTACAATAGAAAAATCATACAAATGGGAAAATTAAATAAATAAAACA
The DNA here is from genome assembly GCA_004024805.1 of Geosciurus inauris. Classification (NCBI taxonomy): domain Eukaryota; kingdom Metazoa; phylum Chordata; class Mammalia; order Rodentia; family Sciuridae; genus Geosciurus; species Geosciurus inauris. Next base: position 236,866 of record PVHX01000916.1, on the reverse strand, counting down.
CATTCAATGAATCCAAAACCTAGAGAAAGCTCCAGTTAACATATTTTAGAGGGCACCACCCAGAAATTGTGAATTGTGAATATATCTATTTTTATTTTCATGTAAATGTCTATATACATTTCTTTGTTGCCTGATTTTGTCACTCAAAAGGTATTATTATTTCCATGTCAATACATATACATCCTGAAGTTATTCTAAATATCTGCACCAGTCTTTGTGTATATATGTATCATAATTAATCAATTTGTCCAGAGAGGAAAATTAGCCAAATCTGGAATTTGATTGTACCATCCTCATTGGTTAAACATAAGGATTCTTTATGCATAGATACTGGCAGAATACAAAAGACTCCTGGGTCAGAGACCTTTATTTCCTATAGCACAATGGGCAATGTGAATATCAGCATGTGCAGTGGTTCCCCCATCTCCAAATCCCACAGGGATTATTCCATGAACCCAGGTGGATACTGTGAGTTTGCACTGCAACTGAGAAATACTGAGGGGAAGCTACCCATGATATGTAAACCCATATGAAAACTTGCTCTTTGTCTCAGAAAAAGACATTACCTCATTTTCCAAGGTTGCTATGAGCAAAGTCCTGGAAAATGGTCTTAGTAAAGAGTGGTAAGGATGTTTCATTCTTGGCATATCCAGGAAGATGTCCAGTAACACAAAAAAGCTACGAAGGACCATATTCCAACAACAAGCATCCTTACCTATTCATTTAAAAAATAGCCTTAGAATAATTTCAAAGGAGTAAAATTACTGGATCAAAGTGTTTGCACTGCTGTAGACACTGTTTCACTCTATAAACTTATTCATATAGGTTTGTTTTCTCAATTGAGTTCTGTAAAATGACTCTTGCTGCTCCCTTCCTAGCTCAAGTTTAGCTTTTCTCATCTGAGTACTCACACCCATGTTGCTATTCTCTGTTTTATTCCGGGTTCTGTCTCATTTGTATTAACAGGAAGGGTATTTTAGCAGAGCTATTTCCTGATTGGTGTCAAGCTGAAAACAGATTACTTGCCCCCAGGTTGGTGGAAACAGGAATGCTGAGATAAGCAACAATATTGCCTTTATCCCCTGCAGCAGGTCAAGTGTCTTCCTACTCAGGAGGCCTAGGCCCCTGTTTTCTCATTTGATCTAACACTCTGGACAGGTGTTATGTTATATGTGTGTGCTCATAGGTGAATTTTAATGGTATTTCAAGGCATTCTGGAAAAAAACACAAAGTAATTCCTTGGATTGCTTTTGTCAAATAATAAAATTATTTGACATAAGTCTCATTGAAAGCAGATGTGGAAATATGCAATTCTTAACTTTTTACTATCCTTCCTTGGGGGATTTTGGCTTATGCCAATCTGCATTTTGAAGTTGGAAGTTTCTGTGTCTCTCTTTTCCAGGTGTGTTGTCTTTAATATATAGGAAAATTTTGTGGGTACAAATATTGAGCAGTAGTAGCTAACACTGCTGAAAGCAAGACTGGAATATTACCCTACTAATTAAGTAGGAAAAGTTTGTCCTTGGGCCAAAGCCTAGTTTAGGAAAGGACTATTATGCACATGTCCTAGTAGCGGCTGGAGCTGGTGGGTTTTTGCACCGTTTTAATCACAGACTTTTCCTATAACTTTGGCACATTCACTTCATTTTGGTTTTCTTCTATGAAATGAGAGTGAAAATATCTGGCCTTGACTTAAATTAGAGAATCGTCTCTGATAGGCTCTGTGTTTTATTTGTATGCATAAGACTCAAGTATATAAACCTGGAGAGTATTTTATATTCTCTTTAGAGCTTCCCTCTACTGTCTTTATTCCTCAGCAATTTTTCTCCATTGTCTTACCCTTGGCATTGGAAGCTGGTAAGTTGAAATGGATTAACTATTGGCTAGATATTATATTTCCTTGAAGTGAATGAGTCCAGAAAGGGAGTATGGCTACTACTCCTAAAGATGGTTTAATTTGGCCCTCATACCAGGGATGTTGGTAGTGGTAATGGAGGGAGTCCAGAGTACCTGAAGAGTCAACATCAAAGAAAAGTGCTTCAATTTTTCTTCCTTATCTTGTGGTTCTGTTTATGCAGAGTTCCCTTTGAGTGACATTTTCCTTACTTCCAATAGAGAAATAATCAGCCATTATTATGAACTGAATCTGTATCTCCCCCTAAATTCATATGTTGAAGCCCTAACCCCCAATGTGACCACATTTGAAGGTGGAGCTGATGAAGAAGTGATAAAGGTTAAATTATGTCTAAGAAATGGGTTTTAATCTGATGAGATGGGTGCCCTACTAAGAAGAGGAGGAGATGTAAGAGCTCCCTCTCTCTACAATGTGAGGACACAGTGAGAAGGTAGCTATGCTACCAAAATCCAACTCTGCCAGACCTCGATCTAGGACTTCCAGCATCCAGAAATGTGAGAAAATAAATGTTTGCTGTTTAAGCCAAAATCGGTTGTATTTTGTTACAGCAGCCTGAGCAGACTAATACAAGTCATGTACACACTCACAATACTGAATGGGCAGGAAGGAGTCTAGTCACTTTTGAGATGAATTATCAAATGTGCAAAAGACTGGCATTTCACCCTGTGAGATACCAAGCCAGTCCTTTCATTTTGCCTCTTGGGAAAGCACATATGCTAGATGAATAAAACAAAGTAGGTTATGCGAGCTCAATTACTTGTTCTTAGCTAAGGTGATCAATTTTCCTTTTTTCTGGGAATCATATGCAGATCTCAACTAGACACTCCTCAAACTATATGGGAAGTACTTGCTGGATCATCTGCCTTGAGGTCTATGTTAAAGCTCTCTGAAAGTAGATACATCTTATTAGCTATGGTATCTGTGCACCTGGTACAGTAGGTGCTCAATAAACCTTTGCTGCATGATAAATGAAAGAATGGATGACAAATGGACTCTGAAGTGACTTTACTATCTGTCAGTTTGATAAATTATTCCACATTTTTCTGACTTTCCAACAACTTTCATTATTTAAGGTTTCCTATCATGTCCTTTCAAATAACCCAAAGAAGCCCAACCAGAATACCTTCACTCAGTTCCAGACTATAAAGGAGAGAATATTTGGAAGTGGGCATCTCAAGGATCATCCTCTTTGCATGTACATCCAGTATGTTCTAGATCTCTATGTGTGGGCTTCTTTGGTACCCATGTAGCATTTGAGATGTTCAAATCATTTAAGTCAATTTTATAAATGAATATCTCTGCAAATATTGTAAGATCCAACCCAAAGGAGATTAAACCAATGGGTAGATTTTCTTTTTAACATTTTATGAAATCAGGAGATAGGCTATTCCTCATTCAATGATCTTTCAGCTATCTAGCCTTTTTTCCAGATGGCCACCTCCCCACCAAGCATGACATTATCTTTCCAGTCAGCAGGAACTAAGAAGGATATACCCTTGCCTCTTAATTTTGGAACCCATAATTCAGCTTCAGGAGTTCTACCTATATCTTCTTGGTGAAGACCACACGGTTTAACCATTCTTAGATGCAAAGGAGAGAGGAAGGCAAAGAACTTGGTTGAGAAGGCATGTTGACTGTACCAAGCTCCAGTATCTTCTACATTACCTTAAATAAAGAAAGAAAAATCATGTAGAATCCTGAACAAGATTTGGAAATAAAGTAGCTTCTGAGATGTCAGTAGTAGGAGGTCATGGACATTCTTTTCACATCTCTGACTTAACTACACTCCATAGAGACCTAACATGTGTTACTTAGTTCCAATATGAATGAACGAACCAGGATTGGATGTCCCTCCCACCCTTTGTGGATTGATCATGCCCAAGAAAGTCTGCTAGCTGAGGGTCAGGGTTAGATCATTCACACTTGAAATCCACAAAGTACTGAAGGAAATTTTTAGAGAAGCAGTGTCATTGTGACACCTCAAGGCGGGTCTACTTACTCTTAGAGTGTTACTGAGTGATGATCAGTTTCTTCAAATATCACCAGTTACTCTCAGCAGTCTCTAGATGTGGTTTTAGAGACCTTGGAGAACAGAACTCATATCAGAGCATTCAAAGACAGGCTTGAATTCCAGATGTGGGTTCTTACTGGGGACAAACCATTCCTTAGACCTCCATTGTCTCATCTGTGAAGTAAAAATAGAAACAAGCATAGATGAAGTGATAAAATGGAATAAACTCACTCATGCAGACCTGAATTCTGATATAAACAGTAGATATTGCTATGACCTTTATCTGAGAACAGTGTCAAGTTGTGATTTCCTTTATTTGTCATTGATAAGTCTCATGTCACTGAATTTCATCTCTTAAATATTGGTCATCAATATTTTCAAGAAGATTTTTCTTAACTACAGCTCCTCCTTTGATTTTTCCCGGGCCTCTGCTTACTTTTCATTGGTCACATTCTCTTTGATGAGTGGTTGGGGAGGGAATCAGTATTTCTGTTGGAATCAGGAGCTGTGTCTTATGATCCTATTTGAAGTGGATGTGGACAGAGAAGGCAAAACCCAACTTCCCCCTTCTTTCTGAAGGTTGCACAGAAGGAACCCATGGGGTTAAAGCAACATTCAGATGAGCTGCACACCAAAGCACCTAACAGGCCATCCAGTGAGATAGTTCCTTGACCACACCATTTTCAATAGGGTAATGTTCCCACATGCAACCTCTTCTCCTTTGTAGAAGATGCATAAAATATAAAATGATCAGGTTACAGAATGAACTCTGAATGACCAATTTTGGTTCAAGGAAAGGCCTTTCCCAACCTCATAGTTCCCTGATAATAAATCTTTCAGCAACAGGCTGACCGCTCTCTGAAAACAGACTGTCTAACACTGTTTTCACCTTCTGCACTTGTCAGGATGGTGAGTGTGAGGTGGAGGCCAAACACACATGCAACCTCAGACAGTTGGCCTGAGTGGGACTCCTCCTTCAAAGCTGTTTGGCCAACACTCTGGCTGCTGCTGGGAAGGGGAGAAAAGAGAACAGGTTGCAATGTCAATAATAATAGAAAATGCAATAGACCATCTGCAAAAGGGAGCTGCTGATCTGACTTCCAGAGTCTTTTGGCTACAGGGTTAAAGGGACAGAACAGAACTCTTAGGACTTAAAATGAATGGCAACCTTTCTTTCAATTTCTTCATTCTCTTTGTTTTCTCTTTATACATTTCTTAAAGTTTGTCATGCATGTTTGTGAATTCATAAAGCAACTTATAAGTGCCATCTCCTTTTACCCATGGGAGAAGGAATATGAAGGAATTTAGGTTTCAGTGTTTTTCAAACTATTCTCTTGTGACAAGTTGCAGGAGGTTTATTGTGGAGAGGGTGAACCCCAGCTTATGAAGCAGCAGCTCTGAACAGAAAGGCAAGCCTCTTCATCCCGTGGGAAGTTATTTTTGATAAACCTTTCAGAAGTAGAGTATACAGAAACAGGAAAAATTGTTCCCCTTTGCCTTGTTTCTCTGGTTCCCTTGGCATTTGCTGTTACCTCCAAATTAATTAGGGCCAAAATTCCCTAAATTTCTACTTGGGCAGATTTTATCAAAATGCCACCATTCATGCTCTTGTCTGGAAGCTCTTGTGTTGGGTCTGGCCGATGTCTTTCTGTGATACAAAGTGCGTCTCTGTGGCCTGATGGGTCTTCCACTTGACCTTTAAAACTCAGTCATCTGGGGCTGAGACTCAAGTTCTTTGTGGTTACCATTTGGCTTGCTGGGCTACAACTTCCTAAAGTTATTAACAGGACCCTGGATAGCCCCTACTCTCTCTTTGTGTGAAATCTCAAAAGCTCCCTGCTCTTGGCAGACTGAATATAAAAGCATCTTGCTGTGGACCGTGGCAGTTTGACCCAGGGCACATGGCTGACCTGTGGAGCACAGTCTGATCCTTGGCTTCCAGTTGAATCCATCACTCAGCACACAGACACATGCTGTGAGCCTGTGTTACAGTTTGTTCTCTCCAAAACTCATGTTGAAATTTAATCCTCATTATCAGATATTAAGAAGTAGGACCAAGTGGGACCTCTAAGAGCTAGGATTCTGTCCTATTAAATGGATGCATCCATTAATTGATCAGTTGCTTAAAGGGTTAATGTGTTACCTTGAGAGTGAGTCTGCTATAAAAGCCAGCTTGGCTTGGTCTGTCATGTTCTTAGTCTCCTACTGTGTGGGATGTCCTGCACCACTTTGTGACTTGGCCAGCAAGAAGGCTATCACCAGATGTAGCCCCTCTGCCTTAGGCCAGAGCCATGAGCCAAAATAAACCTCTTTTCTTTATAACTCATTCAGTCTTTGGCATTGTGTTATTAGCAACAGAAAATGGACTGAGTGCCTGGTAGATGGAAATACTTTCCTTCTCTGTTCCTTTGGCCAAAGCATCACAGAGAAGTAGACTCAGAACAAGCCTGGCAGTGCTAGTTCTCTGGACTCCTTTGACTCCTGCATGAGGTCATGATACTCTAGCATGGACAGCTTACCTTTTGCCATGGGGACTTTTAATTCATTATTTCAATTACCTGTTGAATACCTTCCAAGTGTTAGGCACATGTAAGGTGCTGGGTACATTGAGGGGACACAATGACAAGACACCTCTGCAGACACGGTCCCCGTGCTTGTGGGCAGTCTAAACGGGGGGCGAGTGAAAACATGTCAGCATATGTATTAATTTCAGATTGTATCTGTGGTAAGGAAGTTATAACCAGGGCACTGAGAAAGAAAATAACAGAAAAACATAGTGTTAAACTTGGAATGGGACATTTGTGTTGAGACCAAAAGGATATGGATAAGCCAAGGTCAAGAGAATGAGTGGTCCAGTTTGAAACAAAAACAGCCTAGGTCAAGGCAACAAGGCAAAAGAGAACAGACACGCTCTAGGAACAGAGGAAAGGCTGGTGTGGAGGGAAGGATGCTAGAAAAGTAGGAGAGGCACGAAATGAGGCTATCAAAATGTGCACAAGACAGATCACTGCAAGAAACATTTGAGGATTTGCAACTGCATTATTCATGCAGTGGAAGGCATTGAAAGGCTTTAAGCAGGGCAATGGCATTATTTGGTTTTGAATTTATGAAAACTACTTTGGCTGAGAGGGTTAGTTGCTATCATCCTTGCTACCTGCGTTGCTCAGCCCATAATGAACTTTCCTGCCTGTGGTAGGTGCAAAGTAGATGCACCTGACACATTCATAGTCACTTGTCCCCACATGCCTTTTCCACAATGACTTTATCCCTGTGCTTCCACAAAATATTGTCTCTAATATTTGTGAGAGAACTTTCCTTGACTTGGTTTCCCTTAGCATTTTGCACTTTCCAAGCATCAAAGCATCCATAGACAAATATCTTTGGGGCCTTTTTTCCCACTCATGAAAGAAGTGTGATTCCTCTTACTCTACTCTTTTTTTTTTTTTTAATATTTTTTTAGTTGTTGATGGACACAATGTCTTTATTTTATTGTTTTGTATGTGGTGCTGAGGATCGAACCCAGGGCCTCACGCATGCAAGGCGAGCGCTCTACCGCTGAGCTACAATCCCAGCCCTTACTCTACTCTTTACCAAAGCTCAAACGTGGTCCTAGTAACCTGACATATTGTATGTGCTAATCTAAAGACCAGAAATGCTGTTGCAAAAGGTTTTACCTATATGAAGGTACTAAATAAGTATTCATGTCTTTCTCCCAGGGCTCCAGTTCTTACCAGACCATGGAAGGCCCACAGCATGGTGGTCTGATGAGCTGACTGCAGTGTGCGTCATTGGTGGGTCCTCCAGGAGACCCTGCAGCTGAGCAGTCCCCGCAGGGGCATGGCTACATCTGGTGAAACTTCATTTCGACACAGGTGTTGGTGACATGGTCGAGTCTTGTAGAAATGAGAGATTCAGTTGTTCCCTTCCTTTGTGGCCTGCCTCTACAGCTTCCAGAGGTGAAGGGTAGGGAAAGTTTTATCCCAGTAGTCAGACACATTTTAAGAAGAATAAATCCAAGCACCTGGAACCTTCAGTAAAGTCACACTTTTTCTTATCCATTGGTGTAAGGGAAATTGGGAGACTAAAACTTACTTTCAGAGAGGATATAAAGCTTTCTCTCTAGAAATTCTTTGGGGGAAGAAAGGACTATTAAAAGTATGATATAGTTTGTCAAGTAAAAAACACTCAAGTCAAGCTTCTAGGTTTGAATCTCAATCCTAATACTTCTAGGATGTGGTTTAGTCTGTTTGGCTTGCCAAATACTATGAAGTGAGTGACTTAGACAACAGAAATTTATTTCCTCACTGTTCTGAATAGTCCAAGATTAAGGTGATGGTCAATTCTATTCCCCAGTGAGGGCTCTATTTTTGACTTGAAGACACCTTACCTTTTTGTGGTGTCCTCACACAGAAGAGGTGAGAGAGGGAGAAAAAGAGAGAGAAGCTCCCTGGTGTCTTTTCTTCTAAGGGCACTAATCCCATCCTGAGAGCCCCACCTCATTAACTTATATAACTCTAATTACCTCCCAAAGTCCCTATTTGTGATTGGAGTGTATTACATTGGAGGTGAAGGCTTCGACTCATAGGCTGCTCTCCACATGCACTGGAGTGGAGAGCATCATCCCCACAGGTCAGGGGGGAAGCTCCACATCTTTGGTGTCTGTGGCAGCTCTGCCTACACATATCTCTGCTGGGTTCTGGTCCCAACTTCTGCAACAGGTGGAGGGAGCCTTACCTGTGCACTCTCCACTAGTAGTGGGATCAAAGCTATTGCTGGGGCTTTTCTGGCAACCTTTCTCCCTTCATCCCTGCCTTATTTGTCTCTTTCAGTTCAAGCTAGCAATGTCTTTGCTGGTTAATCCCATCTGTATTCCTGACTTATGTTGAGATGACTAATTAAATTTATGAGTTGCACTCATCATCCTTTATAGATGGTTGTTCTGCCATACCCTTAGTGTCCTCTTTAGAACAAGCTTTCATTATTTCTGTTTACTTTTCTTCTTTTACTTCTTCTGCTATATGGATGGACTGAGACTCTACACTCTGGTTCCTTTGTACGTAATGATTTTTTCTTTAATTCAACTCTCCTCACACTTTGCTATAAGCAATCAAGATAATCCACTCCTCAAAACTTTGCCTAGAAATCTCCTCAGTTAAAATATTTAATTTCATTGCCCACAAGTTCTACCTTCCACAAAACACTGGAACACAAACGATTTATCCAAGATCATTGCCATTTCATAACAAACAGTGCCTTCCCTCTAGATTCCAATAACAGATTCCTCATTTCCCTCTGGGACCTCAACAGAATCTTCCTTATTGTCCACATATCCAGCATGAATCTCAAAACTCTCAGACTCTATCCATTGCCCAGTTCTAAATCCATTTCCACATGTTTAGTATTTGTTTCAGCAGACTCCCACTTTGTATTAGTCTCCTTGTGCTGCTACAAGAAAATAGTCTAGCCTGGGTGCTCTAAACAGCATTTCTTTTCTCACAGTTCTGGAGGCTGGAAGTCCTGAGATCTGCTGTAAGGAAACTAGATACTCATGAGAGCTGATGGTGTAAGATCTTGTCTGAGTCGGAAGTTCTAAAACCAAGAGAACCTTGTAAGTTCCAGTCCAAGGACAGAAAAAAACTGAAGATTCAGTTCAGAGAGTTGAAGTTTCCTCCTTCTCAATGGTTATGTCTATCTAGATCATTCATTCATTCATTGAATGAGTGAGACCCAGCCACATTGGGGAGAAGAATCTAATTTACTCAGTCTACCAATTCAAATATTAATCTCATCCAGGTACACCCTTATATAGACATGCACATTATATTATATTATACACATAATATCTGACCAAATGTTTGGGTACCTCATGGCTCACTCCATTTTACATACACAATTAACTATTATAACATGTGATATCCAAGATTCTTATTCTAGAGTGTAGGGTAATAATAAAATGAACCTCTTAGAGTTGCTTTGAAGAATAAACCTTTAGTGTATATGAAGCACTTGGCAGCATCTAGACCACAGTGAGGACTTGATACATGGTGGTCACTATTATTATCACTGGATTATATGCATCACCAAATAGCAAACCTATGGTGAAAATCAGAATTTTCATAAATGAGTTCTGTTTACCTGTGATTACTCATAATGCTGTACTGTCAGGTACCTTAGTCTTGAACATACAAACTCTGGACATTATGACCTGCCATTCCCCCTGTGGAGACTAAAAATCCTTCCTGGACTCCAGTGCAATATAGTGAGTAATACTCTGCTGCTGGAGAAGCACCTTCTAACTTGTTAAAAATACAGATGCTCAGGCTCCACATAAAACGTAACTATGGTAACATTTGTAGGCCAAGAAGCTCAGGTTATCTTCATTTTTAACAAGAGTTTCCGGGAACTGCCCTGATGGTGCTTAGAACATGCTAATTGATTCATTATTTCCCTCCCTTAGTTTTAGTAAATGCACAGAAACTACTGTGTTTTAATGTTGTTGCCCTACTTAATTTCTGTTAGTATCTTGTCCTTGCCTTCCTCAAGTAGTGTATCGTATTCCTTCAGGGCGGGGCTTGGGCTATTTTCTATTTTGGTGGATGCTTGTTGGTCTGGGGCCTCCTCACCCCATGCTTGTTTACTGCTACTGCACACATCATACCCTTGCCGCCCTCCACTGCAACAGACAGCCCTGCCGACTCCCTCCTGATTTATCCTGTATTGTATTACTTTCCCCCCCACCCTTCTTGGTGATTTAAGGAACTGTTTTTATTGTTTCTAGAGCCAACACATCTGTCATATATTTCCCTCCAACTTAAAAACATTGGAAAATCACTGGCTACTGAGCACAAAGTCATGCCTGCACTAGATGAGCATTTCTTTTGCAACTGGCTCTCACTGAGCAAGACTGGGCTTTCTAGGCTTCTACTATGAGCAGTCAGAGTGAAGCCCTTGAACCCAGAAGAGATGCAGTGGCCTCTCAGCCCAGGTTTGTGTATATAATTCCCTAATCTTGTGAATTAAAGTCAACTTTGTGATTTAGACATGGTTTCTCATATTTATAGATCTATATTCTGTCTATGAATATGGAAAATAGAGCCATGTCTGGGTGCTAGGGTGCAAGCCTGTAATCCCAGCAGCCCAGGAGGCTGAGGCAGGAGGATTGCAAGTTCAAAGCCAGCCTCAGCAAAAGCGAGGTGCTATAACCACATAGTATGTTGGCAAAGAAGAAACAATGAACAGATTTGGAAGCACAGTTCTAACTCTGTTAGAATGATACCTTTAGGGGTATCTTGCTAGTCAATAATAGCAGAAATCAAGATCGATTAACCTAACAAACTAATACTAGTAATCTTAATAATTTGTTGGAGGATATCAGAAAGCCCTAGAAATATTAGGCTCAGATCATGTGTAAGAACCAAGGGGAACTGTGCAAGCTGCATCCTTTGTCAGAAAGCTGGCAGGAAAGGAGTAATGTCACCCCAGGTGGAAATTCTGCCATATTCTGTCAGGTAGTCACTCTCGTGTTGACAGGAACCTTCCCATTTTGGCCTCCAGAGTAGAAGATGGGCTTTTCTCTCTCAGCTTTCCTCCCAACACTAAAAAGATTTGCGTATTTTGTAGCATGAAGAGATCAAATTCTACCCTAAACATATTCACGATCCCCTAATTTACACTATAATAATAATATCCATCAGTTATTTAGTCTCATATTTTTAAAGCATTGTTCTAGATGCTCAATCTAGATGGACAGAAATCTCTAATCTTTACCACAATCCTCTAAAACAAGGGTGCAGTATAGCCAGATCCTACCTCTACGGATTCTGCACCCACAGATTCATGCAAAGCATATCAACAATTGAGTTAGCCAGGCACAGTGGCACCTGCCTGAAATCCCAGCAGCTCAGGAGGCTGAGACAGGAGGATTGAGAGTTCAAAGCCAGCCTCAGCAAAAGCGAGGAGCTAAGCAACTCAGTGAGACTCTGTCTCTAAATAAAATACAAAATAGATCTGAGGATGTGGCTCAGTGGTCAAGTGCCCCTGAGTTCAAACCCTAGTACAAAAAAAAAAGAATTTAGTTAGGCCTATAATGGTTGCTTCTACAGTGAACACATACCAATTTTTTTGCCTTGTTATTATTCCCTAAACACTACAGTATAACAAAATATCTACATAGTATTTATATTGTACTAGGTATTATAAGAAATCTTGAGGTTATTCAAAGTATATGGAAATAATTGATAATCTGGACTTCATTAAAATAATAATAATAAATTGATCTGTGAAAGACAATGCCAAGAGAATAAGGAGACTGGAAGAAATGATTTCATCATACATCTGATAAAGGACTGTAAATAAGGAACTCTCAAAATTCTACAAAAAGAAAATTAATAATCTTATTTTAAAAGATGGGTAATGTACTTGAACAGACACTGAAGATAGACACATATGCCAATCAAGCATATGAAAAGATTTCTATTAGATAATTGCAAATTAAATTGTCATGAGACAATTTCAAATTAAAACATCAATGAGATACTACTGCATGTATATTAGAATGGTCAAAAATCCTCTGAGGACACCAAATGACAACAAGGTTATGCAGTATCAGGAATTCTCCTTTCTTGCTATGAATGGGAAGGTTGCAGAATGGTGCAGTCACTTTGGAAGACAGTTTGGCAGTTTCTCACAAAATTAAAAATACTCTTTTCACACAATCCAGCAACCAAGCACAGTGTTATTTACCCAAATAAATCACAAACCTATATCCATAAGAAAACCTGCACACACATTTATAGAGGGCTTATTCATAATTGCACAAACTTGAAAGCAACCAAGTTGTCCTTCAGGGGGTGAATGAATGAACAAAACTCATACATACAGACAATGGGGTATTATTCAACATTTAAAACTGAGCTATAAAGTATATGAGATGATGTTCACAGGTTTTATGCAAATATTGTACCATTTTGCATTAGAAATGAGCATTTGTAGATTTTAATATTTTGGGGGGTCCTGGAATGGGTCCCTGCAGATACTGAGGAATATATTAAATATATATATATCCATTATATATATGTGTGTGTATATGTATGTATATACATAGATGTATACACACACGTATACACATATGCGTTGTGTGTATATATACATTTTTAAACAGATAAAGAAACTGAGTCTCAAAAAGCTTAAATAACTTACCTTGTTGTATCAGTAATAAGTGCTTAGCACAGGTGTATCTGACCCCAAACTGATTGTCTATCCACTCTGTATGATGCCACCTCTGTGGATTATCTTTACCTCTATTTTTCCCATGTATTCCTAGTGGGTCAGGCAAATTTGACTTGCTTCTTATATGTTACATGTTACATACCCATCTGAATAATAAAGGGTATTAACAAAATTGTTTCTAATGCTCCCTCCACCTGTGGCACTGTATGTTCCCATAACCACATTCTTATGGCTACCATTTTAGAATGGCATGAAGTATATAATTACAGAGCAGATTTGGACAATGTTGATGGAAATATCACTATCGAGTGTAATGCTGTTTTCTTTGGTCTCATTCAGCCTTCTCTGTAAGATTGTTACTTCTCTCGCCAAGTCAGTTCCCTGAAATCTGTTAGAAAACTAAACACAGGCCTGTATCCTTGTGGCAGTGACTGCCAAACATACAGTTCCTGCTGTCTAGTTGGTGACATGCTGATCAACCTTTGATCTTCTAAATGACTGCATCTCAGCAGAGACTCAAGGGGATGTTTTCAAAGAAGACAGTGTGTGTGTTCACCATTTTCATGTGGGTAGGGGGTGGTCATTCAAGTCATCACTACTGATTTTCCCTGGGGTACATGTGGTTTTGAATAGTAACTAAAATCTACTTGGACACTTTGCAGAACCATATCCCTGACTTCAGTCTGGAACTCCTGTCTGAAACTGCAACTTGAGTTTAAAAGGCTTAAATTGTGGATGTGTTCCCTCTTCATGAGAAGCAGTTTGCGATTCATTGATTCAGTTGCATTGTAAATGGGCATTTATGGAGCACCTGCTTGGGGCTAGGGATTATATTAAAGGTGAACTTCCCATTATGAAAAAGAGAAAATCCTCAGTGCAAGGCATGAGGTAAACATAGACACAAATAATGAAAATGCTCATGATAGACATGGCATCACTTGAATGCCTAGGGAATGTTCTAGAAGAGCAGAAAGAAGGGAACCACTAAGAGTTTGTGAAGTCTGGAAAAAAAAATCTCGCAGAAGAAGTTAGTTTGGAGTGTAGTTTAGATTGTAACAACTTTATTTGGAAGATAAGGGGGAGGTATTTGAAGACAGGAAGACAGATTCTGACAAGTTTGGGGACTTGGGAAGTTCAGAGTGATTATGAGTTGCACAAGAGGAGGAAGGAGACAGTGAAGCAAGAATTTCAAAAGGAGTAAAATGGGCCATAATATGAATATTCGTGTACACCATGCAAAGGTATTTGGGTTATGTGAATAGAAAACCATTAAAGGCTTTCACTGGAGAGTGATGTGGTCACATTTGTTCTTTCTCTGTTGACAGAACGATGGATTAGAGTGAGAAGGGAAAAGAAGCCCCTATGGATAGTCAAATTACAGGTACAAATTTTTCCATTTTGGTAAGAATGTATGAAAGAGTGAGAAGACCCCTCATTTTTCATAGCCTCCTTAAAACTATGAAAACCACAAGGATCAGATATGAAGATATGTGGAAATTTCATTAGGAAGTAATTACAGTGTTTATTTTCTTTGACTATAGCATGAATTTTTTTAAAAAAATGTATCAGTATACCTTGACTTTGTAATGACTTAAATTTTATATAGCAGGAGCCACGGGTCTGTCCTCTAGTTCCATAAAATATTTGCCAACTCAATCTTCAATTACAGTGAGTTCCTAAGTTGTTCAAGGATACTATTTCTTATTGGAAGAGTTTTACACCAGTTCTCTAGCCACTGAGAATGCTTATTTAATGTCAATGCTGTGTGCAAGAAACACTCCTAAACATCTATCGGGTATCACTGAGCTGGGTCTGAAGAATGAATGTGGACTGCTTTAAGACATGTCAAAGTGAAGGAGTGTTTTGTTAAGCTCTTCTATTTCTCATCCAAGCCAGGGAAAAAAACAATGAGCAAGTCTTCAGCGTTGAGATGGGAAAATATGAAAACCATCCGGCTTCTTCCACTCATCACCATGGTTTCATCATCTATTACACAGTAAAACAAACATAGCCACTGACTATAATTCTTAATGAGCATATGTGACTCTGATAATATTTATCAGGTTTATTTGTTTGAGGCCAAATGAAATGAAAAGAAAATAGTGCAACATGGGGTCATTAGTCTCTTCTGACGTGTGCTCTCATTCTAAGGAAAACATTAGTAGCCTATTTATAGCCAAGTACCTTCAGCCACTGAAGCGATAATGGCCTGTGGAATAATCCCTGGGATGGAAAACAGAAATTCCCAGAATTAAACTTCCTTGCTCATCCGTTCTATGGTCATAGGAAATCTATCAGCACCGTCATTTCTCATCAACATGGAGAAATGTTTTACATCAGACCATTATGCAATTCTCCCCAACCAGACTGTCTTCACCTTCATTTCTGCTGAAGTCGGGGTCCTCCCAGCCAAGAGCAATGGAAAAGGTCACTTCCTCCAGGAAGCCCTTCCTACATCAGCTCTATCATCCATAAATGTTGTCATTTGTACCTCATATTATTTGCAATTACTTTTATTATGTGTTTTTCCTTTGTTAAAAATGCTTAAAAAATTCATACGTAGATGATATTTGCAAGACATTGTTCTAGACCCCTTGGTGATGGTGTCTGAAGAAAGTGATAGATGAAGAAGCTGCAGTTTTTCCCTGCAGCACTGTATAATCCAAGGGGAACAGTAACATACAACAGCAGGGTCAAAATGCAGTCCTCAATATCATTTTTCCTCAGCATGTGAGATAGATGCATCTGTCTGTTGCCAATCCTGGAACTCACCGCTGATTGACAAGAATGTGTGGAAATGAGAAGATGACTGGAATCCACCCTGGTGGGGTGGGAGACAGGAGGATGTGGGAAGTAGTTTGAAAATGGTCAGTAGGTACTGATAGTTTAAAGCAGGATCTTTGGAACAAAACATGATATGGATTTATATGCAGGGCCTTCCACTATCTATGCTATTTTTGAAGTTACATAATTTTTTGAACCAAATAAGATTAGTATTAATATTAAATTATATTATAAAATAACTTCTTATATTGTCTAGGTTATAATAGGTTTACAGAAAAAGGTATTTGTTTCTTTTAAAAATTTTTTTTAGTTGTAGATGGACACAACACCTTTATTTTATTTATTTATTTTTATGTGGTGCTGAGAATCAAACCCGGGGCCTCACATGTGCTAGGTAAGCATTCTACCACTGAGCCACAGCCACAGCCCTATTTGTTACTTTTATTACTATTATTTTATGCTTCTGAGAGGATATACCCTTACCTCTTCCTCTTCTGGAGGGAGGGTCCTTGCATTGAATTGTGAACTTTTCCCCCGAGAGAAAAACAGAAGAAAAGCAATTCTATGACTGGAGGAAGGGATCAGACAGCTTTCTGGAAAGGATACCATGACAGATGGCTTTTAAGGGTTAATTATAATTGGAGGAAACCATGATGAAGACAGAGACATCTAACCCTGAGCCAAATAATAAACTGAATAAAAGGAGTGCATTTAGCACATTTCTTTCTTAATATTTCAACATGAATTTCAGGCATTTGTTGGATATTCCTACCAAAAATAATAAGCTTCTTAGAGCAGAATTTATTTATTATCCCTGTAGAGAAACCAATGAAAAGGAAATAAATACTTTGTTGATGATCCGAGACTCATGTAGAAGGCATTCATATAATTGGGAGGTTGACTGATATACTGTGAGATCAATACCCCCCAACTCTTGCATCCCAGGAAAGAGAGGCTTAGGAAGACGGTGGATCTAGGGGAGTCAATTTCTAGATGGTTTCATTTGTGTGAACCCCCATCCATACTCTCCAAAGAGCATGGCATGTATAAAAAGTGCTCCAAAATCACGGTAGTTTGGGTTTATTGATCTTCTGTAATTCTTTAGTTATTGGTAAAGTCATTTATTTTAAAGATTTTCAGTATGTTTTCAGCTAAGCGAAGCAGCAACTTAATGTGTGCAGAAGTTTGAAAGGACAAGAGCTGCCATAGAATTCCTGGGTGGGATGAGAACTTATGGTAAGGGCTACTCCAGGTAAAGGGAGTTGGACTCATTGCCTCATCACTTCTCTCCTGAGAAGATTCTCTCAATAAAATGTGTCATACAAAGCTGTACAGCTGTATAGATTTTACATGTGAATACTGATATTAAGGGCAGGAATAATGGTAGAGGGGGGAAAGTGTGTGCCTAAAATATTTATTTATTTGTTTGTTTGTTTGTTTGTTTGTTTATTGGTACTGGAGATTGAACTCAGAGACACTCAACCACTGAGCCACATCCCCAAGCCCTATTTTGTGTTTTATGTAGAGACAAGGTCTCACTGAGTTGCTTAGCACCTCGCTGTTGCTGAGGCTGGCTTTTAAAATACTTATTTTAAATATGTGATCCACAAGTAAGATATTTATTGTTGAGAAAAACAAAATATTCAGAAAAGTATCAAGAACACAATCAAGGGTTCTCATAGCCTATTGATTCAGCATTCATTTATATACTCCATTTTATAGACAGACAGATCTTTAGAGGAAAAACAAGACATACAAGATTGCTGATATTCTTGTTTCGTGCCTTGATTGGGTTTGTTTTCAGTTAGTTTATAACCTTATCAATAAGTATACTTGTAGCACATTCTTAATTTTTGTGATTTTCTTGATTTCTTCCTTTGTGCATATTCTCACTTCCCTTTCTAGTCTGATTTACTTAGTACAGAGCAGGAGTGGGAGAATTAACTTTCTTCTGGGGAACACTCCGCCTGCCCCTGTCTCAGGCTGTCTACCTCAGCTCCTGTGATTGGAACAAGAATGGGCATAAAAGAGTTTGGGTTGATAAACGCTAACAGAGTCTAGGACAAGCAGATTATCAGAAGAGCACTTCTCTCTTCTCACTGGTATCTCATGATGTGAAGCTTGAGGTTTTCTTGGGTATTTTGTGGCTGAAGTGGTGCTGGGCAGGGAAGTGGGGGAGCTTCTGAACCACCAGAGAAAGGATCCCAGCCATGGACCTGCCTACATGTCCCCATGTTCTGTAGAGGCTTATGGAAAGACAGAACCTAAAGGTCTTGTATGGAGTAGTTCTTGTAATAGGAAGAGATTTGGCCTTGGAAGGAGCCAAACCTGGCTTCAAATCCCAGACACAGGCACACTTAGCAGAAGTTACTTTCTCTTTAAACCTCAGTTTCAGAACCTGTGAAGCAGAGGCAAGAAGCCATCTCTACAACTTGTCAGAATTCAGAGTGTATTCAAAAACAAGAGTGTTGTGAGATTTGCGTGTTGCAAGAGAAACAGGAACAGTTAGGTATGAGGGGATGGAAGGTGTGGGTGAAAGAATAGAAGAGGAATGAGTGTATGGATGTCTCTGAATTCAACCTCAGGGGAAATCAATTTCTCCAGCAAAGGCTGCTCAAAGTTGGATGTGCACACGAACCACATGGGGATCTTTTTAAAATGTAGATTTTGATTAAGAGTTCTTGGATGAGCCCCCACCTCCTGGTGACATTGCTCTTCTTGTTTGTAAAACACACGAAGATGAATGAACCTCATCACTCTTATTTTTTATTCCTTACAAGTTCCCTTCAGTACTCATTAAATGGGCCATCAGTGTTCAGTGTTCCACATCCTGTGTTGCTTGCTGTATGAAGGAAGCGAGCTTAATTATGGGAGGTGCAGAGGTGCCCCAATCACCTTTGCTTATCCTGTGAAACTTAACTGGAGAGTCCTTTACAAATAGAGCTGAGCTCAGAAATCAGGAAGCATTGGTGGAGCCTTGGCCAAGGCCTGGGTGGAGGGAAGGTGAAAAATAAAGGCTCTTGGTGTTCCAGTTCCCCCCATTGTTGGATGTTCACATCTCTCTGCACAGGAAACAGCTTCATCTGCAGTTTCCTCCATGAATTTCTTCAGGAAGAGGAAATTACTCTTTGTAAGGAGGTAGGTAAGAAAGTGACTTATTTCCCATTAGCAAGCAATTTCCATGTGGACAGAATCCAGTCCCAAGGTTCTGCACCTTCAAGGTATAATTAAAGAGCAACAGATTCAGAATCAGAGGAGCTGGATCCCACTCAGCATTTGAAATCACCTGCTCAAGTTTTGGACAAGATATCTGACCTCCTGAGATTCCATTTTTCGTCTATAAAATGCAGAGTATCAAATAGCAAAAGTTTTCTAACAACTTCATTGTGAAGAATAAGTGAGAAAATATCTGAAGGAACTTTAAAACAGAAATAAAACATTATTGCACAATTGTAAAGGATTATAGAAACAAGAGTTCTAAAGCACCTTAGCTATCCAATTTCATAACTGTAGGACCCCACAACCGAGTCAGATAGGCTCTAACCATACCTGAGAAGGAACAACACAGAGAGGAAGGTGATAAACTGCTCAGGAGATCTGTCGTGCCCTCTATGCCTCTGCCTGATGTGGCACGGGCACTCCTGGCCCAAGTACAGGTCAGGACAGGATCCACCAGAGTATAACCCACATGGTGGACCTGCTGGCCCCTTAAGGTATGCATTGCATATTTAGCTTGAAGTAAGCAAATCGTCTTGTTTTAATTGAGCACATTTGCACAAGATGATGTGTCTTTCATATTAATACAATTGCAGACAAAGAAAATATCCACATCCCTCCTTTCTCAAAGAACTAGATCAAACTTGGAGGGCTGCCAGCTTTCTAATATCTTTTTTTTTTTTTGGTCTAGGAATTGAACCCAGAAGTGCTTAACCACTGAGCCACATCCCCAGCTCTTTTTATTTTTTATTTTGAGGGTCTTGCTAAGTTGCTTAGTGCCTACCTAAATGGCTGAGGTTGGCTTTGAACTTGCAATCCTCCTGCCTCAGCCTCCTGAGCCACTGGGATTATAGGCATGTGACACCATGCCTGGCTAATACCATTCTTTTTTGACTCCTTGGTCTGAATTAACAAGTCTCATGCTGTCATCCTGAAGAAATTGGAGCACATGCTATGGATAGGTTTCTTGATATTTTGGAAGAAATAGGAATAACTCAGAAACCACTTGACATCCAGAGCAGGAAACCAGGACAAGGCCAGCAGAGGTGTGGAAAAGCAGGTGCTGGACAATCTTTTTTGTGTCTTTGTCCATTTGGTCCATAATCAAATCTTCTGTTAAACTTCACACATAGTACATTTCTGATACATAATGAAACTGAGGATGCTGAAAAAGAAGATTACAATAGTTAATCTCTGGGAATAGGAAGCAGAAATAATGAGGAAGTCAAAGGGTCAACTGTTTGCCCAAAGAATGGCTCTTGGATTTGGCCATTGGATTTTGCCTAGAAGTTAGTTGTCTTCTTAGTGTGCCTTTGTTTGTTTGTTTGTGCATTGATTGATTGATGGCAATGCTGGGAATTGAACCCAGAGCCATGCCCATGCTAGGCAAGCACTCTACCACTGTTCTACACCCGCAGCTTCTTAGTGTACCTTTCTCTGACATCCACTAAGCAAGAGAAACACCAACCCCCAAGACACATATACATATTTCCCCCTTGTTTTCTCCGCCACATTCTTAGCACTTTCTATCTTATATATTTAATATACTTAACTTTCTCTCTTCCTTTACTCTAGAGAAAATGCTGCTGACACATTGAATTGTATTCCCAGCACTTAGCATGGTCTGAAAGTAATAGGTGCTCATTAAATATTTCTGAATGAAGGATGCCCCGGGTAATGTCTTGTTCACTGTTCCTGAATACTTCCTCCACCTTATCCTTTTAGATTGTTCTGCTTCTTTTCCTTGTTCTCTCTTCTTCAATATTTTTTCAAACAATTATTTTCCTGTATCCTCCTCCTCCTCATCTTTATCATCCCTATACTCATCATATAAAATTGTTTGCATTTCTATATATGGAGAATTTGAAGGCTAATGGCCCTCCATGGCAACAGCCTCCTGGAAATATACCTCTGGGCACAGGAGGGGCCAGGAATTGCACTCCAAGCTGCACATTTCACAGGTTCCTTCAGGCAGACTATATGCTTAGTGAAATTCATTTCTCAGAGTATGTTTCTCTCCAGGGCATTTATGAAAAAGGACTAGGTTAGTTGGATAAAAGGAAAGTCACAAAATCACCTTTCTGGTGATTTCATATATCGGGAGCAAATGGCATGCCGGTGTATTCCAACTCCTTGAATTGCCTAGTGACTTCTAGGTGACAGGAAGCATGTTTCTCCAGTGTAAGCAATTTTGTCCCAGATGGGGAAATATCTTTGGAAAATGTCTGACATATTATAGGCACTCAAAATTTTTGGAAGGAATGCATAGATGAAATCCCCCTGGCTGCTCCCTTTCTCCCTCCTATGTTGGTGGCTTGAATTTTGGGGATTTGTGGTAGAGTTAAGTACATGTCCATACTTTCTTCCTCTGAAGTCCAGCTGTCACTGTGTAGCCTCTGTCTTCCTGTACATAAAACATTTTCTGTGCATCTGGAGACTTGAAGAAAGGACCCCGCCAGCCTGCACATGAAATTCGCAGCACTCAGCTTCTGCACCTGTGGGCTGAGTGATCTGGAATATATTTGCCTTTCCCGGTCACAGTTGGAGCAGTGAGATTTGACCTTTAGAAGGCAGTGGTTTGTTGAGAGCCTGTTCTTAGTTCTTTTTAAATCATGTGCACATTGCAAGAGCTGGACACCTCTGCCTACTGAAGGCTGAAGGAATGTACCTTGAAGCCAAGTCTAGACAGAATTCCTAGGCAGGGGAATCAGTGGGGAGTGGGGGGAAACACCACAGGGTCCATGCCAACTTTCTGTCCTGCAATTTTACCATTTTTGTGTTTCTGGATTTTAGCCAACAGGAGAGAAAGAGGATTTGTGTGCCAAGAAGGGCCAGAACAAACGGATTGAGGTTTCCACTGGAGGTTAATTTAAATGTTCCACCTTCGTCCTCAGCTCCTCATTTGAAGTGCATTAAGTTCCCCAAGGCAGACCCAAGGCCTCTGGTTTACTGAGGGGAGAAGTTAGGGGAGGCCAAACTATTCTCTGTCATTTCTCAGTTTATAGACACCTGTAATCAATCACCAGATGAATGGGGATTTAGGGAAACAATTGAATTGGGAAAGTACTAATCCTAACTGTCAATGTGATGAATAAAATAGAGAATAAAAATGAAGGAAACTGCAAGATAATTCTGTTTCAGTTTCTGCAGATGCTCAAGGCAGGTTAACAACTCAAGGATGAGCCAGCTCAGAGCCACACAGCTGGCACCCCATTAAAGCTGGCACCCCAAACCCTCATGTGGTCCATGTCCTTTGTTTTAAACTGTTTGTCCCATCCATTGCAAACTCCATGTCTTGAGGAAAATATTCTCTACTCACCAAACATCTGATACCTACTCTCTCTCCCTCATGCCACATATCAGTTTACCATGAAATTCTGCTGATTTTTTGACCTCTTCCATTCCTATGCATCTACACTGCTATTATTCTGTGGCACTTTCCACCATCCTTCACCTGGACTTTCTGCCCCCTTCCCTCTCCTTCCACTATGTTCTCCACCCCAGACCTACTCTCAACCCCATTCCCCAACTTCATCCAGCACCATGGATCTACCAGACATGTCTGACCTTGCTCTTTCCTGTCTAACATGCTAGGTTTTGATCATACTAGATAGTGTAGGGTCTACCCATACACCTGCTGAATTGTGACCTTGCACCTTTGCCCTTGTTTTTTTCCCTTTCTGGGCATTCTCAACTGGCCTTAAGTGATTCCTCCATGTGGGATTTCATATGAGAGGAATTTGCTGAAAAGAGAAAGACACTGCCTGAGGATCACATTTATGTTCTGTAACAGTTAATTTAAGCACTGATGCATGCATACATATATATCCCAAATCAAGTGTACTGTTCTGTGTGCACACCTCCACAGAATGTGGCACAGAAGGCAGTGCCAGGCTGCAGCCTGCTGGAGCAACACACCTTTACCTTCATCTCTGACCTGAGAAAGCCTGGAGATTGGTCTGCCTAAGTTCAGGTGGGAGGACAGAGTTCAGGCTGAGGAGATGGCTTGAACAACAGAGTCTTCTATTACTTGCATTTTTTTTTTCTTTTTCAAACATTCTGTATTCCTAAAGCAAGACCAGCTATCACTGAAGAGATTAAAAGGTACATTGATCTTTGAGACTATACATTTTTTTCTTCATCTCTTTCGTGCTCACTATGGTGGAGTTACAAGAGCAACATTTTTGTGTTCAAATCTCTTTTTGTCCTTAGGTAGCATCCACCTTGAGAAAGAGGTATGCCTGCAGAGGCTAAGCCAGGTGTTTGGGACATTCTTCATGGTCATTTAAGAGACGGTTACAGGACTTGGTGTTGAAAAGCAGGTGAAATAGTGCTTCATACCTAGTTGACCCTAAATAAGTATTAAGCAAAAACAAAAGCAGTGTAGTAAGGTGCTGCTATTTTTGATTCCTTACGTCTCTTCTTTCAGGTACCAGCCCCCTCCCCCATCAATGAGATGCCACTGGGGTTAGAAATCCTAAAATGCCTTTCCCCAAACTTCCCTGGAGAGAGCAAGGCCTGCAGTAGCAGGACAGCAGTATGGCTTTCATGAGCCCTTTTACGACAT
The DNA here is from genome assembly GCA_004024805.1 of Geosciurus inauris. Lineage (NCBI taxonomy): Eukaryota > Metazoa > Chordata > Mammalia > Rodentia > Sciuridae > Geosciurus > Geosciurus inauris. The sequence goes on along the minus strand of PVHX01000916.1, from coordinate 213,145 downwards.
TTTTTCCTTCTTTGGCCCCTTCCTTCATTAAAGAAAAATTAAAATTACATTTTATGACTGCTTTGTTATACAAAGGAATATAACACCAGCTGAATTTTTTGTTACATATTCATTATTATGACGTTATTTTTTTCTCCTCTGATTGTAAAAGGAACTTGAAACATTTTCATTGGCCCCTAAATGTCTCATGGGCCCTGAGCGCTGTGTGTCTCATAGATAAGTCATCCCTGTCCAGTAGTCCCTTTGAAAAGGCCTACACTTTGCCAGCAAGATTTCTCACAAGATGGAAGTGTTTTATTTTGTTTTGTTTTGTTTTCGAGATTTGGGAGGAGGCAGATTTCATAGAGAAATTATAAGTCAAATTCAAAGCACTCAACAAGTTCTTATTAAGCATCGCTATCTTTATGTGTGTGTATGTATGTATACCTCATTATACTTACACACACAGGCACTTAAATTGGTCTCGGCTGGTAGGAGTTTGCAATCTGGTTGATATGTCCATAATTTATCCATACCCCAAATGTTTTCCTACAAAGAGCCAGGCATTAAATGAATTCTCTTCCTAGGCTATGCAATTACAGTTCCTTGATTGTAAGCAACTAAGTTGGACTCTAACTTGTGTTAAAAAAAAAAAAAAAGATTTTAGTGAAAAGGCACTGAAGAACTCTCAGAATTAAGAAAAAGTTTCATTATAATTTTCTCTATCGTGTTTTGTAAGCCAGGGTGAGAAATTTGGATTTAATTGCCATGTGTAAGGAAGCCATGGGATAGATTTAAAGGACGGAAGTGGTGTGATATGATTTATATTTTAAAATAACATTTCTAGCTGCAATAAGAAGAATAAATTATAAATGTGTGAGATCAAATCAGGATAGGTTAGGAGACTCATTTCAGAGACCAGGTGAGAAATTATAGGACTTTTGGTAGGAGGAAATGTCCACATGAAGAGGACTAGATGAAGGCCAAACCTGAAGGTTAAGAAAGGAAAAGTAAGCCGGACACACTTATAATCCCAGTAGCTTGGGAGGCTGAGGCAGGAGGATCACGAGTTCAAAGCCAGCTTTAGCTAAAGCAAGACACTAAGCAACTCAGTGAAACCTTGTCTCAAAATAAAATACAAAATAGGGCTGGGGATGTGGCTCTGTGGTTGAGTGCCCCTGAGTTCAGTTGCCAATACCAATAATAAAAGAAAGGAAAAGTATCAAAGGACAAATCCTAGGTTTTTGGCTTCTGGGCTTTTGACTTGACCAGCTAGGTGAACAGTGAGGCTGTTTACTGAGAAAAAGCAAAATTCAAACTAGAAAAGAAACCTGTTTGAGAGTGGTGTCAAAACGGCTGTTATGGGAGTCAGAATACTTATTTGGTGCCCACATGAAGATGGCAAACTAATCAGGATTAGATAACTGAGTTTGGAGTTTCAGGAAGGGATCAGGCCTGGGAATATTTATTTCCAACTTTTATATGAATTGATGCTTAAAGTGATAGTTCTGATAAAATTTCAAAGTGAAAGACACTGATAGAGAAGAGCAGCGGCCCAAGATGGAGCCCTGGGGTGGACACTGTGAGGTCAGGTAAAGAGGAAGTGTGGTCACAGAAACTCAGGAAGGGAAGTGTCAAATTAAGATGCATAAAATCCTGCTAAAAGGAAAAGTGAAGAAAGAGAGGTCACCAGTGGGTTTGGTCCTTAGGGATTTGGAAGAATGGTAGAAATGGAAGTTTTAGTGGAATTAGTTGTGGAAAGAATATGAGTTAACTCAGAAAAATGAGCAGAGAATGAGAGGTGAACTGGAAGAGGTGTCTTAGTTCAGGCTGCTATAACAAAGTACCAGTAACTCAGTAGCTTATAAATAATAGGAAGTTTTTTCTCATAGTTCTGGAGTGTGGAAGTTGAAATGTCAGGATGCCACTATGGCCGGGTTCTGGTGAGGGCCCTGCAGACTGCAGGCCTCCTCTTGTAACCTCACATGGCAGAAAGAGGATGAGAAAGCTCTCTGAGCTCTCTTTTATTAGGGCACTGATTCCATTCTTGAGGGTTCCCCTCTCATGGCTTAATTATTTCTCAAAGGTTCCATCTCCTAACATCAACTCCTTGGTGGTTAGAAGCTCATCATACGTATGCTGAGAAATATCCAATCCATGACAGGGGCATAACCTCAAAGCTGCAGTAGTTGAAGGTTGCATGTTTGTCTGCTGAAGACAAGGACCCAATAGACCAATGGGTGAATTAACAAAGGCAGGGCCAAGCCTCGCAAGGATAAGGCGGCATGAGATCCGGGCTAAGATCAAATAGTTATCTTTCCATGGGAATGGGAACTGCATCCCTTGTCAAAAGACAGAGGCTGGAGAACAGGAGGTTTGGTCAATATGGTGGGCCAGGGAAGAAAAGGCACCCAGCCCATTGCCTGTTTTCTTAGTAATGAGGCAAGGCCATCAGCTGAGGTTGAGAAAGGTAGGGATAGAGAAGATAGACAGATAGAAGGATGAGAAATCACTGATTGGCAGAATCTAAAAGTAGTCATGAAAGGGAAATACATTTAGGGATGCTTAGCACAATTAAGTGTCCATCTGAGACTTATTGACATGACATTTATGAGACCAGTCAGTAGAGTTTGTTTTTGTCCAGCAATGTTTAGCTGCACGGGGGCAAAAGTCTTAACTGCTAATAATGATAATCATAGCAATATGACAAATATATTCAGTGCTTACTATGTTTCAGACACTTTCTTTTTCTAATTCATTTTGTTTTTGTTTGTTTGTTTTAGTTGTTGATGGGCTTTTATTTTTATTTATTTATATGTGGTGCTGCTAAGGATCGAAGCCAGTGCCTCACATATGCTAGGCAAGTGCTCTACCATTAAGCCACAATCCCAGCCCCTGTTTCAGACACTTTCTAAAGCACTGTATAAGTACGATTGTTTATTTCTTACAACTACAGTATTTTATGATGGATGTGCTTCCATTATAAGTGAGGAAACTGAGGCACAGAGAGGTTAAGCAATTTGCTCACAGTCACACAGTTTGGAACGGCGGGAGCCTTTTACAAATTCTGGCAACCAGATTTTTCATCCATATAGTGCTAGTACTGGCATAAATATGACAAGAATAAAAAGCATCTAATACGGTACTCTGTCTATGGGAAGTATTCAATGAATGTTAGCTACGTATAGCAGCATTTAGGGAATAATATTATCTATCACATAGAGATTTTGCAAAGTTTGTTAAATTCTGAATCTGGTATCTGGAACTTAATAAATATTGGTTCACTTCTAGCCCCTGCCATTCCATATAATATTCTGATACCTAAGTTCTTAGATTGCTAAGAACTGTGTTGCCACTGGAGGCCACTAGGTGGCGCCACCAAAGAGCAAGTCTGTCCCATTTACCTTCATATTTAACTCAGATACAGGTGGGCAAGCAGAAGCTGGACCTTGACAACCAAAAGAAGAGTTGTCATAAATAAATAAACAGATGGATAGCAAAAGGGATAGGGTTGCATTTAAAGCATATATTTGGGTAAGCAAATAAAACAAAGAGCATGTATATCCAAAGAGACTCTGTTAATTTGATAGGCAGGCAACAAGGGCCAATGCAAATTTCCTATGCTTGAAAGCTAAATAAAACAGAAATCTTGCCTACTTTCTCAAAACCAAGCTATATTCCAAAATTGCTAAATCCAGGGATCAGACAAAATTGTGTGTGTGTGTTTGTGTGTGTGTGTGTGTATCCTTTTCATGCCTGCAACATAGGTAATGGATATGCAGAGCTGTAACTGAGTAAGGTCTGGGTCCCTCCTCCACCTTCAGCCCTGCCCAACCTATAATTTGATAGCTATCTCTCTAGCTGCCAACTCCATCCAAGATCAACAAATGAAAACACCTACTGTTCCAAATAACGTTGCCTCATAAGGAGACTATCCCAGGTATCCTTTGTGCAACACCTACATTCCAGGTGCTTCTCTCTGAATGGCAGTGGTCACCAACAGAAACAGAACAGAACGCTTTTCTTATCTTTCCCTCAGAGCAGTGATGCAATGCGATTGAAATCTCTGCCTGTTTATTGTACCCTCACCCTTAGCTCTATGACTCTATGGTATTCTCGAAAAGGTAGAGATAGAATTGAAATAAAAACACACCCCACCACATTATTGTGGCCTTTTGGTACATTTTCCAAGTTTCACCCTCCCCATCCCGGGGCATCTTTATGTCTTTCTATTGCTTCCTGGATCGCCCCACTAAGGCCATATGTATCTGCGTAGCCAGTGCAACTGAGCTCCCCAAACACAGATTCCCATGAAAACTGAACAAAAGAGGAGGGAGAGGCAGAGCATGTTAAATGTCTCATTAGGCCTTCTGTCTGATTCTCATTAGATTCGCTGACTGCTTCTCATTAGGCCCATTGCCTCAACTTCTTTCAGGCCCTGAATATGTAGGCCAGTGCTTATTGTCATGGTTGGTCGAGAAGATCTATTTCATTTATTCATAAATTGAATGTGGCTTCTGAAAAGTCCCAGGAAATTTCTTTTGGCAAAATTAAGACAGGCGTATTGTTGTTATTTACTATTTTTTGAGTAATCTTAAGTAGGGTGGGCAGAAGACAGAATTTAAAAGACCCAGCATGGAAACTTCAAACACTACTGCAGAATTGAGGCATTAGGAGATAATTATTGCAGCCGAAAGGCCAGCCTCATGTGCAGACATCTGCAATGAGACACGATAGGCAAAGTCACAAATACCAGTGGGTTCAGAAAGTAACCACTGTCGACATTACAAGATGCTCAGTGGGCAAGGTATGGCAAAAGATAGCTGCAACTCCTGTCCTCTGTGCCATGTGGGGACATGCACACAGTGTGTTGAATTAAGAGGCAAATAATAGCGTGGAAAAGCCACTGTACAGTAGAATATTCTTCCAATTATGTGTACAGTGCATTACTCTTGTGCAAAGAAAACACTTACAACTCAATATTCTTCTCACTAGAACAAGTGGCCGATGAAATTTCCCAAGATAGGGTAGTCAGTGAATGGAACTGAGAGATGAGGTATTGATCATGTTGTCAGGGGTGCAGACATTGAAATACCCACAAAATACACACATCCAAGGGTAAAAACAAATAGGTGAGCGCTTTTGCCCCCCAAGTGCAAGGCAAATGCATACTTCCTGTGTTCTCTCTTTGTTCTTATTGTTCATCTGGATGTTTGAGTTTCTCATTTGGGTGAACATGATGCATCCAACATGGCTGTGAGGTTCATCTAATGTCCCAAACCAGAAATGTTACTCTCCTTGGGATTTACTTCCTCTGCCCTGAACAGCAAAGTTTGAAGAAGGAGATTTATTAACCTTTGGGAAGCAAATGTGTTTCCCTCAACCAAATGTGTGATCTGTGTGTGATTCAGACCTAGAGAGAAAAGGCAGACTGCCTCAGAAAAACCTGTGTGAGAAATTGGATGTCAATATAAAATTTGAACTTTCTTTCTGTCCCATCCCTCCACCCAGAGAGGAGAGAAGAGATCTCTCCATATAAGGCCTTCTTGTCCATCAGGAAGCAAGGCGGGTATTCCCCAAGGAAGGAGAAGAGCCATGACTCACCAAGGAGGCAGAGGGTGGGGTCCCTTTCAGAAATGCTCCAGCTGCTCTATAAGCCAGAAAGACACGGTAACTTCTCCTTTGCAGGTTTAGTTCAAGTTTGCAATGCCCCATTTTGAAGATAGCACTGGAATCATGTTTTCATTCTGTGCTATATGAAGAATTTCTGTCTCGGTATGCAGCCATTATCAATGAAGTCACATATTTTTAAGTCTGTTGCCGTAGTGTCAGGGCATGTGGTCAGTCTTAAAAGGACCTACATGGAAATGAAACATCAGAAATTGGTGTTAAGAAAGGGAATGATCACTCCAAAGATGCTTCTAATGCAGATCTCCCCACCCTCTGTCTAAGCAGGTGTGAGCATTGTTGCTGAGCTGCCCTCATTCTTTTATACTCTTACTTTTGAAGGACTTGAACTCTGAGCATCCCAGGAAATGTGTGTGGCAGACTTCAGCGTTCATGCACAACATTCTCAAATAAAACATTTGTCTTCGAACTGGCTCCCAGAGTACACTGCTTTATGAAACCCTTCTAAGATGGCACGTCTTTGAGAATGAATATTTGAAAAGGACATGCTTATTGGTGCCTCTGGGCCATGACTGTGGGGCTATGGGGATGACATACAGATTTTGGCTTCAAAGCTCTAGCAAAAAGCCTGGTTCAGAGACAGGCTAGAACAATGGGCTGAAAATGATCTTGGCCTTTCAAGTGCTTTATCCTATCCAAAGTTTCAGTGTGAGAACCTGATCTCCCAGAAAGTATTTCTTTTATTGCCAACCATAGAGAATCACTGACAAAACTAATTAAAGAATTTGAACCTCATTCCCTCTTTCGTTAGCTGACCCTCAACCAGGGGCTAGACTCTAAACAAAGGCGCTCTGAGCCAACAAGATATAGAATGTGAGACTTTTACCAGGGTAAGGAGGGCCACATTCTGCTCTTTGAAAGAGCTACTTGAGCACAAACTACTTTGCCTTTTTTTTTTTTTTTTTTTTACAATGGAAAAATATTTGGGTTGCCATCAGAAATAATGAAGTTTGAAGTTCCTGAAAGTTATTCATTTATTGGACTTGACTTTCCACCCTTGCCTTGAATTCCAGGAGCCAGGTCAAGACAGTGAATTCTCATAGAAAATTAAGTACTTTTGCAAAGGTGCTTAAAGAAATATGCTTGTTTCAGGTTTCAGATTCTCAAGGGGATGATGGTCATTGATTTGCAGGCTTAAGACAACGATAAAGACTTCCAGATATGAATGGGCTCGTATGGAATCCAGCCAGTTTACCCGAAAGGACTCTTGCTGTAAAATACTTGGTCTTATCCTGGTTATTCACCCTTCTCCTTCTTTATTTTTATCCATACTTAAGATTGCATCACTTGGCAGTCATTGTAATGATCACATAGAATGGCATGTATTGATTGACTTTCTTGGCTGATTGAAGAATCACTATTTTAAGATTGTGAAATGATTCCTGAAAGTTACAAGATGATCCACTCAAGTGAAAGGCTCCATTATAACATATATCTTTGTTAGCTGGTTATGCAGCAGACATAAATTTAAAGAAAAGGAGCCTCAGGGAGGCTCTTGGAAAAACTTTTCATTTTATTGATATGGAAAAATATTAACCTTAGCAACTTATAGTTGATTTTTAAAACTAAGGAACAGAAACACATGCTATTTTACTTTAAAATGTATTTTTCTTTCTCTTTTAACTTCGTTGATAATGAAACAATGGTTTTGGCATGAGAGCTATCATCTGAAAATAGAGGGTGGGTCCCTCATTTTTCAAACTGCTCACTGATCTGACCTATTGTTACACCACTGTTCAGTCTGCACAATCCTGTTTAATCAACTGAGATTGCTCTCATCAAACATACTTGTACAAAAGCATTGTACATCAAGTCAAGCCTCCTTAATTCAGAGTAAAACTATCTATACACAAAAGTGGTAAAATATAAACAGGCGTAAATGCAAGTATATAGCCAGAGTGGGAGCTCATGAGTTGCACTCTGGCTCTTGCAGATATTGTTTTCGCTGTGTTCATGCCTTAGGATATCACCCAGGGAACCGGATGCAATGCTTTGGCACTTCATCTAATTCCCTCACTCTGGAGACCTACTCACCAAGGCCAGATAGATTCTCTTGCAAATGACCAAATACTTGACTTTGAACTTTTGGTGAAAGATTTAATGTGCAGTGATCAATGAGTGAAACTACACTATGCAATCCCAGAAATATGCAAAAAGTAGGAAGGAAAAGGGGAAATTAACATTCTTGAATTATTTGACCATGAGAGCATGGAATTTGCTTTAAGTAAAGGCTGCTATGACAATCGCAACTGAAATCCAAAGAAAAATGAAAACGGTCTTATGTGTTTTTTTTAAAATCACTGTGTTCAATTGTGCTATGTAAAATCCTCTGTTTTTTCTTCCCTTAACAAAATCTTGGGTGTATTCCATAACTTCCTGGTCACATTTGGTAATTAAAACTTAGTGTGGCTTAATTTAAACTCTTAATTGCATATCCAATTTAAACCTAGAGCTGTGACTCTGGCTGCTTAGAAAGAGGGTGGGGGGCAAGATCTGGCTCTGGAGCAATGTTATCCTCCCCCTCCTTTAAGCCCAGCTCCTCTGGGAGCCTGTAGGAGGGCTGGGGGACTCAGAGACATCCCTCCCTAAATTGCCACTTGCCATGGGAGGGAGGCACCTCTGGGCATTGTTCTGCTTTTTTCTGCCCCCATCTACCATTAGTGATTCCCATGGAAGTGGTATATGTGAGTTTTTAACATTTCTCCACTCTCCTCAATGCAGGCTTGCCTGTCATCAGTCCTGCGTGGGCATCTCAAGTCACAATTTGGTGGCAACTAAAGAAGCCCCAGAGTTCTGGTATCTCTGCCAATGTCTGCACTCACGAGAGTTGAGCATTTCTACTCCTTCAGTAAAGCCTATGAAGGGCTCCACTTTCACAATGAAAGAACTTTCATGGCATGTGAGCATGGAAGACAGATAGGTGGGTTGGGATCACCTTACTATTCTCAGGTATTCCTGCAACAGTTCCTCGGAGTTCTAACACTTGCATCCTCAGAAATTTCTGGACTGAAATTTGACCATGGCTTACATATTTCTATATGCCTGTGCCACACCTCACAACTACACATCAAGTACCTTCAAGAAGTCTGGTATGAGTCTTGTACGGAAACATCTTCAGTCTGTTTTGGAAGCCCAGAGGGCCTCTGGCTGAGGAATGACATGCCAGTTTCCCTTTATTGTAGGTTCCTCCAGTCACTATGAATGACTCCCCTTCCCTGTCCTTTGGCTAGAGGTTAGAACAGACACACACACACTATAATTCCCACAAGGCCCTTGCTTAACACTTCTCCCACATCTTTCCTGAACTAGGGAAAGGCTGGTATGATGGTGCCTGGTGACACTGAGACCATCTGCTCTCTCTCAATCTCTCTGAGAGATGATGTTCGGTCTTAATGCATGATGGCTTCTTGATAGGTCTCCTTAAAATATGAAGGTCTATTTCCAGTCATATTAAACATCTGGCTATATCAGCAAAAGTGGACATGATTTAAATGGACATGCTTTATTTAAGAAAAATATGATTCTAAAAAATGCAGTTTTTTTTTTTTTTTTTTTAATATTTATTTTTCAGTTGTAGGTGGACAGAATATCTTTATTTTATTTTTATGTGGTGCTGAGGATCGAACCCAGTGCCTCAGGCATGCTAGGCGAGCACGCTACCACTGCGCCACAAACCCAGCCCCTAAAAAATGCAGTTTTATGGTAAATGATGGACAAGATTACATTTCACACAATCTAGGTTGATTATTCATTCTGCAAATGATTTGTACACCCAGGGATCAAAACATATACTGTTTGTGAAGATGAGGAAGGAGACTGAACTCAGTTTGCCTTCCCAAATCATAGGTATAGTGCCACAGGAGGAGCAAAGTGAGTCATGGATATGTACACTGTATCATAGGCTTACTTGTGAAGAATGCTCTCGTGAATTGACTGCTAAGAGCCCCCCAAACACTGGGTTCAGCCATGTATCCATCTGCCACTTATCCTTTCAACTCCTACTTCCTTCAATCTACTCATGCATTCATCTTTCTCAGTGTCTTGATTGTTGTCACTTAAAGGTTATGATACAGTGTCTTGTTATGTGGTCCAAAGGTCAATTGCATCCAAATAGCCTGGGGTGTGGACTTTGAACAAGGACTCAAGGTGAGTCCAACTGGGGCTGGGGTTGTGACTCAGTGGTAGAGCACTTGCCGTGCACATATGAAGGACTGGTTTGATCCTCAGCACCACATAAAAATAAAGAAAATAAAGGTATTGCATCCATCTACAACTAAAAAATATTTTAAAAAAAGATGAATCCAAGTTTGAGAAGATCTTGGTTATCCTGAAGACTCTAGAAAAGTCTTCTCATCAATGAATCTGACCAGTGTCCTTAAACTGATATTTCCCATGCATGCCTGGCCTCATAAAGAATCTTCTCTTGAGTCATATGTAGCATGTTTAATTCACATGCAAACTTCACCATGCATATTTCATTCAACTGAGTCAACAGGTATTTGCTTGAGAGGTGGAAGATTTTTTAAGGTTCATTTTGAAAGCGAGAGGTCAGATCTCAAGTATATTCACTTTCTGCCCTCTAGCCTCATACCACCCAACAGTACTTGTTTACCACCTGAAATTATTGTGTATTTGTTTACCACACATTATCTACCTTCCCACACTTGTATGTGAACGCTGTGATATTAAGAACGTTTCCTATTGGTTCACTACTGATCTCCAGCATCCGGATTAGAATCCAACACATAAGAAGCACGCAGTTAGCTTCTGTAATGACTCATAAATATGTATGTGTAAAGCACAGTCTTTTCTGAAATAATTAAAGTGAACTAAGGATTGCAGTGGTTTGAAGAATCAATAGATTAGTTTGGGAAACATTTCTGGAGATATAAATCATAAGCTGAAATATGAAAATGCTTCTGAAAAATATAGGGAATGGAAGGCAGGAGTGGACTCCTCCTCTGTAGACCTGCTCAGGCAGAGGCCATGAGGCAGGCATTGGGAAAATGTTTCTAAAAAAGAGAAGTCCAGCCTGGCTGGAGCAGAGCAACCCTGGAGAAAAGAAGTAACACAGAAGAATGGCAGTAGGCTGAGGCTGATGGAGGAGAATCCGAAGGCAATGGTCAGAAGTTTATATTTGGTCCAGATGGTAATAGCAAGCCACTGGAGGGCCATGTTTACACATTTTCAAAATCCAATTAGAATACCACATGTTTTTATGGTCTAATCACCCATTTTGGACCCATTAAATAAATTAGTTGAAAGAGAAAAACAAAGGAAAAAAAAATAAAATGATGTGTCATTTGATAGCATTAGGAAATCATGGGATAAATGTGTTAAATTGGAATGTTTGACCTGGAACCAAATGAATCCAAATATGGTCTGGATGACTGAGTCTCGAACTGCACCAGGCCCACAGCTGATGTTTGAAAACATGCAGTTAAGAGGAAAAAAAATGATGGTGGTTTAGGGGAGGAAAATAGCCCTCTCTCTCCTGTTGACTGGTTTAGACATTTCCTTGCCGAGGGCAGAAGGCTAGGCCAGCTGACTTCTCATGCTGGGTTCCAAGCTCTAGATTACAACAGTTCTATAAGAACACGGGGCGATGTGCTTGAGGAGGAAGCAGCTGCTCCAGGGCAATTCCCTCTGGAGCAGAAGGAAGTCCAGCCATCCAGATGGGAACAGCAAGGGGAGGAGGACCGGAGGGAAAGCAGGCATGGGAAGAGGAGGTCAACAAGCCTGGGTGTGGTGTGGTGCCCCTGGATCTATGTATCCTTTCCTTAGCCTGAGCCACAGATCAACACATAGAGACAAGGGGGTGCAGTGACAAAATGGAAGTGGAAAGATGGAGATAAAGCTGTTTTCTTGGAAGAAAGTAGCAATCCTCATTGTCTTGTGCTAGGATGACTTTATTTCTTAGAACTCCATTATTCAAAGTGTGGGAGCAGGAGGTGGAACTCAGTGCTATAGCACTTGCCTAATGTGCAGAAGACCCTGGGTTGGATCCTCAGCATCACAAAAAACAATGTTGCCAAGTGTGGTCCTCCAACAGGGCTCTCTACCAGGGTGAGATGTGGGGTGAGCTTCTTACACATGTAGAAACATAGACCCTGCCCCATACATTCTTATGTACTAAATAAGAATATGCATTTTAACAATCTTTCCTCAGTGATTCATAAGCACATCAAAGTTTGAGAAGCACTGTCCCATTAATCAGCTTTTTCTTGCTGTGAAAAAATATCTGAAACAATCAACTTAAAAGGTGGAAAGATTTATTTTGGTTCATGGTTTCAACTTCTGTTCACTTGGCTGCATTGCTTTGGGCTTATGGCAACATAGTACATCCTGGTGGGAGCACATGGCAGAGACACTGTTCACTTCAAAGAGGAAGAGGGGAGGGGGCTAGGGTCCCATCTATTCTTCAGGGTCACAACCCCCTGACCTCACTTTCTTCCACTAGGCTCCACCTCTTGAAGGTTGTATGGTTTGCCAGTAGCGCCACAGACTGGCAACCAAGCCTTAAGCACTTGGGCCTTTGGGGGACACTCCTGACCCAAGCCATGATAACTCTATTGGAGAATTTGGAGCAAACTACATAAAACAAAATAATTAGTGGTAAGCAAATCAGAGAATTGTAATCTGACAGCACAGAAAACAGAAAGCAGTGCCACCTCTCACCCAAATGAGTCTACTTAGGTTTCAAGAGTTGCTATGGACCTACCCACATATATTCCACTATAGAGACTCTAATCACAGGTGTACATTTGTGTATACAAATAGAAATCTTTGGGAATGCACTGATGAGAAAATTTCTGCTGTTCCAACCCTGAATCAGCTTGTTTGAGTTAGCTTTTTTTCTTAAATTAAATTTTTTTAAAACTGTCTTAGGAGCCACTGTCTTTCTCTGAATCACACCCAGTTCCCTTCACCAAGATGTTTTATTCTCCTTCTCTGTTTCACTTTATATTCCACTGCTGTATCTTTCCTGAGTGCAGCTCAGCTCACTCAGTAACTCAGGAAGCCAAATGGAGACAGTTAGACCTGGAATTATATGCCATTCAGCCAGAAATATAATGATTCCCCAGTTTCTGTAGCATGGAAATTCCTGGAACCAGTCTCTTTGCAGGACCTAGGGACCCTCCCTCATTAGTTCCAGTAAACTTTCCCTCCTCTTAAGTCTTACACTCCTTATGAGGCTCTGGATTTGGTTAGATCCTGCTCTACTGGTCTCTTCCCATAGCCTCTCAAACTCACTGGCCTCCTTTATAGTTTTTAGCCTCTGTAAAGTGTAGGCACTAAAGTGGCTAAAAGCAGTGGTTCAGTGTCCAGTGGGCTTGAGTTTCACCCAAGTTTCATGGCTCTGTGATCCTGGTTACTCAGTCTCAAATAGCTATAGAGTCTTTATTGAAAAATAGTAACAGTAATCCCAGCTGCACATAAATTTGTTTTTATCAAAGAGAAAAGGTAACCTGAAGTGGTCAGCAGAGTACCTGCATACAGCAAGTCCTCAAAAAATGGTAAGTGGCAGCTATTTGAGGACGTTTTTAAAAATATTTTTTAAATTGTCAATGGATCTTTTTACTTTATTTATTTATTTGTATGCAGTGCTCACAGTTGAACTCAGGGCCTCACACATGCCAGGCAAGCATTCTACCACTGAGCCACAACTCCAGCATATTTGGGGACTTTAATGGTAAACTCATAGATATAGGAAACCTCTGTATACCCAAATGCCTCATTTATACTGTGATAACTTCAGTTCTCTCTAGAAAGAGATGCTCTAAGGTCATGGAGATTTTAGATGAGGAGAATGCCACCCACGTATTTAATCACACTAATATTTTATCCAGAAAAATTAAAATAATGCAGAATACAAAGTTGGGATATGTATAAGGATAAAGCTATGAGTGTATTTTTGTGACTCTCAGGATCTATGATGAAAATTCTAAATGAAAAGCAAAAGCTCTTGATCTTGTTTAAATATATCCAGATTTAGAACTCTTGTAAATTTCTGTATAAGTGAGTTACGTGGTTTCTAGCATAATAACACCATCTGTAAGTCAACAAGGACAACCTTAGTAAAGAATCTGATAAGTCAAATGTAAAAGTATATGTATGTGTACATATACATATATGTGTGTGTGTACATACATGTGTTGTGTGTATATATATGTATAAATTTCAGTTTTTACTAAAAAGTTCATTTATGTGTTCCCAGAAAGTTTTGTCCCACACAATATACTGCATTCTTTCAGAACAATGATAAATACAAATAGCATTTTACTTCAAACTGCAGAAATAATACATGATTTCTGTTTCTTTGGCTGACCAGTCATTTATCACAGGTCATTTACATGGAGCTGAATGGCTTGGTAAACTAATCACTAAGCTCTTTCTTGTAGTACTGTGTTCTTCTTAGTACATCATGTGAAATTAGTCTGATGATTTCAGTTGGGATCTATAACCCAATTTATAGACAAACCAAAAACAATTTGGCTGAACCCCCCAGCCAGGGTCCACATAAGGGGATGGTCGTGTCCTGATGTTGGACTCCTTGATAACCAGTGAGTTACTTCTGACTTCTGAGAAGAAACTCTTGCTGAGGTCATAGATTAAAAAGATGTTAATAAAAAGTTTGTGTGTGTATGCACGTGCATAGATGTATGTATGTATGTGCACTTGAGTATATTGTGAATATACGTGTGCACTTGAGTATATTGTGAATATACGTATATGTATTACATGTGCCTGTGTGTGTGTGTGTGTGTGTGTGAGTGTGTGCGTGTGCGAGCTGGGCTATATAATGAATGAGTGAATTTGGCAGGCGCATATTCTCACAGAATTTCAAGTAGCTTCTTAATAAAGTCCCAATTGTGACACATTTTAGTTGCTTTTGTAAAAAAAGAAACATCAAATTTAGATTTTTTACACAAATTTATGTTTCTTAATATTTCTGGTACCATATACTCTTTCAAAGTTTTGTTACCTCTCCATCAAAAGGTGAAGTCTAGATCCCCTCTCCTTGATATTGTGTAGGCCCATGTGACTGCCTCAAAGAATAAAATACAGAAGTGAGACTGTGACTTCCAAGGATAGGTCATGAAAATGACAGTTTCTCTCCTCTCTAAAGTCTCTCTACCTCTGTCATCTTTTCTCCACACATATCCTGGGGACCCTGAGCTATACTGAGAGAGGTCTCTCTACAGAAAAGAGACCATGTGGTAGAACACAGATCTGAGAAGTCCTGATGAGTCTTTCCAGCCAACGTGGTAGGCATGCATGCGACATGGGGAGCTTTCAGACGATTCCAGTCCTCCACCTGCAAGCTGCCCTAACTCAGGCCAAGTAGATCCAGCCTTTGAGTCACCAAGCTGATATGGGATGATGGAGAGGGACAGAAATGACTCTCCCCATCAAACCCCACACTCATTGCAGATTTTAAGTAAAATAAATATTATTATCTTAATAAGTTACATTTTAGTATGGTTTGTTACACAGCAATGGATAACTAGAACATACATTATACGAAATCATGTTAGTTTTTAACTTTGGGAACCATAACCTGATTCAAAGACACTGAAACAACTGGACTGAACCACCAATCTAGGTTTACAAAGAGGAACGACTGGGATTTAATGTTGACTGACAGTTGATTCTGGCTCCTGAGAAGGAGGCTTTGGCTAGAGGAGCAGATAATAAGATTATTAAAAGTATAGACAACGAAATGTAATGTGGTATGCAGGATGAGATCCTAGAACTGAAGAAAGGACAGGAGGAAGAACTTAAGGAAACAAACTTAAGTTTCAATACAATATGGATTATGGTAAATAATAATGTAATTACATTGGTTCATTAATTTTGGCAAATGTACCATACTAGTGAAATAATGCTAATAATAGTGGAAACTTGGTCTGTGGAAACTCTCTGTACTACTTTCATAGTTTTTGTATACCTAAAGTCTTTCTTAAAAAAAAGTGTTTAAATCTGTTTTTAAGTGAATGGCAAAAACCCTGCCACTCCTATTTTCCCACCATAGCTATGAAGTAGGTCTATTGAGAATTATTATCCTGGTCTTCCCCTTACATTCCTTTCTTTCCTAACATCTCTTCTATCTACCTTGTTTCATCTCAAAGTGATCATTTCTCAAGAATAACCTTTGTTTCAACTTTCAAATATCATGCTTTGTGGTCTTCAAAGAATAAGGACCAAAACAGTCCTTTGGATGTGTGTAACAGTGAGAAAAGTTATACACACACAAATCTAGGAAACAAATTATCTGATTTCTACTAGCATAATTATAGTTAGACTTTTCCTGCTATGAGTTCTATTATTAGCATCAAAAACATGTTCAAAAACTTAATTGTATTTTTCCTTCTTCATGTGACATCCCCAATTTCATTGTACAGTCTGCTACACACATTTGAAAATTTCATCAAATGGTAATGAAAAAGGAAACTTTAGAGGCCTTCTCATTAAAGATTTATATTTTCTATTAATTAGAAAAGACTTCCCATTGTTAGATTAGTTTTGGAAATACATTATACCATAACGCAATTCTGGAGACCTACCCAAGAGTGTAGAAGAGTCTTAGAATGTCTATGATAAATTTTCCTCATTTGGTTTAATTAAACATTTGTTAAGCTTCTTTGACATAGAATGCCTTTTAATTTTCTTTTACCCTTTCTTGCTTATCATCCATCATCTTCTCATGGAGTGAGATACTCTTCAAACATATCTTAGTAACACTCAAAAGTGCTAAGTTAAATAAATTTTTGTTTCTTTCACAAGTAATACAAAAAGGGCAAGAAAGAACATATCTCTTTCTGGTCTTTCTTTTTTTTTTTAAATTAAGAACTCATCTTGGAATTAGTTAAAAACCAAAATTTTTTTTCATGTTTCCTATCTGTGTCTTTGACCAGGTTACCCTCTCTGAGCCTTGCTTACACATTTTGTAAGAAAAGACTAATAATAATCTCTGAGGGTTCACTGGGTGGACTAAATAAGAGACCCAGCCTATAGAGTTGTCCTTATTCCTGGCTGGTACACAGTATCTGAGTGACTTGCCAGCTCAGTGTTGACCAAATGAAATAAACCCCATGATCTTTCACTAAATCAAAAACTCAGATCTGGACCAGAAGCAGTGACATTGGCTCCTGGCAGTCAGTAGGTAAAGTTCCAGTCAATAAGTAAGTTTCCAAGAGGGAAAGTACCTCAGAAAAGGGGCAGAGAGGTATAGGGATTTATGGCAGCATAGCCATATGCCTCAGTGCCAGGCCTTGGAGCTCACTATTATCAATAGCTTACTATGTGTTGGACATTATGTAAGCATTTTGCCTGAATTAGCTTAGTTAATGTATATGATAACCCTTTGATTATGCCCTTTTACAAATGAGAAGTGTTAAGAAACTTATTTATGGTTAGTAAATGGTGATGCCATGATTCAAATCCAGACAGACTGCAGCACCCAGATACTTACACTATATTATCTGGCTCTCTATTGTTTCCTTCCACACTTCTCTCCTTTTCTCTATTTTGTTAGGTGTGTTTCTGGCAAGGGAAAGTCTACATTCCTGACCCAATCTCTTTTCCCAGAGGAATCAGGACACTAGCATGTGGCCACCTGAGCCTAAACTTCTGCTCAAGGTAGAGGAGAAGACCTTTACGCAACAAAAGCAGTATCTCCTCATTCTTCCAACTGTGATCACCTGGGAACAGCTCTTATAAACAGAACGTGCCTGTCAACAATTCAGTCCATTCCTACTTACAGCCTCTCCTTCCAGCTGCCCTGTATCACTGGGGGATCTGCCTTCCGCTCATCCACCCATCACAGATGCCACTCTACCATTGGTCCAGTCTCTAGTGTTTCTCCAATGGCAGGGTGCAACAATGGAGGGTAGTGGAGTAGAGGACAGGTCATCCAATGGTAGAGGGTAGCAGGCAACAGGTTCTATGGAAATTGGAAAGTGTTCAGAAGGATGAAACCCAGGATAAGGACTGCCTCTGTGTCTTCTGTCTTTTTTATGGGGGAAAAAATGTCTTCATGCTCCAGACATCATTGAGATATATACTATGGATTGAATATGCTCCCCAAAAGATCATGTATTAGAACCTCAGTTACCAATGGGGCCATGGAGGAAGGCAGGGCCTAATGGGAGGTATTTAAGTCCTGAGGGCTCCTCTCTCTCTCTAGTAGATTAAGGCCACGAGAATGAAGTTAGTTCTCATGGAAATGAGTTTTTATAAGTTTGTCATCCTCAGCTTTCTCTTGCTTCTTCTCTCACCAAGTGTCCCCTTCCACTCTGTTAGGAAAGAGCTTAAATTCGTCACCACAAGGAAAGAAGATATTGTCTTGGATTTCACAGCTTCCAGAACCATGAGTCAAAATAAGACCTCTATACTCTATATATTTCCCAGTTAGTGTTATTCTGTTCTTGCCACAGACAACACACTAAGATAGTGCCCCTTGGGTAAGGTGGTTTGCCATTCAAAAGCATCATAAGTGAGTACTATGGTTTAATATTTGCTCTTTAGCTTTCTTAGTCCTTCAGGAAAATATGTTTTCATAATTTATTATTTATTTTAATTTTTATTGTCTGCTAAGTGTATGTAGGCTAGACATATATTAGCTAATCGTAGAGCTTACATGTATGTATAACAAAATAGAAATATATTATTTTATATTGCAAAGCAAAATAGCCAATAGAAGAGCATACCGTATCCAAGAGGGACTTGCCGAGTTGGAGCCCTGGATTCCTTTCTCCCTGAATCTTTTGATTCTGATTTTTCCTTTTTTCTCTTTTTTCCCCTTAAAACTCCAAACTGTTTTTTTTTTCTAATTATAACAATATGGTAGGAAATCTATGAAACATATTAATAAAAAAGAAAGGAGAAAATAATCATATTATTTTTGCAATCCCATCACCCAGCAATAGCTATCGTTAACATGTTCCAGACATTCCAATATGCACGCTTATATGTATAAGCCAGATGTTGACTAGGTCTCTCTGCTCCTTGCTGTCTAGATAAGATGGCTTGGCCCTTCATTTCGTTACTGTCTTGAAGCTTTTGGCAACTTCCCAGGATCTCACATTCTAATGCTCACCTGTGACTCTGGCTTCCTGCTTCTTCAGAATTCCATTCTTAACTTCTCAGCCTACAGCTGTTCCTTTGTTTTGCTCTGGCCATAGACCCAAATGTGGGAATCAGGTTCTTTCGTGATTCAATAGTAACAACAAATCATCCATGCAAGGATTTTTCTGATGCATAGCTGACTTAACAGAATGTTTCAGGATGCGAAGACCATTACACTTGAAACTTAGACATCCTTTTCTGAGAATTCTTTGGTCTTTCAGCCATGCTGCTCAGCCATGTTCTTGCTCCCTACTTGTTATTCTCTTTTTTGCTGTTGTCTTCCTGTCGCAAACAGAAATCACATCCTTCCCCCTCCACTTTTTTTCTTGCAAAACAGTGCAGATGGTAACAGACCTTGCCTCCAAACTTAACTTTGGGAATTCCCTTTCTATACACAAAGTCTCCCCTGAAACGTTGGCACTGTCGCCATCAATAGGAGCCTGAGTCATTAGAAAAGGGCCCTTTTCACATTCACGCATAAACAAAACTTCCACAGAAGCCCAGAGATACAATATGTGGTTAAGACCAAGGCAGCTGACAACAAATCTCATGATAGAAATTTAAACATGGTAAAACATCAGTTTCCCAGGGAGATAGTAAAAAGATCAGTTCGTGGGTCTCTCCCTCTCCTCACATCAAGAATATAAAAGGCATAGAACTGGAGATTAGGGAACCTTTCACTGGGCAGAGCAATTAGTGGGCTCTCAGTATCCCCGTGTCAACAAGAAAGAGATAGGCCTCAGATTCTTTCTCTTTCACATGAAGTCAAAAGAGAGAGGCTTCAAGGGCCTCTCTCTTGATTGAGTTGACATATGTTGTCTGAAGCTGGAGAGTCACAGTGGACTAACATCTGACTTGTGCTTGGAAAATCTTAAAAGCCAAGATAGGCTAGATGTGCTACCCTGCCTGTCCTCAGTGCAAAGGAAGGGTGAATTTCTTTTGGATTAGCAGTGGACCCACAGTTAGGGAGTTAGACTGTCTTCAGTCTTCAATACAGCCCAAGACGATTTCCTGGGGGCCTTTGGGATTTACAGGGACAGTCTCTGTCAGGGACTAATTGGAGAGAATTCATGACAAAATCCTGCAGTCAAATAAATTTGAATGACGCCAGAGGGGAGGAGGTCCACCTCCAAAGGACCAAAGGACCTACCAGAAAAACGGAGCTCTAACTCCAGCCAAGCCCCAAAAGCACAGTGCCTCTTATCACAGACAAGTTAAATAACTTTCCTGCCCCTTGCATCATTGGAACTCTGAAAGGTTCAGAAGCCACAGTCAGCAAAATAAAGGGAAAGGCGCAGAAACATAGCGGGCAATGAATAACCAGCACTTTCAGACCTCCACCTGCAGAAGGCCAGAGTCAGACAAAGAAAGGGAAGTTCATTTTAAACTAAGATTCAAGTTTTGATGATTACATGGCCCTGGATACTTTAAATTACTGAGTTGAGCTTGTGTTTGTCTTACACAGCCTGTCAGTATTTAATTATCTAAGAATGCTTTTAAAAAACAGAATGAAACATGCATGGGTCTCCCTAAGTTCCATCAAGGAACCCATGCTCCTTTTACCTTATAAAGTCAGAAGACAAAAGTACAGGTGCTAACTGATGAATTTCCTTGTATCACACTAAGTGTTATTTTGAAAATTTTAACAATTACAAATAATTATTAACGATATTAACTATTCTGTAACCAATGCCATTGGACTTCAGTTACCTTTTGTTTTTCCCTATAAACAACAGTAATATTAATATCCTATATCCTGAAGTACTTCTTTGGGATGACTTTGAGGTTGCTGGATCCAGATACCTATTTATGATTAAAGCTTGAGCTATGAATTACTGAGTTCACACCAGTTACCATGTCATCTGTGCGTGCAGTTGCTGTAGCTATCTTAGAACCTTCAGTTCTGCTTCCTTAGCGTGATTTTACTTTCTTGAGGCTGACCCTGACCCTGACCCTGACCCCAACCGTGTGGGTTGATGTAATGTAAACTCTTAAAGGACAGCACGCCTTCTCTGTTTCTGTGGATTCTTCCCTCCCATGCATACTCCTATACTTAAGAATGTCAGAAATCCAAACCTGCTCATATTTGCAGCTACCTTTATCTTATTTTTATAGTCATTATCATGACAAGATAGACCTAAAAATTCATCCTTAGGTGTATGCCTTGGATAGTTACTTAGACTTGAATTGGGAAAACAAACACAGTGGATCAAATTTTCCAGCCTTATATTTTCCTTCTAAGAAAGATGCAATTGGTTCCTGATCTCCCAATCTCAGTTAAAGTTACAATTAGGGTTGATTCATTGATACAGTTTTTTTTTTTTTTTTTTTTTTTTGCCAGATGAGGTGTTATCTGTAATCTTTCTCATCTTAAAAAGTATAAGATGTAGGATGACTCTGAGTTTTCTGGGACTTTCACTATAGGAAAAACAAATTTTAAAAAATCTTAAGAAATATTTCAAAACAGGACTTTAATGAGCAGTAATTCCCCTCTATCCGTATTTGACTATGAGGTATTTCCTAAGAAATAAAATTCCTATCTGGCTGTCACTTGTCATTTCCCCTGTGTTCAATATTCACCAACATAAAGGTCCTATTTTGCCAACTCCAAGCACTTAATTTTCATTTTTATTCATTTTACCATTTTTCTTAAGGTGAAAATAACGCTCAGTAATCAAGAGGATTGAATGCATTGTAAATAACAAATGCTATCTTTCTCTCTGGAACTTATGCTATGTTATGGATTTACCAGGTCTTGCAAAATATCAAATATATGAGCCTTAAAGGGGAAAAGTCTCCATACTAGTATATGAAAAAATTCCTAAATTCCAGAAGGGTGAATGAACAGATGGATACTTTTGGGACATGTGTGTGTGTCATTTTTGTTTTACATTTCCTTGGCTCTGCAAGAGAACGCATTTTCTACAAAGTATGGTAGCTAAAGTGAGGGATCATATTAAACTAAACCTGGAAACAAGAAATGAGAAGTAAATAGTTTAGCAAAAATGCAGTTCCATATGTTAATTCTGAAAAGTTTCGTTATTGAAACCACAGATTTAAAATAACAGGGCCCCAGACTAAGACACAAAAGATAAATAGTGACTGATGTAATGGAGACTGTTTTTCTTACTTGGAGATGTAGCTGCCATCCTAACTCATTCATATATGTATTTTGAGGTTTTGATCATTAAGGAAATTCAGTTTTAATAAACTTCCAGAAAAGTAGGTATAGATTGGTGCTCCCCTGGCCCCAAGTAGTGATTTTTTACATAGAAAGTAAAGTTCTAAAGATATGCATGACTAAATTATCACAGACCCACCTTTGCCACAAACATATGAAATCTGGATAAGTTATAACAGCACAACACTTTAGAAAAACATTTCTGAGGAGGAAAAAATAAACGAAAGGAACCTCCAGTTGCCAGAAAGGAAGAATGAATTTCTTGTCAGAGCAAATCTAATGTATCAGTAGCCTGTTTATGGTAGTGGTGTAGTTGAGATTTAGGTAGTTGCCCTACAGTTTATTGTCTGAAGTACAGATACTCATATATAGACAGAAAATGTGGACTTTGGTTCATGAGGCACAGTGCTTGAACTGAGATGAGCATTGAGCCCTGCTGGAGTCACCCCTCTCTATGAAAAGAAACCTCCACAAAAAATCCTCATGACCAACCTGGCAAGCTGTAGGAAGCTTTCTCTGCTCAAAACTAGGGAGAGTAGAAAAAGAAACAACTTTCTTGAGAAATTGAAACTTTGGCCGGCCATACACAGAGGAGTGACCATCTGGGTTATGCTACTAGCTAGTGCAGAATGTCCACTCAAAAATTGCCATGAAATCTGGTCTAAGGAGAAATCCTTGGTCTTTTTCAGAAACAGGACAACCAGAGATTTCACCATAACAAGACTCATAGGGGAAAAAAAAGTATTTCTTTCACTTATTCTTTCTTCTGACACAGTTTTAAAAGTGTCTTGTCAGAATTTATCCAACAGGCTTGCAAGTTTTGTAGTTAGAGATAAATCTATGGTAACTTAGTTCTATTTGTTGTTGGCATAAAGCAATGTACTCTTTCTATGTAACAAATAACCACTTGGAAAAAAATTTCAATCTGAAAAATGAAAAGATGAGCTTATGAGATAAACATCATAAATAACATAAGCAATTATTCATCACAAGGGAGATTCAATAGATACAGTCTATTAGTATTATACAGTCTATTAGATACAGGGAGCATTAGTGACCCCAAGAACCAGAAATAATAGAACAATTGGATAGAAATTATGAAACAAAGAATATCTAAAGTTATTCAATATTATCTTTTAAAGGAATAGAAAACATAGTGAAAGGCATGTCATTATATAAAAAGCACAATTTAGTTAACTAGAAGAACCAAACAGAACCTCTTTCCACAAAGCCAAAAATTGGTAATTAAAAATTCAAAGGATAGAATAAATGAGGCACTAAATATAGCAGCTGAGAGACTCCATAAACATAAATATAAAACCTGGGAAATAACATGGAAAACAGTGTGAATGATACATAAATTGAAATGTGAAAGAGAATTAAGCAATATGCAGAATCATTTCAGGAACCCTAAAATATATAAATTAAAATTTTAGAAAGAAATTAATAGAGTGAAAAGGAAGAGGTCACATTAAAAAAAGATAATGGCAGAGAATTTTCCAGAATTGATTGAAGTCATCAATTCTCAGATGCAGAAGTTTAATGAACCTAAACTTAGATAGGTTAAGACAGATTCCTCACCAGATCCATTGTCATAGAAATATGAAATGCCAAAGACACGGAGAAGATCTTCAGAGCATCTAGAAAAAATATTTTAAATAAAAGAATAAAAATTAGACTGATAATGATCTCATCACCAGAAACAGACGACTGAAGAGAAAAGAATCTTACCTTCTTAAGTGTTGAAAAACTTTAGACTGAAAGCAAACATCAGTCTAGGATTATATAAGTTGCTAGAAATCTATTGTGGGGGTAATAAAGACATTTTCTGTTACTAAATAGGCATGGAAGTTTTTTTTTCCAAAGATGTTTGTTCAGAGAACTACTTAACCATGTAATTAAATTAGCAGAGAATTAGCCCTGTGAGAGGGAATAGGAGACCAAACAGCAGTGGTCAGAAGATGAATGCTAAAATGGCAGATGAATCTCAAAATATTTTTTTAAATATTTCACAATATACTTCTTAAAATAAAGGTGGAAATAAAATGCTAGGAAATAACACTATGGAATATCATGGATGTTGCATAAGATCAGTGTGTTTTGAGTTCTGTATAGTGTTTGGGACAAGAGTAGAAATATTGATTTCTGCAATAAATACACATTAAAATTTTAGAATAAACATATAAAAATAGAAATTGAATATATATTTTTTATTCCAATAGATGAGAAGCAAGGGATTATAAATGGGAACAAAAATCAAACTAAATAGAAAACACAAATCAATCCATGTATCAGTATTCATAGTAAATATACACAGAAGGTTACCATATAATGCCTTCTAAAATTGAATTTTATTTAAAAAATGCAAATATCTGTTCTGCTTTTTGTTGTAAAAGTTACTAATTTTTACCACTAAATATTTTTTATCTTCATTCTGGACTCCTGATTTGGATTTCACTTGCCTGCCTGCTACGATTGAGGTATGACTATATAATACGTGATGACCAATTCTGTGTGAGCTGAAGTTACGAGTGCCATTTGGGGATGGAAACATTAATACCCAGTACATGATATATCCATTTTTCTCTTTTCTTCTTCTACAACCACTAGCAGTGCTACTTGTCCCTTGAATAAATCTGAAGTGGAGTAGAGCTCTTCATGGACCTTTGAAGGACATGAAGCTCAAGAGAGAAATAAATCTTCATTGCATGGAACTGTGAATATGTTGCAAGTGTTTATATCCCAGCACAACATACAGCCCATCCTCAGTTAAATGAATAAGATATGTAAAACATAAAGAATTTTACTTTAAAAATAAAGGAATGAGAAAAGAGAGACAGCAGAGTATTAATAAAAATCCAGCATACTAATGGAATTCGGGATAAAATAACCTGTAGGATAGCAGCAAAGAATTGTTAAAGAAATAAATAAATTTGTTTCTTTTTTGGTACTGGGGATTGAACTCAGGGGCACTCAACCACTGAGCCACATCCCCAGCCATATTTTGTATTTTAGTTAGATACAGGGTCTCACTGAGCTGCTTAGCACCTCGCTTTTGCTGAGGCTGGCTTTGAACTCATGATCCCCCTGCCTCATCCTCCCCAGCTGATGGGATTACAGGAGTGCCTGGCAATAAAAACATATTCTTGAATAAGAATAAAAGAATCTTCTCAGAAGATTAATATCCTGAATGTGTATACATACAACTACGACACCATAGAATACATGCAAAATTTATGAAGCCAAAATAGAATTATAAGGAGAGATGAACCAATTCACAATAAACCCATTCCTACAGTCCTGTTTTCCTTTCCAGCCAATGATGCATGGCTTCCTGGAACCAGACATTGGTGTGTGAGGAGCACTTCCCGGCAGGGATTCTGGGAAAGAGTTTTTTTTTTTCCCCTGATAAAAGTGAGATGACTTTCAGGCCACCACTCCTCTTTCTGTCTTTGGGAGGGTTTTCATGAGCAAGTGAATGTTGAAGCAGGAATAACCATTTTCCTTCAGACTTCTTATTATAACATATTTTATAAAATCTCACTTTTTATGACATTGTTTTTTGAGGTGTTGATTTTTAAAGCAGCCTGCCAAATTCAAAGATGAACTTGCCTTATTAGTATTCAATACTCATGAACAAGTGATGGTAATTAAAAAGCCTGATAATAGAGCAAGACTAGACAAATTGGTGGAAAACAAGGTACATATATATATAGTCACGTGCTACATAATAATGTTTTGGTCAATGACAAGCCACACGTGTGATGGTGGTTCCATAAGATTAAGCCACCTGGTGGTGCCACCAAGGACTTAATCAATGCTAAGTACACTCTACGATGTTCCCACAATGGCAAAACATCCAGGCAACACATTTTATTGAATGCTACCCCTTAGTTAAGTGACAAATGACTCTATGTGAACTTGATATACGACAAAAACAGCATTATGAGTAAATGAAGACAAGATGTACTCTTAAATAAATGATCCTGAGGAAACTCCATTTGAACAGACATAAAGTTAGAACTCCCCTCACTCACACAGAAAATTATATTCCAAGATGACTGAAGACATAAATATAGAGAGGGAAATTGCAAATATTTAGAATGTACTGAAGAGTACCTTTATAAACTTGAATTGGAGAGAGTTCTCCAAAGAAGACATACAAGCTATAAAATACAAAACCAAAGATTCATATATTTAACTTCATTGAAATTAAAATCTCTACAACAAAAGGCAACCCAAACTAAGTCTAAGTGAAACAATAAGCCACAGGCTAAGAGAAGATATTCATAGGACAAGGATTTAGTTTAGCAGTAGACACTGTCCCTAACATGAGGAAGGGTCTGGGATTGGCTCCCAGTTCAAACTCCCAGTGAGAGAGAAGATATTTGTTATAACCATCAAAGAATCCATATCCTAAATGTATAAAGAACTTACTCAAAAAAGAAAAACAAATAATATTTTAAAATGGCAAAGAATATATAATAAGCGCTTACCAGAAAAGAAAATCTTAATGACCAATAAACATGAAAAAAAATGTGTTATCTCAATAGTGACAGGGAAATGAAGAATAGATCAGCAATGAGATGTCTCTTCACACCCATCATTTTGGAAAGTAAATATGTCTAATCATAATAAGTGTGGGAAGAGTAGTAGAATTGGGAAACTCTCAAAAATTGATTGTGGGAATATTAATTGGCACAGCCCTCATATGGACATTGTCAGACTACCCTCAACTTGAAGATGCTCGGACTCTACAGCCCAGGTAGATATCATTGAGAAAAATACCCTCATGGATAGGGACTCATATGCCACAAACTTCGCTGCACATTGTTTGTAACAAATAGGAAAAAATCAGAAAAAAACAAAACAAAACCTTAAAGACTCATGCATGAAACATAGGTACATTATCCTTTATGCATATAGGTACTCAATAAATAGTTAAAATGCATATTCTACATCTTCACTTATGGACATAGATAATACTCCAAAAGTGTTGAGAGGATAAAAAACAAACTGCAAATGTATGATATGATTTCAGTAAAATTAAAAAGAAAATAATGCTATGGATTTACTTAAGTGCCAAAATATAAAACCATTGATTGGAAAGTTATAGAATCTTCAAGATTGTGGTTAATTCTGTCCCTTTTGGGACAGAAATATGGTGGTATTTCAAATATATCTGCAATAATTTTTTTCTTAAAACAAACAGATCTGAAAGAAATATGTCAAAATGTTAACATTTATTAAATCTAGTGTTAAGCTTGGCACAGTGTCACACACCTATAATCCCAGTGGCTTTGGAGGCTGAGGCAGGAGGATCTTAAGTTCAAAGCCAGCCTCAACAATTTAGTGAGGTCTTAAACAACTTAGAAAGACCCTGTCTCAAAATTTAAAAAACAAAACAAAAAAAAACATTAAAAGGACTGGGAATCTAGCTCAGTGGTTAAGCATCTCTGGGTTCAATCTTTGGTACCCCGCCCCCACCCCAAGAAAAAATCTAGGGTTAGATATAAATAAAACATGCTATGAATAAAGGTGAAACAATGTTCAATGCTACTGTTGGAGGAAAGACAATCATTCCATTTGAGAGCAGAAAGAAGGGAAAGATTTATTAGGTCCCTACTCCATGTCTAGCTCTGTAACCACAGCTCTCCAACAAACTCCTTGGGAAATATCAAAAACTCCAGCAGGCATTCCAAACACGTTGGCACTTTTAAGTTCTAGAGCAGTCAAAAGGGGTAATAAGTGGACTTCAAGAAGGGCAGCAGAGGCAGCCCACTTCCCTCAACATCTGTGCTGGGCCTCGCTCTGAGTTTAAGTGTCTCACAAAGTGAAGTGAGCAAGCTCAGGTCTGCATGTTGCTGCACCCACCACAGCTGCGTCTGATCACATAGGTGGAGACGCAGCAGTTTCACAAGCCTGGGACCTTCACAAGGCCCCTTGCTGGGAAGGGCCTGCTGCTTGGTCTGATGATCTGCTGTTTGTTCTCCTGATAAGGGACCCTGAATTCTCATTTTTCATCGGACTTCTTGTAATAAGTGCCCAGTCTTGCTCCTAGCAACATCAGGCTGGCAATGTGGCCTGTCCTCACCTGGTGACCGCTTAAATTGAACTTCCTATTTACACATTGTTTGCAGACCCCTGCCGGCATCTTCTTGCTGTCTCTATTTTATAGCTTTGATGTAGCTGATTCATCACATATAGCACCAAAGGGTTCCTGGCCAAAGGTGCCCTCTAGCATCAAGCTCTATAAAACTTGAAATGTCCAGGGCAGAAGGCTGCATTCCTCTAGGTTTTCATGTCTGGGTACTAATTCTATTTATATTCAGTGAAACTAATAGCCATAACTTAAAGTAAAAGTGCAATGAAAGATGTAGTTACAGTATCTCACAAATGATTATTTAGGCTGCACTTGATCTGATTGTATTTATCCACCATTAGCACACACACCCAGGAGCAAAGTCTGTTACAATCTTCATCCATATTAAAGGCATCGGCCTAATTCAGGCTTTCTTAGATGCTGATTATCATATCTTCAGCTTTTATACTTAAAGCAATATTAAAAGAAAAACAACACTACATCTATATTATCTATAAGATCCAGACATAAATAGCTAATTCATAAACTCACACATTCACTTCTGGGAGCTGATGTGGTCTGGAAAAAGAAGTTCCAGAAGTACAGCTGAAGACTTTAATGGCTGGTCCTCTAAAATCTTCCAGCCTCATTTTGTCTCCTTGCCTTCCACAGATGTCTCAGGGAACTACAGGGCAAGAGTCCTAAGAATGAGCTTGCTCTGGGCACAATGAGAGGAGTCCCCCAGCTGGGAAAGAGGACTTTGGCCAGTCAGAGCTGAGACAAGTCAAGAGGTTTAGCTGCCCCAGGCCCCAGAGGCTCAGTGGTGTCCTTGAGCAGAAGAATGTAATCCCTCCATGTCACTGATGAGATTTGAAGCTTACATTATATTGGGAGAGGGGAATTTCCCTTTTAAAAGACTCCTTAATTCCTGCATATGTAGAACATTCTGTGGTGTAAGAAGCATGCCTGGAATGGAAGGGACAAATATGCAGGAAGTTTGTACATCCATTTTATACATCCTACGATTTGTGGTCATGAGAGAATCAAAGCTATTTAGGAAAATGACATTCTCATTCACGGCTCCTAGGGAATATAAACCAGGCATCTCATGTGGAAACGCCTTGAGCTCCCACTGGGAAAACATTAGTAGAAAATAGACATAACAGGGGCATATTTAGTTTTCTAAAGTCATCTAAAGACCACAGAGAGTCTGTGATAGGAAGATGTTCAAATTCCTCTTTGATCTACTTAAACTGGGTAATCACTGTGTTATCACAACATGCAGGGGCCCAAGAGACCAAGACAGTGCAGATGTCATCTCAGGATGCCAGACCTGCTGCCTCCATGCCAGTTCACCCAAACCCTCCAAACTGTGCTTTCTCATCTGTAACATGGGAGTGATGTTGAGATTTTCTTCATGGAGTTTTGAGGAGTACATGATCTTGCAGGATGAATGCTTAGCACAGTGCCAGTGTTCAGGAAGCCCTTGGTGATTGGTTAGAGTGATTATTAACACAGGTAAGGCAGGTACTGCTGGCATTGAGGCTTACCTCCTATCCCTAATCAGTGCAGAAGAACGTGCAGTTACACTGACAGACCCAGCAGCCAAAGAAAGAAGGGATATTTCAATTCTTCTGAGGCTGAGACCTTAGATACATGTGGAAAATTTTATGGCATAAAACAACAGAGTAGATCAAAGAAAGAATTCAACAACTAAAAAGATTAGAATTTACTGTATCTACAGAACATTAAATAACACCAGGGAGGATTAAAGGAATCACTGGCCATCCTAAGTGAGTAACATAAAAAGCCATATACCTAAATGAGTCAATTTGCCAGCCCTAAAGACAGGTAATTCCAGAATGCCTTCACTGGGTTGCAAGGCATGCTCTGGTATGGCCATACGCCTGAGTACCTGCATCTCTAAAATTGGAAGATCAATGGTGTCTCCCTCATGGGCTGGATGGAGTGTTACATGTTTAGCCCTCAGAGGTATTGATAGGTATTTTTGCCATACTGGAGATTGAATCCAGGTAATTGTACCGCTGAGTTATATCCTCAGCCCTTTTAATTTTTTTTTTTTTTTTAATTTTGAGTCAGAGTCTTGCTAAATTGTGAGAGGCTGGTTCCAAACTTGCAATTCTCCTCCCTCAGCTTCCCAAGTAGCTGGGATGATAGGCATGCACCACTGCTCCCAGCTAACTGGTATCCTTTTTAATAGGTCCCCAGAGAAAGGCTGTAAAAGACAAGACGGCACCACAATCAACATTTTTGGCATGTATTTCAGACAACAGATAAAATGATTATCAGTTACGAATGCTCAGTCTGGCTCAGAACCCCCTTCCTCCCCTCGGGTCCCCAGTGATGTGGGAGCCCTTGTGAGGACTTCTGCACAAGCCAGCCTACATGCAGTGTGATGACCTGAAAGCCCAGTCATCTGCAGACCGTGACGCAAGCATGAGTCACCTAACCCTCTAAATGTTACACTGTACAAGGTGAGTGCTTCTCATTTGCATAGACAATGAGGCCTCAGCTATATGCAATCATGTCTCCTTGGAAAATCTTAGTCACATATTAGTCAGAACACCTCCAAATCAGAGGGGTGAGCTTCCCTCTAGAGTTTTCATATCACTTATGGAACCCTCCCCTCCTCCAGTTCCCCTGATTCCAACTTCCATGCCTGGGGACAGGAGCATGACTGAGTAAATGCAAGTCCATGAAACATCCCCTCTTCTTTGTGGAGCATCCGTCTGTGACAGGCCCAGCACTAGCATCAGAAACTCCCTTTCTTTCCCTCCTTCTCTCCATGCATAGGCTTTTTATTTTTTTTCCATAGATGTTATTGTTCCAAGCGGTTTTAGGTTTTCAGAAGAATTGCTTAGAAAGTACAGAATTCATATTTTCTCTCCTTCAGTTTTTCCTATTATTAACACATTGTACCCTTTTAGTACATTTGTAACAGTTGATGTACCAATAGTGATATCTTAATATTAACTAAAACCAATTCT
The DNA here is from genome assembly GCA_004024805.1 of Geosciurus inauris. Lineage (NCBI taxonomy): Eukaryota > Metazoa > Chordata > Mammalia > Rodentia > Sciuridae > Geosciurus > Geosciurus inauris. The sequence goes on along the minus strand of PVHX01000916.1, from coordinate 182,076 downwards.
GCAATTTACATTAGGGTTCACTCTGTCATTCATGCCTATGGATTTTGACAAATATATAATGTCATGTATCCACCAGCACAGTATCATGCTGAATTGTTTTGCCCTAACATTCCCTTGTGCTTGGACTGTTCATTCCTCCCTCCCACCTCAACCTCTACAACCAGTCTTTCACTATCTCTATTGCTTGGCCTCTTCCAGAATGTCAGATGGTTAAAATGATGCAGAATGTACCCTGTTCAGATTGGCATCTTTAATTTAATAATGTCATTTTCATGATCTGACAGCTCATTTCTTTTTATTGTTGAGTAATACTCCATCATATGGGTGTACCAGAGTTTTCTCTTCACCTATTGAAGGATATCTTGGTTGCTACCAATTTTTGACAATTATAAATAAAGCAACCATAAATGTTCATGTGCAGGTTTTTGTGTGAACACAAATTTTCCGGAGACTGTTTATTTCCCCCCTTATTAAATCTATAGACTGATTCTAGGTCTTCTGATTCTACTTCGTTTTTCTTAGAACGAAAAATAGAATTTCAATTTCAAACCCTTCCTCATTTAAAAGATGTTTTTTATCCTTTAGAAGTTATTTAACTTTTCTGACTGCTGCTTTCTCATTCACTAGAGGAATGATAAAATAAAAGCTGGAAAATAAGTGTGAAAATGATGGTTACATCATAATAAGCAACCACAAAAATATTCATCTTCTTTGTTTCCTTGCACTCTTTACTTCTTCCTCCTTTCTCTCCTTTCATCCTTTATTGCTTAGAAACCAAGAAAAGTAGACTTTCAAATAATCTGCTTGAATTCGGTATGTGAGGATTTTCAGTACCACCCTAATTTCCATCAATCACACGTTGTAAATTCTGAATGGATGTTGACATTTCTGTCTGGTCTCCGAAGTTATGATGAAAAGAGAAACTGGGTCAATCCCAAGGAGAGTCTTCCTTGGCTGGAATTAAGAGTGTTGCCTTCTGAATTGTGGAAGGTACTTGGGGGATGGACAATGAGCAGAAAGGGAGGGAGGGTGCGGGTCAGACACCCCCACAGGAGGGGGATGGTGAAGGCAGCAGTGGTTACTCATGGTGGGAGGACATATTAGTTCATCATAGATAATGTGGTTGATGGCCAGTGTCGAGGATATTTATTTTGGGGCCAAATCTAGATGGACTGGCTTAGGGATGGAAGGCTTTAGGCAGCATGGGTCAGTGAGGACACCACCAGTGTGGTTTGATGTCTTTGATTCATAACTTTTGGGAGGTGTGTCTACACATCACTGCCATAAAAGGCTGAAAAACAAAATCATCTGTTTCCAACCCAATCACTTCCCCAAATAAGAGCAAAAATAACCAAGGAATTTTCTGACTTGATTAATCAATAGTGGTAAAATAGTCTTCTGTAGAGAGGCTACCAGAATTGAGAATCAAGATGATTCTCTCCTCTCTCTGCCTGTACTTACAGGTGCAGGCATCTCTCTCTCTCTCTCTACAGGACTGCAGGCTTCATGAAAGAAGGAGCCATTTCATCGTGCCAGAAGCTGGGGCCTTGTTCATAACAACTGGTAGAGCCTCAACAGATGAATAAGTAAATTGACCTAAAATTAGATGGAAGTAGTTTGAAACACCCTTTAAGATCTGAGGGACTGTGTGAAGGAGAAAGGAATTTAGTATCACTGTTTTTTCATATCACAAATCTAAGGACTGTGGAGCTCAACTGAGAAGCAAATACACATAACACAAGAATTATCTTCTCCACATAAACGCAGGTCATATTTCTAGACCAGGGACATGCACTGTTGGCTAACTTTCCAGCATCCATATTTCTGTTCCTTGCTTATAGCATTCTACTTCTGTTCAGGAGACAATGTCCCACATTCAAAAAATTAAAGCTACATTTCTCATGTTGCCTTGCAGCTGGGAGTAGCTATCGCTGATGTCTACCTGAGTGAGCAGTGGATTGCTGAGGATTCTGAAAAATTTGGTTCCCCTGATACACGTGGTACTTTTCCTCCAGTTGCTTCCTTTTTGTCTGTCATGCAGAGGGGAGTGGAGGGTTGGACCTCCATAATGATAAAACTACTTTCTAAGAAAGAGATCAGAAAGACAGGAGGCTTGAACTTTAGGAATATAATGGCACCCACCTTCAGATGTATCATTGTATGAGTAAAATAAACTGGTTAAATCACAGTGGGCTGATTTGCATTCCATGCAGAACTCAATCTCTGAAAGACAGAGAATTTCATTACTAGTCTCCTGAAGTAAGTGAAAAAAGAAAAAGAAAAAAAGAAAGAAAGACAGAAAAAAAAGCAGCAATTTGAGCTCTTACATTGTATGGCCTAAATATATAGGGCAAAGGAAACTGGCAGGGCCCAAATATTTGGTAATTCAACATTAAACATGTAAGTGGCTCAGGTCCCACAAATCCTGCCATTGTGGGGAGGTCAGAACAATATACATTCTAAAGTTGTGGGAAATCAGATCCGTAAGTACAAACTTCTTTTCCTCATTCCTCTTTTCTCACCTCCTTTTCCAGTCTTCCCTCTACTACCTACTTTCTTACCACACTTGCCCTCTTCCTTGGCTTTTGTATGATAAGGTATAACCATTTAGACTTTTCCACTTATCTGTTGGCTCTTTGAGGAGAGATGCGGCCATCAGTGATTCAATCTGAGACGTTTGCATGCATCAGGAAGTCTAATTTCCAAATGTTTATACATCTCCCAGCCAAGGCTGACTCTGAGAGCATTGTCTTGGAATCTCAAGTCTTCATGGTTTACAAATCTTTCTTATGTCTCTGGGGGGAAAATGCTTTATCTCCGTGGTTTTTCTCTGTGTAAGTGCATGTGCATGTTATAGTCATTCCTGGGGAACTTATTTGAAATTTTTTTTTTTCCTATTTCTTACCCCTAGAAATTTTCATTTATTAGGTGGAATCTAGAAATTTGAATTGTCCACCAGCACCCATGTGTTTTGGCAGCATGGATGAGCTCGCTCCCATCTGAGAGCAGGGTTTTAAGGGAAAGTCAGGTCTGAGGACCCTAGTGGGTGAGAGACAAAGGGAAAGAAAATCAACATGAGAGAGGTGTAATGACAGACACTGACATAGATGAAATTGTCAAAGAGAAAAACTTTCATGTCCATAGAGGGAGTGCTGCCCTTGTATCCTATAGGAACAAGGTGTGAGTGTCAACTGGCTTTGCTGAAGTTGACAATAGCATATTGATTATAATAGGTTGTTAAACCAACACAATGCAGTAGGCATGAGCACTTCAATTATACTTTCATTTAAATCATTTAAATTAGGCTATGTGGGTATGGTCCAGCTTCTTGCTCCAGTCAGATCATTTGAATCTAGCAGAGTGTGCATGTGTGCGCACTTGCGCTTGAGAGTGTATAGAGACAGGTTGTTGGGTGGCTTGATTCATGTGATGTTTGTGTGGCCGAGAGAGAATTCTTATTTTAGAGGAAATTAAAAGGTTTAGGAAGAACAGTTATTTATCTTTGGATCAAAAAAAAAATTTTTTTTCCCTTTGGGTCAAATCAGCAAGTATTTAGAGCCGACCTGAGCCTTGAGAAAGCAAGGCTCACAATGCAGCATTTGGACCCGGGAACACAATCTTAGCCGGAGCTGCCTGCATATAGTGCACTGAAGCCAGTTAATGAGGACTAATTGGGCCTTCCTGTGCACCAGGCTGAGGGTAATTGGGTCCCCGGACACGCTGACCTTTTCATTCACTCACCATTTAACGTGAACTCTTGGCTACCTTGTTTGGAAGCTTAAACAGTGGGACATTTAAGGCAGCAGCTACACTCCCCTCATGACCACCCATCCTTCTTTGCCTTTTTCTTCCTTCTTTCCTTCTATCTGCCTTCCATTCTGGCCTTTTGAGGAAGGCAGAGCAACCTTCGAGTGGAGTTGTTCTGCCATTGGAACAAACATCCCTGTTGCCTAGCCTTCTCTCTAGGGGTGATGAGGGGCAGAACTTAATGAGGCACCCAGCCTCAGAACTGGAGTTGAGAATTTGAATTGCATGGCTGTGGTCCTGCTTGGCGGCTTCAGCTGCCCCTTCAAATCCTCCCCACAGAGGCCGGCCAGACTTCCTACCTCCCTAACCCACAGGCTGAAAGGTTGTGAAGCAGGCTCAGTGCCTGGCCCCTGCTCCTCAGTGGCTTTCTTTTTCTCTACTGGCTGCTGCTGGACTAACTCTACTCCTTCAGCCAGTAGAGGGCTAAAGTGCCCAATGCACACAAGTCATGGCTGATTTGCAGCATCTGGACCTCTTGTACAGAGGTCTTGATAAGGTCAGGTGAATGAGTGCCCATCCATCCATCCATCCTCCATCCTGTTAGCAGTCTTCTTATTGCTAAGAGGGGGAGGTTACTACAATTGTATCTCTGGCTATTGAGTGCAACAAGATGATCTCTAGGAATCCAAATGTAGAAACTAGAAGGTGGATGCACATTTGTTCTTTTGTGCTTTAACATGACCACTTGCAATGCAACCCACCTCCTCCTAAAACAGGGCAACATAGAGCTCCCATTTAGGATTCCTGGGCCTTTCTCTCCTGAAATCTTATGCAGAGTGCTACACATGGGTTGGTGCATGTGCTTAAGGCCATGTGATGCAGGGAGAGGTTTCACTGTTCCCATGCCACTCTCCAGGTTTAGCCCCCCAAGTTTAAAACTCGCCCATCTATACTCTAACCTAGCCCAGAGTGTGAACATTTTCTATGCATATGACAGGTGATTTATAAGATACACAGATGAATTATTTTATTTTAATATCTTGGAAAAAATAAAGAAAACATCAAAATAACAACTTTGTGTATTTTTAATTTGAAATGATGATTTTTAAATATTTGATCTAAATAAAACACCGAATACTTAGGCAGGTGGTGAGCTGATACATCAAAAATCAAGAAGAAGGTGACTTCTTGATGTTCTGGGACTCTGGCCACTCAGGTTGTCTTGTAGCTCCCTAAAACCATACAATATCCACACCTGGCCTTGCAGGTCTATCTCCACCTAGTATGTTTTTCTGCCTTCTCTGTGAGTCCACCTCACATGACTCATCTTGCAGGACTTAGATCTGGCCACCTCATCCTTGGAACTTTCCTGACTCTCAGGTCAGCCCTTAGTACCTGTCAATACCTTGCATAGTCTTCTCCCATACCCCTTTCAATAGACAAATGGATATTTTTATTTAAGTGTCTGTTAAGCCCTGAGGCTAAAAGTTCTTCTGGGAAGCAAGAAGATCTTTGTTTTTTTTGCCAGATTCTAGGCTCATTATAAATGCTAAGGAAAAAGTGTGGAATGGTTGAATGAATGTATGGATGGATGGATGGATGGATGGGCACTCATTCACCTGGCCTTATTAAGAACAAAATCGAATTAAGACACTTTTCCTAAAAATATTTTTATCTACCAAACGTTTTGTAGCAATTTAGGTAAGAAATTGTTCTACATCCAGAAAATATTTTAAAACATGACATTATAAGACAAACCTAAATTCTAAATGTGTTTCTAATACCAAGAAGTTCCATGACTTTAAGTAAGTTGCTTAACTAACTCTTCATTTTCCTGATTGTAAACTGAAGGTAAAAACAACAACAGTTCATATTGTTCCTGGGAAAATTAAAGGTGCTCCTCCTTAAAAATTCGATTAGCTTGTGAGCTGGGGGTATGGCTCAGCAATAGAGCATTTGCTGCAGGAAGCCCTGGGCTCAGCGCTGTAAACAAAATAAGAAAACAAAACCAAAAACTCCAATACCTTAGTAGCTTAGCACCTGGCACATAGAGCATTAAAAAAAAAATCATTTAAAACTCTTTTTTTTCTTGGCATGTGCATACATGTCTTTACCCACAGATAAGCATATTGCTATCTCCTTCATTGATATCAGGCCACAAGACACAAGATGTTATTTTTCCTATTATCACACCTGCCTCTCACAGCATCACACCACATTTCTTCATTCCTGCAAACAGATATCTTCCTGGTTGTTTCATCCCCAGCTCCACATCTCACTTACCTTATAGCTCTCTTCATTCTCCACATTCTTTCTTCATGGGAAATGAAGGTCCATGGGCAGTGTTGCCCTTGGTCTTCCTGCCTTTCCAACCTGTCTGTACTATCTCTGCTCTCCCCAGGGCTGGCCTCTCTACCATTTCCTTTGTGGTTTTATTCTTTCTGCCTCTACTTTAACCCAGTAGTAGTACATCATCTTCTTCACTGACATCCTCCCAGACCCACAAATAAAGTGAAATATTCACCCCGTGACCCTTGTTACCCCTGGCTTAACATTCCTGCTGCCTTCAGAGTCAGTCAACTTCCCTGACTGTTCTTGCTTTCTTAACTCCTCTTTTCTCCTCACCGAGCTCTATTCTATATTCTTACCTTAATTGTCTAATAAAGGCCTCTTCTCTGAGACCCCCAACCACCTTCTCATCTCCAGATCCAATAACTGTTCTCATCCTATGTAAACTCTTGTTGACATTTGTGGCATTTATTGATCCTGTTCATTCCTTAAAAGCCTATTTCTTGATTTTCATGGTTCTATGTTCCCTTAGTTTTAGCTACTCCTCTCCCTGCTTTCCTGGTCCCATCTACTGATGTCTGCCATTACCCAAGAATTCTATTTGCACCTTCCCAGAACTCTCTCACTCACTCTCAGACTACAAGTTAGATGCCTGAGTCCCAACTGTGGTTTACAATTTCCATAACCTTGGACAAGTGGTTTTATCTCTTATTGTCTCAGTTTTCTCACTTATAATATAGAAAGACTAATCTTGTAAGACTTGAAACCTTCCTGGATGTATGTGGATAAAATAGAATAAAGCATGTCAGCTTTATGGTATGAAGAAAGCCCCCATCCATCAAGACTGCCTTCATCACCTGCCAACGAGGGGCCTTGGCCTCCATCAGTAGACTTTAGCTTTTCCTGCCTGTTATGGTTTAGATATTATGTATCCCTCAAAGGCTCATATGGGAGACAATGCAAGAAGGTTTAGAGGAGAAATGATTGGGTTATGAGAGCCTTAATACAATAAGTGAATTAATCACCTGATGGTGATTAACTGAGTGATAACTGAAGGCAGATAGGATGTGGCTGGAGGAGGTGGGCATTGGGAGTGTGGCTCTTGGGATATATTTTGTATTTGGGAAGTGGAGAGCCTCTCTCTCTCTCTCTCAGCTCGCTGATCATCATGTGAGCTGCTTTCCTCTGCCACACTCTTCTGCCATGATGTTTAACCTCACCTCAAGCCCCAAGGAATGGAGTCAGCTGCCTACGAACTGAGACTTCTGAAACTGTGATCCCCTAAATAAACTTTTCCACCTCTCAAATTGTTCTGGTCTGGTCTTTTAGTCACAACAGTGAAAAAGTTGACTAAAAAACTGCCCCTCTGAGGCAGAATCATTTTTCCTCCATAGGCACTCACTCCCTTGAAGCATGAATTAAATGTCTATGAATCTCTCTTGTCATGCATGCCTTGTCTTTCATGTCTTTTCCTCTAAATTCTGAGCTCCCGAGTTTTCCCTAAATCTGAATTCACATACCAGGCAGTCAACAAACTTTAGGTGCATGAGATTGAATGAAGCTTTTTATGATCATTTTTATCAACATAAATTAATTATACAAATGAGTGGGGTTCAGTGTGATATTTCTATGAAGCTTTTTAAAAATAATACACTATGTAATATTCCATAATATTCTAGAAAGAAGATGGTAAAGTCCACATGCTTAAATGCTTGTTGCTTCAAAGCACTGAGCTCTGAATGATTGAGATTACTGAAAAAGAAAAGTGCAAATTTCTTAACTAATCTGGGAAAGATTTATAATTCAAAGGGTTATTTCAGTTGCAATCCCAAAAAA